>CAMRHE010000780.1:237500-242500 GCA_947044405.1 Leptodactylus fallax | reverse complement strand
TCACTGTGATCGTACTGGCCCGCAGAATACAGGTATCTATATATATATATCACTGTGATCGTACTGACCCGCAGAATACAGGTAACTTATATATATATATCACTGTGATCGTACTGACCCGCAGAATACAGGTAACTATATATATATATATATTTTTTTTTTTTTCACTGTGATCGTACTCGCCGCAATATATAGTACTATATATATATCACTGTGATCGTACTGACCCGCAGAATACAGGTAACTATATATATATATATATATTACTGTGATCGTACTGACCCGCAGAATACAGGTAACTATATATATATATATATATATATGTGATCGTACTGACCCGCAGAATACAGGTAACTATATATATATATATCACTGTGATCGTACTAAATTAATTTATTATTATCACCTGTATATATATATATATATATATATATATATATCACTGTGATCGTACTGACCCGCAGAATACAGGTAACTATATATATATATATATTCACTGTGATCGTACTGACCCGCAGAATACAGGTAACTATATATATATATATATATATATATATATATATATATATATATTACTGTGATCGTACTGACCCGCAGAATACAGGTAACTATATATATATATATATATTCACTGTGATCGTACTGACCCGCAGAATACAGGTACTATATATATATCCTGACCCGCAGAATACAGGTAACTATATATATATATATATATATCTGTATATATATATATATATATATATATACTGTGATCGTACTGACCCGCAGAATACAGGTAATATATATATATATCACTGTGATCGTACTGACCCGCAGATTTATATATATATATATATATATATATATCACTGTGATCGTACTGACCCGCAGAATACAGGTAACTATATATATATATATATTTTTTTATATTTTCACTGTGATCGTACTGACCCGCAGAATACAGGTAACTATATATATATATATCTGTGTGTTTTCGGTTTTTTATATATATCACTGTGATCGTACTGACCCGCAGAATACAGGTAACTATATATATATATATACTGTGATCGTACGACCCGCAGAAATATATATATATATATATATATATCACTGTGATCGTACTGACCCGCAGAATACAGGTATCTATATATATATCATATATATATATATATATATAATATACTGTGATCGTACTGACCCGCAGACCTATAGCTATATATATATATCACTGTGATCGTACTGACCCGCAGAATACAGGTAACTATATATATATATATATATATGTGATCGTACTGACCCGCAGAATACAGGTAACTATATATATATATATCTCTGTGTTTTTTTTTTTTTTTTTTCCTGACCGCGATACAGGTAACTATATATATATATATTGTTTTTTTTTATATATATATTACTGTGATCGTACTGACCCGCAGAATACAGGTAACTATATATATATATATATATATCTGTGATCGTACTGACCCGCAGAATAGCTAGCTAATATATATATATCACTGTGATCGTACTGACCCGCAGAATACAGGTAACTATATATATATATATATGTATCTATCTACCTGCGCAGAATACAGGTAACTATATATATATATATATTGTATCACTGTGATCCGCCCGCAGAATACAGGTACTTATATATATATTTTTTCTTTATATTATATATATATATTCACTGTGATCGTACTGACCCGCAGAATACAGGTAACTATATATATATATATATTGTGATCGTACTGTGACCCGCAGAATACAGGTAACTATATATATATATATGTATATATATATATAATTATTATTATATATATATATCACTGTGATCGTACTGACCCGCAGAATACAGGTAACTATATATATATATATATATTTTTCACTGTGATCGTACTGACCCGCAGAATATAGGTATATATATATATCACTGTGATCGTACTGACCCGCAGAATACAGGTAACTATATATATATATATCACTGTGATCGTACTGACCCGCAGAATACAGGTAACTATATATATATATATATCACTGTGATCGTACTGACCCGCAGAATACAGGTAACTATATATATATATATATATATATATATATATATATATATCACTGTGATCGTACTGACCCGCAGAATACAGGTAACTATATATATATATATATATATTACTGTGATCGTACTGACCCGCAGAATACAGGTAACTATATATATATATATATATGTATATATATATATATATATATATATATATATATATCACTGTGATCGTACTGACCCGCAGAATAGCAGGTACTATATATATATATCACTGTGATCGTACTGACCCGCAGAATACAGGTAACTATATATATATATATATTCACTGTGATCGTACTGACCCGCAGATATATATATATATATATATATATATATCACTGTGATCGTACTGACCCGCAGAATACAGGTAACTATATATATATATATATATTTTTTTTTCACTGTGATCGTACTGACCCGCAGAATACAGGTACTATATATATATATATCGTGTGTTAAAAATATATATATATATATATCACTGTGATCGTACTGACCCGCAGAATACAGGTAACTATATATATATATATTTTTTTTTTTCACTGTGATCGTACTGACCGGAGATATGTATATATATATATATATCACTGTGATCGTACTGACCCGCAGAATACAGGTAACTATATATATATATATATATCACTGTGATCGTACTGACCCGCAGAATACAGGTAACTATATATATATATATATTCACTGTGATCGTACTGACCCGCAGAATACAGGTAACTATATATATATATATATATATATATGACCCGCAGAATCGGTTTTTTTTTTTTATACACGTATATATATATATATATCACTGTGATCGTACTGACCCGCAGAATACAGGTAACTATATATATATATATATATATATATATATATATTATCACGCAGAATACAGGTAACTATATATATATATATCTACTGTGATCGTACTGACCCGCAGAATACAGGTAACTATATATATATATATATTCACTGTGGTTTGCTCGATATATATATGTATATATATATATATCACTGTGATCGTACTGACCCGCAGAATACAGGTAACTATATATATATATATATATATATATTTTTCACTGTGATCGTACTGACCCGCAGAATACAGGTAACTATATATATATATATCTATACTGTGATCGTACTGACCCGCAGAATACAGGTAACTATATATATATATATGTGGTATATATATATATATATATATATATATATATATCACTGTGATCGTACTGACCCGCAGAATACAGGTAACTATATATATATATATATATATATATATATTCTGTGATCGTACTGACCCGCAGAATACAGGTAACTATATATATATATATATGATAGTACTGACCCGCAGAATACAGGTAACTATATATATATATATATATGTGATCGTACTGACCCGCAGAATACAGGTAACTATATATATATATATGTTTTTATTTATTATATATATATATATCACTGTGATCGTACTGACCCGCAGAATACAGGTAACTATATATATATATATATTCACTGTGATCGGTACTACAGACATACAGATATACAGATATATATATATATATATCACTGTGATCGTACTGACCCGCAGAATACAGGTAACTATATATATATATATGTATGTGATCTGCAGAATACAGGTATATATATATATATATATCACTGTGATCGTACTGACCCGCAGAATACAGGTAACTATATATATATATATCTATATATCTACTGAGATATAGTATATATATATATATATCACTGTGATCGTACTGACCCGCAGAATACAGGTAACTATATATATATATATATATATCTATATATGTACCTGTATATATATATATATATTATATACAGGTATCTATATATATATATATATATATATATATATTACTGTGATCGTACTGACCCGCAGAATACAGGTAACTATATATATATATATATATATATATATATATATATTTTACTGTGATCGTACTGACCCGCAGAATACAGGTATATATATATATATATCACTGTGATCGTACTGACCCCAGTCGCAGAATACAGGTAACTATATATATATATATATATTACTGTGATCGTACTGACCCGCAGAATACAGGTAACTATATATATATATATATATATATATTTTTTTTTTTTTTACTGTTCTTTTTTATATATATATATTATCACTGTGATCGTACTGACCCGCAGAATACAGGTAACTATATATATATATATATATATATATAGATATAATATATATATATATATATACTGTGATCGTACTGACCCGCAGAATACAGGTAACTATATATATATATATATTTCACTGTGATCGTACTGACCCGCAGAATACAGGTAACTATATATATATATATATATATATTCTGTGATCGTACTGACCCGCAGAATACAGGTAACTATATATATATATATATATATATTATGAATATTATATATATATATATCACTGTGATCGTACTGACCCGCAGAATACAGGTATCTATATATATATATCACTGTGATCGTACTGACCCGCAGAATACAGGTAACTATATATATATATATCTCTGTGTTTGTTTGCCCGCAGAATACAGGTAACTATATATATATATATATATGTGATCGTACTGACCCGCAGAATACAGGTAACTATATATATATATATATTATATTTTTTTTTTCACTGTGATCGTACTGACCCGCAGAATACAGGTAACTATATATATATATATGTATTTTTTAATTTTTTTATATATATATCACTGTGATCGTACTGACCCGCAGAATACAGGTAACTATATATATATATATATATATATATATATATATATATTTATATCACTGTGATCGTACTGACCCGCAGAATACAGGTAACTATATATATATATATATGTGTGTTTTTTTTTTTGTTCTGTCAGAATACAGGTAACTTATATATATATATATCACTGTGATC
>CAMRHE010000780.1:222500-232500 GCA_947044405.1 Leptodactylus fallax | reverse complement strand
ATACAGGTAACTATATATATATATATATGTATATATATATATATATATATATATATATATATCACTGTGATCGTACTGCCCGCAGAATACAGGTATCTATATATATATATATATATCACTGTGATCGTACTGACCCGCAGAATACAGGTAACTATATATATATATCTGTGTCTGTGATCGTGTGAGGCAGATAGGTATGTATATATATATATATCACTGTGATCGTATAGAGACGCGGAGATATACGTGTATATATATATATATATCTCTGTGATCGTACTGACCCGCAGAATACAGGTAACTATATATATATATACTGTGATCGTGCTGATGCCCGCAGAATACAGGTATTATATATATATATATATCACTGTGATCGTACTGACCCGCAGAATACAGGTAACTATATATATATATATGATGAGTCGGACTCGTCTGACCCGCAGAATACAGGTAACTATATATATATATATTACTGTGATCGTACTGACCCGCAGAATACAGGTAACTATATATATATATATACACTGTGATCGTACTGACCCGCAGAATACAGGTAACTATATATATATATATATATATATATATATATATATATTTTACTGTGATCGTCCTGACCCGCAGAATACAGGTAACTATATATATATATATATATTTCACTGTGATCGTACTTACCCGCAGAATACAGGTAACTATATATATATATATATATTCACTGTGATCGTACTGGTTTTTTTCTCGACCCGCAGAATACAGGTAACTATATATATATATATGTGATCGTATGTGATGATAATGCATGTATATATATATATATCACTGTGATCGTACTGACCCGCAGAATACAGGTAACTATATATATATATATATATGTGTGTATCGTGCTTACCCGCAGATATTTGTTCTATATATATATATCTGTGTTCTCTGCCTGCAGAATGTAGGTGTATATATATATATATCACTGTGATCGTACTGACCCGCAGAATACAGGTAACTATATATATATATATATATATATATATATACGTATATATATATATATATATATATATATATTTATATATATTTTATTTCACTGTGATCGTACTGATACATATATATATATATATATATATATATATATATATATATATATATATATATCACTGTGATCGTACATACCTGCAGACATATATATATATATATATATATATATATATATATATATCACTGTGATCGTACTGACCCGCAGAATACAGGTAACTATATATATATATCTCACTGTGGTCGTATAGACATATATATATGTATATATATATATATCACTGTGATCGTACTGACCCGCAGAATACAGGTAACTATATATATATATATCACTGTGATCGTACTGACCCGCAGAATACAGGTAACTATATATATATATATATATATTTTCTGTGATCGTACTGACCCGCAGAATACAGGTAACTATATATATATATATATATCACTGTGATCGTACTGACCCGCAGAATACAGGTAACTATATATATATATATATATATATATATATTTTTTCACTGTGATCGTACTGACCCGCAGAATACAGGTAACTATATATATATATATGATGGGTGACTCGTCTGACCCGCAGAATACAGGTATACTATATATATATATATATATATATATATATATATATATATATATATATATATATATATATCACTGTGATCGTACTGACCCGCAGAATACAGGTAACTATATATATATATATCCCTGTGATCGTACTGACCCGCAGAATACAGGTAACTATATATATATACTTGATTTTTTTATATATATATATATATATATATCACTGTGATCGTACTGACCCGCAGAATACAGGTAACTATATATATATATATATATCACTGTGATCGTACTGACCCGCAGAATACAGGTAACTATATATATATATATATCTGTGATCGTACTGACCCGCAGAATACAGGTAACTATATATATATATCACTGTGATCGTACTGACCCGCAGAATACAGGTAACTATATATATATATTATCATATTATATATATATATATATATATATATATATATATCACTGTGATCGTACTGACCCGCAGAATACAGGTAGACTATATATATATATATATATATATATATATATATATATATATATATATATCACTGTGATCGTACTGACCCGCAGAATACAGGTAACTATATATATATATCTCTGTGTATATATATATATAGAGATATATATATGTATATATATATATATATCACTGTGATCGTACTGACCCGCAGAATAGGTAGGTAACTATATATATATATCAGTACTATATGACCCGCAGAATACAGGTAACTATATATATATATATATATGTGTGTATATATATATATATATATATATATATATATATATATATATATCACTGTGATCGTACTGACCCGCAGAATACAGGTAACTATATATATATATATATGTATATATATATATATATATATATATATATATATATATATATATCACTGTGATCGTACTGACCCGCAGAATACAGGTGACTATATATATATATATATATATATATATATATATATATATATATATATATCACTGTGATCGTACTGACCCGCAGAATACAGGTAACTATATATATATATATATATATTGTGATCGTACTGACCCGCAGAATACAGGTAACTATATATATATATATATATATATATATATATATATATATATATATATATATATATATCACTGTGATCGTACTGTCCCGCAGAATACAGGTAACTATATATATATATATATATCACTGTGATCGTACTGACCCGCAGAATACAGGTAACTATATATATATATATTACTGTGATCGTACTGACCCGCAGAATACAGGTAACTATATATATATATATGTGTGTATATGTATCTGCAGAATATATGTATATATATATATATCACTGTGATCGTACTGACCCGCAGAATACAGGTAACTATATATATATATATATGACTGTGCATATATACAGGTAACTATATATATATATATTGACCGCCGCAGAATACAGGTAACCATATATATATATATATATGTATGTATATATTACAGAATACAGGTAACTATATATATATATATATATATATCACTGTGATCGTACTGACCCGCAGAATACAGGTAACTATATATATATATATATGTGATCGTACTGACCCGCAGAATACAGGTAACTATATATATATATCTGTGTGTATCTATCCGCAGAATACAGGTAACTATATATATATATCGTGTATATATATTATATATATATATATATCACTGTGATCGTACTGACCCGCAGAATACAGGTAAAAATATATATATATATATCACTGTGATCGTACTGACCCGCAGAATACAGGTAACTATATATATATATATCTACTGTGATCGTACTGACCCGCAGAATACAGGTAACTATATATATATATATATATATACTGTGATCGTACTGACCCGCAGAATACAGGTAACTATATATATATATATATGTATATATATATACAGGTACTATATATATATATATATCACTGTGATCGTACTGACCCGCAGAATACAGGTAACTATATATATATATATATGTGTGTATCGTACTGTACATATATATATATATCACTGTGATCGTATATAGATATATATATATATATATATATATCACTGTGATCGTACTGACCCGCAGAATACAGGTAACTATATATATATATATATATATATATATATATATATATATATATATATCACTGTGATCGTACTGACCCGCAGAATACAGGTAACTATATATATATATATGTATCACTGTGATCGTACTGACCCGCAGAATACAGGTAACTATATATATATATATATCACTGTGATCGTACTGACCCGCAGAATACAGGTAACTATATATATATATATATATTTCACTGTGATCGTACTCGATCCGCAGAATACAGGTAACTATATATATATATATCACTGTGATCGTACTGTACCGGCAGATATATAGGTATATATATATATATATCACTGTGATCGTACTGACCCGCAGAATACAGGTAACTATATATATATATATATATATATATATATATATATATCACTGTGATCGTACTGACCCGCAGAATACAGGTAATTACTATATATATATATATATATATATATCACTGTGATCGTACTGACCCGCAGAGACAGGTAACTATACATGTATCTATATATATATATATATATATATATATCACTGTGATCGTACTGACCCGCAGAATACAGGTAACTATATATATATATATATATCACTGTGATCGTACTGACCCGCAGAATACAGGTAACTATATATATATATATATATATATATATATATATATCACTGTGATCGTACTGACCCGCAGAATACAGGTAACTATATATATATATATATATATTTCACTGTGATCGTACTGACCCGCAGAATACAGGTAACTATATATATATATATATATTTTTCACTGTGATCGTACTGACCCGCAGAATACAGGTAACTATATATATATATATATATATATATATATATATACTGTGATCGTACTGACCCGCAGAATACAGGTAACTATATATATATATATATATATGTGATCGTACTGACCCGCAGAATACAGGTAACTATATATATATATATATCACTGTGATCGTACTGACCCGCAGAATACAGGTATACTATATATATATATCACTGTGATCGTACTCGCAGAATACAGATATATATATATATATCACTGTGATCTATAGACATATAGATATATATATATATATATATATATATATATATATATATATATATATATATATATATATATCACTGTGATCGTACTGACCCGCAGAATACAGGTATCTATATATATATATATATATATATATATATATATATCACTGTGATCGTACTGACCCGCAGAATACAGGTAACTATATATATATATATATATATACTGTGATCGTACTGACCCGCAGAATACAGGTAACTATATATATATATATATATATATATATATATCACTGTGATCGTACTGACCCGCAGAATACAGGTAACTATATATATATATATGTGATGGTACTGCCGCATATGGCAGAATACAGGTAACTATATATATATATGTATATATATATATATATATATATATCACTGTGATCGTACTGACCCGCAGAATACAGGTAACTATATATATATATATATATATATATATTTCACTGTGATCGTACTGACCCGCAGAATACAGGTAACTATATATATATATATGTGTGATCGTACTGACCCGCAGAATACAGGTAACTATATATATATATATGTGATCGTACTGACCCGCAGAATACAGGTATCTATATATATATATATATATATATATATATATATATATATATATATATATATATCACTGTGATCGTACTGACCCGCAGAATACAGGTAACTATATATATATATATATATATTTTACTGTGATCGTACTGACCCGCAGAATACAGGTAACTATATATATATATATATATATATATATCGTAACTATATATATATATATCACTGTGATCGATACTGACTAGACACATATATATATATATATATATATATATATATATCACTGTGATCGTACTGACCCGCAGAATACAGGTAAATTATATATATATATATATATCACTGTGATAGTATATATATATATATATATATATATCACTGTGATCGTACTGACCCGCAGAATACAGGTAACTATATATATATATATCTGTGTATATATACATGTGACATATATATAGGTATATATATATATATATCACTGTGATCGTACTGACCCGCAGAATACAGGTAACTATATATATATATATCATGGTGATCCTGACTGCCCGCAGAGCCCGCAGATACAGGTAACTATATATATATATCTCACTGTGATCGTACTGACCCGCAGAATACAGGTAACTATATATATATATATCTAACTGTGATCGTACTGACCCGCAGAATACAGGTAACTATATATATATCATCATCATGATATATATATATATATATATATATATCACTGTGATCGTACTGACCCGCAGAATACAGGTAACTATATATATATATCTCTCTGTGTCTCTCTCGCCCTGCCCCCGCAGAATACAGGTAACTATATATATATATATCACTGTGATCCGTACTGACCCGCAGAATACAGGTAACCATATATATATATATATATATATATATATATATATATATATATCACTGTGATCGTACTGACCCGCAGAATACAGGTAACTATATATATATATATCTCTGTATATGCAGACATACCGAGATAATACAGGTAACTATATATATATATCACTGTGATCGTACTGACCCGCAGAATACAGGTATCTATATATATATATATATGATCGTACTGTCGATATATATATATATATATATATCACTGTGATCGTACTGACCCGCAGAATACAGGTAACTATATATATATATATATATATAGTATATATATATATCACTGTGATCGTACTGACCCGCAGAATACAGGTAACTATATATATATATATATACACTGTGATCGTACTGACCCGCAGAATACAGGTAACTATATAGGGGGGGGGGGGGGGGGGGGGACCTCCCGGGCCGAGCGGCGAGGACGGGGCGTGCTGAGGTCACCAGTGCAGGTCTCGTGCGGCCATGCTGGGCTTTGTGTTCCGCCTGGACAGTCTGCAGCAGACTCGTGTAGTCAGGGCCAATATCTGCGGTGTGCCCCACTAGGGGCAGGTTGTCGGGGCACGTGTGGTACTCTGTTATTGTGGCCGTGATCGCAGGGGTTACACGCTAAGCCACTATTCACATGTGTGCTGCGGTCTGAGTAGTGGAAACCAGGAGATGAGCGGCGCCAGCTATGAGGGCAGCCCCTTATCTCCTCTCTGGCCTGAGCCTACAGCTAGTGACCAAGTCTGTGCTGGACACCATTGGAATGGCTTGGACTAGTGGGTCAGCGTCTGATCGCTGGGGTCCCACCGGTCATGAGGACAGATGGAGATAACCAAGCGCGGCCCACCGTCCGTCCATAGAGATCGCCGTGATCGTGCCCGGCCGCAGGATGCCCGACCTCATGACTAGTAGACCCCAGCTGTCAGACACTGAGCCCTTGTCCTTTGTGTAGATAAGATGTTATGTTGGGTCAATAGAAAGAAGATGGCGGTCCGCAGGCAGCGCTAGAGTAAGTGGCGAGCCAGAGGAGCAGGACAACGGGCAGAAGGTCTGAGAAAATCACCTGTTAGGTGCCGCGGCCTCAGGTGTGCTTTATTGTCGTTGCTTCACCTTACAAATAGCTTTTGTTATTAATCTCCTCCGTTCCGTGTATACAGCTCCTATGCAGACCTGCTTGTTTCCATGGTTACAGACGACAAAGCCGACCTAGCTAATAGAAATTACTGCCTGAGCTCTGATGCTTGTCTGGTACTTATTGTGCAGTCCAGTGGTGGTGATGTACTACACGTATCATAGCCAGTCAGCAGCACCGCCATGAGCACATGACTTGATATTCTGGTAAATCATGGAAGCTGTTATTTTTGGGGGGTTTGTGACCATCAGTGAGTGCAGCGTCCCTGTCCTGAGCATGCTCGTTTTTGTTTAAGTCCACAACCTAAATGTTTTATGTGATTTCTCCCGCAGATGCGTCCCAGAAGATCAACTCAAGGAAGGAAGACATCGGAGCCTCCCTCCAAGAATGAGGAAGAGCCGCCGGGGAAGAGAAAACGAGAGCAGGACCCCGGTGGGGAGAAAGGGCCCAAGAAATCCGGCAGAAAGAAGAATGTTACCCAGGATACCCCAGAGTGCAGCAAAGGTGCCCATGTCTAATGCTGTGGTCGTGCCTCGCTGGCCGCGTCTAATGGTGGGGTCGCGCCTCGCTGACCGCGTCTAATGGTGGGGTCGCGCCTCGCTGACTGCGTCTAATGGTGGGGTCGCGCCTCGCTGGCCGTGTCTAATGGTGGGGTCGCGCCTCGCTGACCGCGTCTAATGGTGGGGTCGCGCCTCGCTGACCGTGTCTAATGGTGGGGTCGCGCCTCGCTGACCGCGTCTAATGGTGGGGTCGCGCCTCGCTGACTGCGTCTAATGGTGGGGTCGCGCCTCGCTGGCCGTGTCTAATGGTGGGGTCGCGCCTCGCTGACCGCGTCTAATGGTGGGGTCGCGCCTCGCTGACCGTGTCTAATGGTGGGGTCGCGCCTCGCTGACCGCGTCTAATGGTGGGGTCGCGCCTCGCTGACCGTCATGTCTGTGTATAGTTTGTGGATACACGTCTGATTCCTGGGGTCACGTGTCCCTCCTTCTGGGTAAGGCCACAGTCACACCTGCTGCTGGACCACTTACCTGTGGGGCTTCGAGTGCTGTACTCTTCATGAGTCCCATAGAGATGCACATGCAGGGCCGTCTCCTCCTTCGAGCAGGGGGCCGTACCTCCTCAATTCTCATTGGGGGGTCCCCAGACATCAGAAATGTATTGTTTATCTTGTGTTTGTGACAAAGCCCTTGTGGTATCTCTGTCATATACCAAAACTATTGAAGCACTTAGGTGTCTAAGGCCCGGTTCACATTACGGTTTTTACATTTGTTTAGCAGATCTGTTTAACAAATGCAAAAATCCAGCTGTAAATAAATGGCCTTTTGTGTGTATATAGGGTCAGTTATTACAAAGAGGGCCAGGACTACGACTCCCATTCGGAGATTGCTGGGAAGTCTTCACTACTCAGTCTCATTGTAACCACGAGAGCGCCGCGACACATAAGATCTGGCTATAAGTTGCAGCATTCGCGGGGTTACAAAGAGTTTCCATTCACTAACATGAGGAGCCACAAGGCCACCCGGCAATCTTTGGTTGCACAAATAGAGTTGTGGCCAAAATTGCCTTGTAGCCCTAACCTAAGGCCCCATTGACATGACTGACCCATCCGAGGGGGTTCCAATAATTATAGAGCAGGTCCTGTCCTGCTCAGCGGAATCAGAAGGGAACGAATCCCTCATAGAACAGAAGGTAGAATGGACGGCACTCAGATGTCAGCGGAGTCTGGTCTCATCTGAGTTGTTGTCCTTTAAAAAATGTGCACACTCGGCCTGCAGCCTCGGTCGTGTGCATGAGGCCTAATGAGCACAAAGGCTTGGGATGTGAAGTATTTGAGTCTCAGGAAAAAAAACTGCTACAAATGGATTTTTATATATACTTTTAACTATTTATTGTCTCTAGGTAGACTGATGGCCGTTGTATTTTTTGTTCCTCCCATCACTTGTTTTTATTGGTTTGCTAGAAGGATGTGAAGCGCGTGGTGTGAGCGCAGCGCCTCCTAGTTTTTACGTGTTTTGTCTTTGCATCCTTTCTATATCTGCAAATATTAAAGCTATAAATCTTTACCGTGTAGACTTGCAAAATAAGAAGAAATACCAGAAGCCGGAGGACAGACAGACCAGCATGGTGCACTACCTGTACCGCAGCACCCTGGGTGGCAATGTCAGGGCAAAGGTAAGTTCGTGGTGTGGTGTGCATGCTGCCCCGTCACTGTGTGCATCGCCTTACAGACTCTCTCACTTCACAGTACCTGCAGACGCCCTTCCTGCGGTCTTTGGCCTCCTACATTCTCTATCGCACCAATAGCCCCTTCGATAGAAGAGTCACCACTCTAGAATGGCATCCCACTCACCCCAACACAGTGGCTGTAGGGTCCAAAGGCGGGGACATCATTTTGTGGGACTATGAGGAGCTGAATAACACCATGATCCCTGGAGTAAGTATGGCGGGGAGGTTGTGCAGGTGCAGGGCAGGTGAGCGCGGCGTTTTCATCTCCTCTCTCCTGTCTTGTAGATTGGCGCTGGAGGTTGCATCACGGGGATGAAATTTGACCCATTTAATCCCAATCAGCTGTACACATCGTCGGTCGCGGGCAGCACCATCCTGCAGGACTTGAGCGGACGCACCGTGCAGATGTTCACCAACACGGAGGACTGGGCGTAAGAGCGGGGTTATTCATAAT
>CAMRHE010000780.1:167500-217500 GCA_947044405.1 Leptodactylus fallax | reverse complement strand
AGGGCGTACAGGGATGACAAATATGGCAGCGTGGATTGGAGAGAGATTCCAGCAGAGACTCCCAAGCTTTAGACTCAGGGTGTTACAGCAGCAAGCGGGCACCTCTGGATCTGTAGAAATGGGATTGGGGCGCTGGAGCGGGCGCCTCTGGTTTTGTGGGGGCGCTGGAGCGGGCGCCTCTGGTTTTGTGGGGGCGCTGGAGTGGGCGCCTCTGGTTTTGTGGGGCGCTGGAGCGGGCGCCTCTGGTTTTGTGGGGCGCTGGAGCGGGCGCCGTAAGCATTTTGTAAGTAACTTACGCAGCAGATGGCAGCACGGCCCGAGCGCAGGTGGCTCATATCTGTGCCCCGGCAGGTGGAGTCCTGCTCCTGTGTCTCCTGTGGGGGAGGGGTGCTGGATACAGCAGGCCGCTCCAACCTCCAGTGCACAGATAAATGTAGATAAAGGACCCATGATATTGAGCTCCTCTGACATCACCTCTGTTGTCACATGGTCATACCTCAGCTCCATCTCAGTCACATGAATGGGACTGACCTGCGATACCAAGCACAGCCACTATACAATGTGCGGCGCTGTGCTTGGTCTGTACTGATGAAGCCGCAGCACTCCGTAGCCTAGTCCTGCAGTCACATCACTAAAGGATCAGGTGCTCAGTTGTCAGGGAGATTCTGCTCCTCACCTAACAGCAGCGCCGTATAGGACATTATAGACAAGTACTGGACAGTATAGATGGAGTAAAGGCCGGGGGGTGGAACAGAAAACATAGGCCATGTTCACACGGAGGGATCTGGCACTGAATTTGAGGCGGAAACTGCCGGAAGCCGCCTCCATTCATCTCAGTGGCGGGCGGGGGGTCCTGCTCCTTCCTCAGGCTCATTCTATTAAAGTGAGTGGGAGGCGGAGAATGCCCACTGGTATTTTCCATCGTGTGAAAAGCTTCTTATTTATCACTGGCTGAAAAAAATTCTGAGATGAACGTCGGCGGTTTCTGGTGGAATCTGCCAAATGCCTCGGTGTGAACAGAGCCTTACGGTTAGCTGCAGCACAGTCTCTGTCCCTCCTCTCTCCGGGCGCACAGACCGAGCCTGCAGCCGGGGCCCGCGCACACTTACAGGTGAATCCGGCTTCTCCTCCGTGTCTGTGCACAATGTTCTATTGTATTTTCTCACTGACACGAAACACTTTCTGCAGTGTGTGAATGGGGATCTGCTGTCCCGGTGCTGTGTATGGCAGCGTGGTCACTGGCCACAGATCTACCAAGTGGCTTAACCCACTGTAAATAGGCCACGTGTGGCCCCGGCCGAAGGCGGCTTGTGACATTCCTGGCCGCGCCGTACACGAAGGCCGAGGCCCCACATTGTGGAAAAGCCAAGAATGGCGACAAAAGGAACGGGAAATATCTAAGAAGCTGCTTCTTCTTCACTCTTCTTACCCCGCTTATCCTCTTCTCACCCCGCTTATCCTCTTCTCACCCCGCTTATCCTCTTCTCACCCCGCTTATTCTCCTCCATTCTGCTAAATTCATTCTTGACTTTGGCCCAAAAACGCAGCAAAATCTATGAATCTGTTTTTTCCGTGCTGTGGGGCCTCAGCCTAAAAGGGTTGTCGGGGCCTAACCTATTGGTGATATATCCTCAGCGGTGGGTCGGACACTCGGCACCCCCATGATCAGCTGATTGACGAGGCTGCAGCAGTCCGGTGTGTGCTATGTCTGCCACAGCGCCGTACATTGTATAGTGACTGTGCTTGGTATTGCAGCTCAGTCCTGGAATACTTGACTGGGACTGAGCTACATGCAGGCCATGTGCCTGACGTGATACCACATGATCTGTGAAGCAGGGGCGGCACTCGGAGCCCTTCAGCCATTGTGGGGTTAGTTGTTTGCCACTGGTCCTGCAGTAAGTAACGGGCCGGGCCCTGCTGTCTGACTATCCTAAGCTAGAGCAGTGCGACACTGCACCAAACCCTCCCCTGTGTATGTCATATATATCCTATAGCAGGCCTTCATGTGGCCTGTGCTCTGCTCATAGACTGTAGGTGTCTCCCCTCGCCCTCATTCACACGGGTACTTTAGGTCAGGTGGGCCGGCTGTTATTCAGGGTTCATAGCCATATTTTTTACGAGCGAGGTCTGTTCGGACTGTTTGTCGTCTGGATCTGAAGTTGGGCTAAAAGTTGCCGCTCTGTGGGCAGGGCGAGAAATCCTAAACCAAGTGCCCCAATGATTGGTCCAGAAGGGTTTCCAGGATTGAGCTTTTGTCAGATCCCCCCCCTCCCCCGCCTTTACTAGGCCGCAGCCTGATGGGCCATGACAGTGAGGTCAAGATGTTGTCGGCTGCCGGGGAGATTATATAGGAAAACTTACAACAACCCTTGTCCTATAGACCACAGATACGGCGGCCATGACATGTCTGGACAGTGCGGCCACCAATAAAGATCATTACTGCGTGATTGGGCAGGGACTGTGTGAACAGGTCTCTATACCAAGATAAAAAAGCAGCGGACTGCTCCACGCCGCCCATTAATGGCGGATCTGCCCCTGTCCTGGATATGCTGGGATGAGGCACAAGACGATTCCAGGCCATTGTATGACTTGTAGTGCAGCTGGAGATTCGGCTCCTGTCATGGGATACTTTAGGGAGCCGATAGTCCGTCCTTAGGGCCGAGTGCGTGAGAAGCGTTTCCTTAGATGGATTTCCTTGGACCTTGTAAGGTATGACAGGCCTGCAGTGAGGGGTGTGGGGCTTCAGTATAGATTGGTGGTTCTGTGCCGGAACACGTCGGTGCGCTCCTTGCCGCGCTCCTCGTGCGCCCACCCATGTACATATTGTATGTTTGGTAAATCAAGTTGAAATAAACCAGACTTTTATATATTTTATGGTTTGTGTGTCCTTTACTTGCCGGAACGTCTTCCTATCATGTGACATGAATGACCGTAGAGAAGACGGAAACTACAGGGCCCCAACCTGGCCGAGGAAAATGGCTGCCCAGCCCGGAGCGGTCAGAAAACTTACAACACTTAAAGGAGTCTCCCCAAGTCCTAGAGACTCCCCCGCTCTCCAGTGGATGGGTCCAGTCTGATACCAATGACCTATTGTGTGCATAGTAGTAGAAGCTCCACCGGGGGCCCGGACAACCCCTTTAAGCCCGAGACCACACCGAGAAGCTTTTCTTGTTGCAGATTTGCTGCAGTTTTTTGAGCCAAAGTCAGGAGCGGATTGAGTAGAAGGGAAAAGTATAAGAGGCGTCTAAGAAGCTTCCAAGATGTTTCCCTTCCTTTTGTAACCTCTTGACTTTGACTCAAAAAAAAAAAAAAAAAAAAAAAAATGCGTTTCTGCAGTGTCTGACCTGAGCCTAAAGGTGAATAACCAGCTGAGCTAGCGGAAGTCCGTGCCACGTGTGTGGGCCTGGGGCAGGAGTCACTCCCACCTAATCAGTAAGGACAGGGGGTGCATGTCTGTCTGTGTCACATCCAGCTCCTCTCCGGAGTGTCTCACGGGCCCCTACTCCTGATTATTTACATATATATATAATAGGGGCCCCTGAGACACTCCGGAGAGGAGCTGGATGTGACACAAGACAGACATGCACCCCCTCTCTCTATGGGGGTTCAACGCCCACCCCTGCACAGATCGGTGGACAGGGTGTGCACATAGTCTGGTCCTATACACTGCCCCCTATGATCTGTATAGCAGCAGACTACTCGCATCCCCTGTTCTCTAGCAGCTTGTACCTACCAGAGGCCGCAGCATCAACTGATCTGTGTGGGGCCTGGGTTTATGACCATATTCCCCCACATCACAGATGCAGCACCGCACTCTCTATCTTGTGTCTGTTATTACACTGCGGCCATAACTGTGGGCGCCGGCAGTTCCGGGGTGTTCCGATGGCATCAGATGAGCTGCTCCAGGGGCCGCCTCGCACTTGCACACACCAAACACCTTCCGCGCCTTCTGATTTTTATTTGATAAAAGTGACATCAGACAAAAACAAACAAGAACATAAATCAATGTGCAAATGAACAGTCCGGCGGCAGCAGCGCGATGAGGTAAGTGACAGCCGTACGGGCAGCGCACCCTGTACGGGGGGAGGGGACGGTTTTGCTCAGCAAAGAACTAATCGGAGTCTAGACCCTGTTCACACAGCGCTTTTTACTATAAACTCCTGCGCATGGTCTATAGGGGGCGGCACAGGCCGAGTGACACAGATTTGGCGCGGTTACTGGAAGAAGCCGCCATGTTTTCTAATTCTGTGCAAGTCTTTTAGGCCCCGTTCACACTGACATATCGGCCACGTCTGGAGGTCACTGCAATGGCGGAGGGGTTGCTGGTTGGATGGGCAGGGGCTTATAGCCAGTAAATCCCGCCACTGTACGGACTGCGTTGTCCGCTCCGGGTTCGTCCATGTGAACGGGGCCTTAAGGCTTTCACAATTACTGCACATGGAATAAAAAAAAGTCCTCGCTCGATTAGACAGAAACGGCCGAGACATCGGGGAGGGGAGAAAAACAACCCCAAAAACTTCTAAGGCCCCACAATACAGAAACGCAGCGGTTTTTGCTGCGGATTTACCAAAACGGAAACGTCTCAGAATTTCCTGACTTTGGCTCAAAAAAGCGCAGCAAAATCTGCAACAAAAACTGCTGCGTTTCCGTAACGTGGAGGCCGCGGCGTCCGGGAGTCAATAGAAGAAAACCAAGCCACACAGAATCTGCAGGCCTGGAGAATGTGCCGCCCCCTACAGGCCACACCACAGATCTGCATGGAGTGCGCAAGGGGTTTGTACCATAACCAGACCCTACAGGTGACCCAATGTCTGACCAGTGGTGGAGGAGATCCTGGTATCAGTAGTGCGCCCACCGGTCAGACAATCCTCACCCATCATGTGAATACGGTTTCATTTCTAGAATCCAGAAAGCACTGGAGACGAGACGAGAAAGGGGGCAGATGGCGGGGGCAGTAGTGGACGTGGCAGGGACAGATTATTACATGTCCACAGCGTGTATGCGAGGCTGACCTGCAGCCCAGTGATAGTCCCAGTGTACACAGCTACCTAACACGCACCCCCAGCAGCAGGACATGGAGGGATCGGTGCGTTACTGCAGCCCCCATTTTGCTCCCATTTTAACCCTTTACTTTAAGTGTAAAATCATCGTCTTTTGTTAAAATGTGAAACTTTAAAAGAATAATTTCTTAAAAGATTGCCTAAAAAAAATTAAAAATTCCTATGTGCCTCTCCGGAGAGGTGATGGCCTGGGAGGCATCAAGGCCACGGGTAATAGGGCAGAGCGCAAGCCATCAGCTCTGCTCCTCGCCCACATCTGAGACGTGCTGGTAGCCGATGGTCTGAGACTTCTGCCGGAAAAGGACGGTGACCAGGAGGATGATGAGGAGGAAGAGGATGCACCCGCAGGCGACCAGACCCACGATGACTTCTGTGCAAGCAAAGCAGAAAAACAAAGTCAGAAACCTGGAGAGGGGAAGGGGATGCGCCATCACACCTACCCCCAAATCTCATCTGTCCAGACAGCTCGTCAGACTACCCCACTGACTTGATTGTCTAGTTGTGCAGTCAGGCCTTACAGGATTGCAAGTGACAGCCCTTGGGAATTACCATATTGGTCCTCAGGACAGTCCCATCCCCCCTCCCCTATTTACAAGGAGGGCGATCACCTTGTGTGCAGCTGCTCCATTTAAAGCCTATAGGTCTGACCAACATAATCACATAATTTGACCAGAAACTAAGACAAATAATGAATGGTGTAACGTGAGACTAGACGATGTAAAAGTGCAACTCAGTATCAAACAGCATCAGACACTGTGATAAATCTGGTGTAGTATAGGACTGTCTGGTGTAGCTTTACACTGTCTAATAGTTACCCTGTATTAGTATATCTGCCGCAATGTTCTCATGACTGGTGCAGTTCCCACTGCTCAGACACTGTGATAAATCTGGTGTAGTATAGGACTGTCTGGTGTAGCTTTACACTGTCTAATAGTTACCCAGTATTAGTTTATCTGCCCCAATGTTCTCATGACTGGTGCATCTCCCACTGCTCAAACTGTGGTAAATCTGGTGTAGTATAGGACTGTCTGGTGTAGCTTTACACTGTCTAATAGTTACCCAGTATTAGTATATCTGCAAGTGTTCTCATGACTGGTGCAGCTCCCACTGCTCAGACACTGTGATAAATCTGGTGTAGTATAGGACTGTCTGGTGTAGCTTTACACTGTCTAATAGTTACCCTGTATTAGTATATCTGCCCCAATGTTCTCATGACTGGTGCAGCTCCCACTGCTCAGACTGTGATAAATCTGGTGTAGTATAGGACTGTCTAGTGTAGCTTTACACTGTCTAATAGTTACCCAGTATTAGTATATCTGCCCCAATGTTCTCATTACTGGTGCAGCTCCCACTGCTCAGACACTGTGATAAATCTGGTGTAGTATAGGACTGTCAGGTGTAGCTTTACACTGTCTAATAGTTACCCAGTATTAGTTTATCTGCCCCAGTGTTCTCATGACTTAGTGCAGCTCCCACTGCTCAGACACTGTGATAAATCTGGTGTAGTATAGCTTTACACTGTCTAATAGTTACCCAGTATTAGTTTATCTGCCCCAATGTTCTCATGACTGGTGCAGCTCCCACTGCTCAGACACTGTGATAAATCTGGTGTAGTATAGGACTGTCCAGTGTAACTCTGTGCTAATAGTTTGTCACTGACCCTGAATCTGGGGAAATTTCTGCTTCTTCCAGTAGAGGAAGTCTTGGCAGTCCCTCCTGCGCTCTCTCCCTCACCTGTATCATTCACTGGGCTGGAGAGCTGACACTCTTTCTCCCAGTCTTTAGCGATGACTCGATCCAATAAGCCCTGAAGCCTCTCCAGGGGGCAGCTGTGTGTGCAGCCCGGGACAGTCAGGGGGAAGGGCGGCTGCGAGCTGTCGTTTCTAAAATACATCTCAACGGTGAAGTTTCTGGTGGGAGAGAAAAATAATAATCACGTCAGACGTGGAGAAGACGGCGAGAAATTCTCCATACTGAAGAGCCCCTCTTATTCCTTAAAGGGGTTCTCCTTCATCACCACTTACTTCCTGCAGGGTTTCTGGATCACATGATCAGAACAGTAGCCGATCCCTGAGCTGCTCCGCCTATTATACTGATGATGCCAGCCTCCATGATACGGGTAACTAGCCGTGAAGGTGGGAGGGGCTAAATGTTTATTTTACATGACCCAGGGTCATAACCAGCCCTGATGATAGGCTCCCAGGAGAACCCCTTTAAATAATACCAAGAAGATTTAATATAGAAAATGGCCTTAAAGGGATCCTTAAAAAGGAAATCCCACAGAATCCCCCCCACTGATCCCTCACCACCCCTGGTGACAACCCTCTACACAGTCCATCCCTAGTGCAGGCAAGTCACTGTAGTGCCCAGTGATTGCTGGGAGGTGTAGTGCCTGCTGGAGGACTGTTGGTAAAGTGAGTGTTACTTCTAGTTCTAGTAACATAACATCATCCTCTATGATATAACGTCCTACCCAGGAGACTCTTCATACAGCTCGAATATATGACAGGAGGCGTATGGAGCTTGTTTCCCATTGTAGACATCCAGCGCCATCTGAAGAGCGCCCAGTGTGGTGTCATGCTAAGGAGAAATAAAATACATGTGAGATAATAAAGATAAGAAATAGAGAAGTGCAAGTGAGATAATAAAGATAAGAAATAGAGAAGTGCAAGTGAGATAATAAAGATAAGAAATAGAGAAGTGCAAGTAAGATAATAAAGATAAGAAATAGAGAAGTGCAAGTGAGATAATAAAGATAAGAAATAGAGAAGTGCAAGTGAGATAATAAAGATAAGAAATAGAGAAGTGCAAGTGAGATAATAAAGATAAATAGAGAAGTGCAAGTGAGATAATAAAGATAAGAAATAGAGAAGTGCAAGTGAGATAATAAAGATAAGAAATAGAGAAGTGCAAGTGAGATAATAAAGATAAGAAATAGAGAAGTGCAAGTAAGATAATAAAGATAAGAAATAGAGAAGTGCAAGTGAGATAATAAAGATAAGAAATAGAGAAGTGCAAGTGAGATAATAAAGATAAGAAATAGAGAAGTGCAGGTGAGATAATAAAGATAAGAAATAGAGAAGTGCAGGTGAGATAATAAAGATGTAAGAAATAGAGAAGTGCAGGTGAGATAATAAAGATAAGAAATAGAGAAGTGCAGGTGAGATAGTGGGATTTTTGTGTACTCACCGTAAAATCCTTTTCTCGTTGTATTCACTGGGGGACACAGCACCATGGGTATAGACCTGGTCACTAGGAGACAAGACACTAGGAAAAAGCAAAAGCTGTTGGCTCCGCCTCCAGGCTATACCCTGCCACAGCCACTGTGCATGAATCAGTTTGTACCGTAGCAGTAGGAGAGAGACACACAAAGGAACATGGAACCAACAACCACCAACAATGCCCGAACCCAAAAAGGAACCAACACAGTTCGGGCAGGAACACTGAAAAAAACAAGGGAGGGATCTGTGTCCCCCAGTGAATACAACGAGAAAAGGATTTTATGGTGAGTACACAAAAATCCCACTTTCTCGTCTACTTCACTGGGGGACACAGCACCATGGGATGTCCTAAAGCAGTCCCAGAGGGTGGGAATAACACGGCCATGCAAATCTGTAATACTCAACCGCTTCCAGAAACTTACAACCCAAATTGGCATCAGAGGCCACAGAATGAATCTGGAGAAACTTAGAGAAAGAGGATGGAGGCCCAGTGGGATACTTACAGACCTGGGAAGCATAAGCCTGATGCCGGAGGCCCCCGGGAACTCCAACAGCTCTAGAGGAGAGAGCCGTCACACGGGAAGGCAGAGCCTTACTCTTAAATCGATAGGTCTCCCTAATCTCAGACCAAAGCCATCAGAAGATGGGAGCTCTGGAAGCAGGCAGGCCCTGGCAAGGGCACTCAGGGAGAATGAACAAAGCGTCCGAACAAGAGAAAGGATCCGTGAGGAACAGTATACACGCAAATTGCCCGGGCAACAACCGGGCAGGGAAGAGCAAGCACTCACATGGACGCCTGGGGACCGAGCAGAAAGAGGGCAAGACCAAGTCCTCGAAGTGGAAGCAGGAAAAACACCCTAAGAAAAAAAGACTGTGGCAGACAGAGGAAAACCTTATCCTTGTGGAGGACCAGAAAGGGAGGCTGCCGAAAAAAAGGGGCAGCCAATTCGGGACCCCTGCGGATGGAGGTAATGGCCACCAGAAACTCATTCTACCAGGACAGAAGGCAAAAAAAGGGATATCATAGGCTCGAAGGGGGGAACCTGAAGCACCTTAAAGATGAGGTTAAGATCCCACGGATCCAAGGGTTCCAAAGGAGCACAGAGTGGCACTCCTGTAGGAAAGTCTTTTAAAAAGAAAGAAGACTAAGACCTTGATCCAGACCAGACTGGAGAAGATCCGATGAGAATCGTTACTCTTCCAACGGTGGACGGAAGCCTTCCACGTTTGATGGCAGATCTAAGCTATCTGGAATTTCCGGGCCTTGAGTATGTTAGAATAACAAACTCCGAAAAAACCACGATGCCTCAAACCTCGGATTGAACAGCCACGCCGTGAACGCAGCTGAGTCAAGGTGGGGAGGAACAGCAGTCATTGAGACAGAAGGTCGACCAGCAGAGGAAGAGGCCAGGAGCATCCGCCAACAGGAAAATGAGATCCACATACCAGACCCGGCAGGGCCAATCTGGTGCCACCAGGATAGCTTGAACCCCCTTGGTCTTGAGATTCTGGAGGACCCAAGGGAGAAGAGGAAGTGAAAAACCGAACTTACAAGAGCGCCAGCGGTGATGGCTCGAGGATCCAGAGACCTGGCAATTTAGCCGGGGGACCTTGTGGTTCCGGCAGAGGCTAAAAAGGTCGACGTTTGTCACACCACAGCGGGAGCACAGTGGATGGAAGATCTGCAGATAAAGCGACCCTCGCCCGGAGCATTATTTTCTCGACTCAAGTAGTCTGCCACCCAGAAAAAGGTTGACCACCGAAAGAGCTGGAACAAGGCGCTCCACCCAAGGAAGAAATTGTGAGGCTTCTAATAAGGCCGCACGGCTCCTGGTGCCACGCTGAGGGTTCAAGTAGGCGACCATGGAGGAGAGGTCAGTCTGGACTGTGACCAGATGTCCTTGGAGAAGAGAGGTCCAAGGAGTAAGGGCAAATAAGATAGCCCTGGGATCCAGCAGGTTGAACCAGAGGGAGGAATCGGCCCTGGACCACAGGCCCTGAACAATCAAAGCATCGAGGACCACTCCCCAGCCAGGGAAATTGGCGGCAGTGGGAATCACTTACCAACAGAGGGGAAGAAGGACTTCCCTTGAGAAATTCCTGGGGAGGAATATACACTAAAGAATCTCTCAGTGAACCAAGGTGGAAATAGAACCAAGCAGATGAGGCTGTCCGGAGATTTGTCCCAGCAGGCCGTAATCTTCAAGAGGAGAGAACGACAGAGTGAATGAAAGGTACAGCCTAGATGGTTGAGGCGATCGTGCGCAGGACCCACATGCCGATTCAAAGACAGCAAGGAGAGTACCTCCGAAGGTGGGACACTCAGGATCTTGGCCTCCGGAGGGAGAATCACACCCTGGAGCGAGCAGAGGATCATGTCCCGGATTCCATGTGCTTAGAGGACACGAGACATCCTCATAGATGAGCCAGCAGAACCGGCGAAGAACATCCAAGGTGAACCACAAGCTGGTCAGATTGTCTGACCTGGAGGGGCTTCACCAGGAGGTCGTCAAAGTCTGAAAACACAGCAGCACCTCTGGCGCAGAGGATGGCCATGAGAGACGCCATCACTGAGGGAAAAAACCCCCCGGTGGCAGAGGCCAGCCTGAAGGGGAGAGAGACAACTGGAAAGGTCAAGGATCCACAGCAAAACGAAGAAACCGCTGACGGCACAGCGAGATGATGTAGATGGATGAAGAATTCGCCCATCTCCAGGGATGCCACCACAGACTGCATAGACTACAACGGAGCCTGCAGGCATAGAAGAACCTGTGGAGCCCTTTCAGGTCCATGATGGGACAGAGGAAGCCGTCCTTCTAGGCGAATGGAGAACAGGTAAGAATAGTAACCCCAGATACACTCTGCAACGGGAACAGGGACGCTGACTCCCTGCCGCTGGAGATTGGAGACAGCCTGGATTGTCCGACATAGCGAAGGCAAAGAGACTCCAGCGAAAACTGGAGTAGCCGGACGACACCGCCTCTCAGGCCCAGGCTCCAGACGTCCCGCCATTTGAGATGCCCAGAGAGGGGAAAAAACTTCATGCCGAGGAGGCTAGGAAGAGGAAGACCTGGACGACTTGGGCAGAACCGCCAGGGAGGCCTGGACTTGAAAGAAGCTTTCTGGAGCAGGAGAACGGCTGACACATAGGACGCCTCTGAGGGAGGAAGAATCTATTCCCCCATGGCCTCAGGGATAAGCTTCTCGACGCCCTTAACAAAAAATTTGGCCCAGGACGACCTGGAAAGGGAGAAGGGCTGCGTTCGCCTTCTTGGAGGCGGACCCAGTATTCCACAACGGATCCCAACGGTATGGCAGATAATCACTGCATTGGCGGCCACCTTAGCAGATTTGGGAGGCATCTCCAGTTATTGGGAAGCGTTCAGGATCTCAGAGACGAGCGGCTGGAGGGAAACTGCATCAGGGAGGTTTGACTGAAGCTGTTTGGCCCAGGAAAAGAAGGCCTTGATGACCCAAGAGGCAGCGAAGGAGAGCCGCAGGGAGAAACCAGCCACTACGAAGGCCACCCTGGTGAGGGAAGCCACCTACTTGCAGCAATACAATAGCCAGCATTTAGGGCAATGCAATGTATCAGTTCTGCATTGCAAACAATACAACAGATGCGATCTGATCTCACTCCGAGGGATCACTGAGGTAGGCAAAATCTGCTGAAGGCAGACTAGAAGCCTTGGAGAGCCTAGCTATCATGGGATCCACCGTGGGAGGCTCTTAGTGATAGGAAGCGACACATGGGGCGGCTCGCTGACAAAATGTCAAAACAGGCCAGCTTGCGCTCACTAGTTACTGATATATAAGTACCGTGCGCTAACCGATTGCACCACTGGAGCAACCTGCTTCCCTTGCCTCGGATGTTCATCATTGCCAGCCAGGGAGAGCTAGAGACGTGTGTCACAGCATAGCCTGGCAGAACTGCCCGAGCTCACCTTCCACTTGGAGACACACAGGTCAAGGGAAGGGATGTCCGATTTCCTAGTCGAAGACAGAGGATGGTCCAGGGAGAAGTCACTGTGCCCTCAAGATGATATCAAACATCCAGTGGCAGAAAGAGATGTCCACTTGAGAGGATGAGTCCGGGTCCTCAGAGATCTGTAGGGTCTCTATCGCATAGATGACTCCCGCGTAGCAGCAGATATAGATGAGCCTAGCTGAAGCTCCGAGTCGGAGTCAGAGGCGTCCCCAGTTAAATAGACCGAGCAGAGGGTGGGAGGTATCCGCCTGTCGGAGTGGAGCCGTGAGCTGAGTTCCTATCTGGGGAGTACCCAGAGGAAGGGGTGGCGGACCGTGAACCGTAGGAAGACTTCCTGGTCCTTTTGAGGCTCCTGGAGCTGCGACGGGAACTATGAGGGTGTCCAGGGAGATCCCTAGAAGCAGCCGACTGAGCGGCGATCTGGGAAAGCAGCCATTCCAAGTTTCCAGCACTGACTAGTTAAGTCTGGTAAGGACACCATGGCCAAGGTTAGGGAGGCCGCCCAATCCGGGGGATGGAAGAACTGAAGAGGGGCCAGGAGGTTCCTGACTGGCTGAGGCGGAAGGCAGAGAGAGCACATGGGCTCGGGCTGTCCGCATGGCAACTGTTTTTGATACAGCGGGTGCACGTATAAAAACGTGACGCAACCAGAGGGGCCGGAGGGGGAGCCCAAGAAAATTAGGGTAACCCAGGGGGTTAGCCTACCAGACTGCAAAAGATGGCCGCTCACAAACTGCTGCAGCAAGGGTTCCGCAGGTGCAATGTCTCCCAGGGAACTGGGAAGAATCCCTGCTGTCCCAGCAAGCCAAAAAATAAATACATTGAGAATATGAGGAGAGCAAAGCTCTTCCCCTGGTAAAAACAGGCTCAGTAGCTACTGGGCAGGCTGGATGGCTTGCCAGGACAGCCCCCTGGCCAATGGAAGGCCCTAGGCGGAGTCTGGGTACCAGAAAAGCTCGGGAAAGGGACGGGCCCGTTGCGGCCTAGTTCCCGGCCAGGCCTCGGACTCGCGTACAACGCGGCCGACCGCGAGGCACCGTCGGCGGCACGGCGCGACCGCGAACTCCGGAGGTTCCGCGGAGGCCTGGGAAAAGGTACCGGGGGGCCAGGAAAGGGGGTCCCCACACGAGCGGGGGGGGGGGAACCGGGTGCCCCACCCGACGGGGGCCGCTCGGTAGGAGCGACCAGAAAACCCAAAAACGCCCCAGAAAAAAGGGGCTTATTTACTAAGATTTAAGGCCCAGTTCAGGGGAACCCTGTGATGCCCCCCCCTAAACAGGACCCATGCTATTGTCCCCCTGGGAGATGGCACTAAGGGGCTGAGGGGAGGTGGAGAGGGCCTGAGGTAACTTTCATACTCACCTGCCTTCTATTCTTCTCATACTCACCAGTCTGGCGACTTCAGGCGCCGCAGGGTCACCCCCTCGGTAGGACCTCGCACGTGGGAGTGGGGTCACCGGTACTCCGGCCGCTTTCGGGGTGCGGCGAATGGTGAGTGGGGACTGGGTGACCGGCGAGGCTGCTCTTTTGCAGAGCGCTGCGCCCGCAGGAGGGTATGACTAGTGTGGCGTACACGCTGACTACCCCCTGCACCTGAAAGAAGGGTAAAAATAAAAACGATGCAAGACAGAAGACCTGAGTCAGGTCGTGTCTGCCTCCTATGACACTAGGTTTCAAACTGATTCATGCACAGTGGCTGTGGCAGGGTATAGCCTGGAGGCGGAGCCAACAGCTTTTGCTTTTTCCTAGTGTCTTGTCTCCTAGTGACCAGGTCTATACCCATGGTGCTGTGTCCCCCAGTGAAGTAGACGAGAAAATAAAGATAAGAAATAGATAAGTGCAGGTGAGATAATAAAGATAAGAAATAGATACGTGCAGGTGAGATAATAAAGATAAATAGAGAAGTGCAGGTGAGATAATAAAGATGTAAGAAATAGAGAAGTGCAGGTGAGATAATAAAGATGTAAGAAATAGAGAAGTGCAGGTGAGATAATAAAGATAAGAAATAGAGAAGTGCAGGTGAGATAATAAAGATAAGAAATAGAGAAGTGCAGGTGAGATAATGAAGATAAGAAATAGAGAAGTGCAGGTGAGATAATGAAGATAAGAAATATTAGTAAAGGTGAGATAAAGATAAGAAATAAATATGCAGGTGAGTTAATAAAGATGTAAGAAATAGAAGTAAAGGTGAGATAACAAAGATAAGAAATTGAAGTGTAAGAGACTCTCAGATAGTGGATTATAATAAAGACATAAGAAGCCACCATTACTGCCGCGATACAGGACTAGAGCGTGACATATCTGCTGACTTGGCTCACAGCTGGGGGCTGGAGATAGTGGAGCGCTGTACTTTGGAGAGCCGAGCCCTTTGCTACACACAGACGAGCCCTTCACTTCGGTTACCTCTGGCACGCCCACTGAAGTGAGTGTGAGCGCCGTTCACCACCAGACTTGCCTACTTTCAGCCTGTGGGGGAATCGCCTCAATTCTCGGGGTCAGTGGGGTCTCAACGCTCACACCTGATCACAGGCATTGTTGAACGTGTCACCCCCTCTCCCCAAAGTATTGCAACTGCCCGGGGCCAGTCTGTGACTCCCCCAAACCCACCCCCCAAAGTAGAACAACTGTCCCCGAGGCTGACCGGCCCCGTGCCTTTCTCGTCCAGGCCTGTGACAGTAATCTTACTATTGAGGCTGCTCTATGATTGGTCTATGACCAGCCTCAATAGTAATGTGCAGAATCTCCCATAGACTGCAATACACTTGCACTGCAGTCTATGGCACTTGCAGGTTCGAGCCCCCTAGGGGGGAATAATAGTAAAAAACCCAACAATATAAGTTCACCCCCCCCCACATATTATACAAATAATATCCGCCGATTTTGCTCCGTTTCACCTCTGATTAAAAACTGAAATAAAAAGCGATTAAATGTGTGATTGTTGTTCATGGAAAAAATTAAGACCCCGAAAATAAGCCCCGCCCCTTATAAAGATAAACATAACATAAGACCCTGGTGAATATACGTAGAATAGCGAGGACCCCGGCGATCACATGACCTGCGTCACCGCCAAGCATAGACCGGAGGGGAGAGAGACCCGACCTGTGACATCATAGAGCACTGGAGGAGGAGACTCCACAGCAATGGACTACAATTCCCAGCCAAACACGGGTCATGTGACATCACTTACCGTAGAGTACGCGATAAACTTCAGGCCATTGGAGGCGTCACGTGCGGCCGCGGTGATATTCTTCAGGATCTGAGACACCAAAACACCTGCACAACACGAGGAAGGTTATACACGTAGTCAGTCAGTATACGTCATATCACGCGTAGTCAGTCAGTATACGGCATATCACGCGTAGTCAGTCAGTATACGGCATATCACGCGTAGTCAGTCAGTATACGGCATATCACGCGTAGTCAGTCAGTATACGGCATATCACGCGTAGTCAGTCTGTACACGGCATATCACGCGTAGTCAGTCAGTAAACGGCATATCACGCGTAGTCAGTCAGTATACGGCATATCACGCGTAGTCAGTCAGTATACGGCATATCACGCGTAGTCAGTCAGTATACGGCATATCACGCGTAGTCAGTCAGTATACGGCATATCACGCGTAGTCAGTCAGTATACAGCATATCACGCGTAGTCAGTCAGTCAGTATACGGCATATCCTCTTACCTCCTGTATACTATATATCCTCTCTTACTTCCTGTATACCGTATCCTCTCGTTACCTCCTGTATACCGTATCCTCTCCTACTTCCTGTATACCGTATCCTCTCTTACTTCCTGTATACCGTATCCTCTCTTACTTCCTGTATACCGTATCCTCTTACTTCCTGTATACCGTATCCTCTCTTACTTCCTGTATACCGTATCCTCTCTTACCTTCTGTATACTATATATCCTCTCTTACTTCCTGTATACCGTATCCTCTCTTACTTCCTGTATACCGTATCCTCTCGTTACCTCCTGTATACCGTATCCTCTCTTACTTCCTGTATACCGTATCCTCTCTTACTTCCTGTATACCGTATCCTCTCGTTACCTCCTGTATACCGTATCCTCTCTTACTTCCTGTATACCATATCCTCTCTTACTTCCTGTATACCGTATCCTCTCGTTACCTCCTGTATACCGTATCCTCTCTTACCTCCTGTATACCGTATCCTCTGTTACTTCCTGTATACCGTATCCTCTCTTACCTCCTGTATACCGTATCCTCTGTTACTTCCTTTATACCGTATCCTCTCTTACCTCCTGTATACTATATATCCTCTCTTACTTCCTGTATACCGTATCCTCTCTTACTTCCTGTATACCGTATCCTCTCTTACTTCCTGTATACCGTATCCTCTTACTTCCTGTATACCGTATCCTCTCTTACTTCCTGTATACCGTATCCTCTCTTACCTCCTGTATACTATATATCCTCTCTTACTTCCTGTATACCGTATCCTCTCTTACTTCCTGTATACCGTATCCTCTGTTACTTCCTGTATACCGTATCCTCTCTTACTTCCTGTATACCGTATCCTCTCTTACTTCCTGTATACCGTATCCTCTCTTACCTCCTGTATACTATATATCCTCTGTTACTTCCTGTATACCGTATCCTCTCTTACTTCCTGTATACCGTATCCTCTCTTACTTCCTGTATACCGTATCCTCTCTTACTTCCTGTATACCGTATCCTCTCTTACCTCCTGTATACTATATATCCTCTGTTACTTCCTGTATACCGTATCCTCTCTTACCTCCTGTATACTATATATCCTCTGTTACTTCCTGTATACCGTATCCTCTCTTACCTCCTGTATACCGTATCCTCTCTTACTTCTTGTATACCGTATCCTTTCTTACTTCCTGTATACCGTATCCTCTCTTACTTCCTGTATACCGTATCCTCTCTTACTTCCTGTATACCGTATCCTGTTACTTCCTGTATACCGTATCCTCTCTTACTTCCTGTATACCGTATCCTCTCTTACTTCCTGTATACCGTATCCTCTGTTACTTCCTGTATACCGTATCCTCTGTTACTTCCTGTATACCGTATCCTCTCTTACTTCCTGTATACCGTATCCTGTTTACTTCCTGTATACCGTATCCTCTCTTACTTCCTGTATACTATATATCCTGTTACTTCCTGTATACCGTATCCTCTCTTACCTCCTGTATACCGTATCCTCTCTTACTTCCTGTATACCGTATCCTTTACTTCCTGTATACCGTATCCTCTCTTACTTCCTGTATACTATATATCCTCTGTTACTTCCTGTATACCGTATCCTCTCTTACCTCCTGTATACTATATATCCTCTCTTACCTCCTGTATACCGTATCCTCTCTTACTTCCTGTATACCGTATCCTCTGTTACTTCCTGTATACCGTATCCTCTGTTACTTCCTGTATACCGTATCCTCTGTTACTTCCTGTATACCGTATCCTCTCTTACTTCCTGTATACCGTATCCTCTCTTACTTCCTGTATACCGTATCCTCTGTTACTTCCTGTATACCGTATCCTCTGTTACTTCCTGTATACCGTATCCTCTGTTACTTCCTGTATACCGTATCCTCTCTTACCTCCTGTATCCCGTATCCTCTCTTACTTCCTGTATACCGTATCCTCTGTTACTTCCTGTATCCTTTCTTACCTCCTGTATACTATATATCCTCTCTTACCTCCTGTATACCGTATCCTCTCTTACTTCCTGTATACCGTATCCTCTGTTACTTTCTGTATACCGTATCCTCTCTTACCTCCTGTATACCGTATCCTCTCTTACCTCCTGTATACCGTATCCTCTCTTACCTCCTGTATACTATATATCCTCTGTTACTTCCTGTATACCGTATCCTCTTACTTCCTGTATACCGTATCCTCTGTTACTTCCTGTATACCGTATCCTCTGTTACTTCCTGTATACCGTATCCTCTGTTACTTCCTGTATACCGTATCCTCTCTTACCTCCTGTATACCGTATCCTCTCTTACTTCCTGTATACCGTATCCTCTGTTACTTCCTGTATACCGTATCCTCTGTTACTTCCTGTATACCGTATCCTCTCTTACCTCCTGTATACCGTATCCTCTGTTACTTCCTGTATACCGTATCCTCTGTTACTTCCTGTATACCGTATCCTCTCTTACTTCCTGTATACCGTATCCTCTGTTACTTCCTGTATACCGTATCCTCTCTTACTTCCTGTATACCGTATCCTCTGTTACTTCCTGTATACCGTATCCTCTGTTACTTCCTGTATACCGTATCCTCTCTTACCTCCTGTATACCGTATCCTCTGTTACTTCCTGTATCCTTTCTTACCTCCTTGCAGCCGCGCTTTCTGCTCCTGTTCAATGATCCCAAAGAGGAACCTGAAGCTGAAATCCTTTAGGTCGCTCAGTCGCTGCAGAACTTCTTTGGTTGCCCAGGATGGTAAACTCAGGTTATGTCTCGACTAAGAACAAGAAAGAAGAGATGGGAAAGTGATAAAAGTCCTGACAACTTGTCATAGTCAGGTCAGGGCCGCACTGGTTACTGGGATCTGACAACCCAAATACTAAAGTGCTGGACTGACACAAGAGAAGGGGGAGGGGCAGGGGTCATCATATACAGGTGGAGACCCCCTTTAAGGTGTTATAGACAATACATACAAATCTAGAGGTGACCTCCGACCACTCCCAAAAACACACACAACGCCCCCTAGTACAGAAGTGTCGGGAGGGCTGGAGGGGTCATGTGACGTCAGGAAGAGATGACGCGGCAGTGACTGACCTCACAGAACAAGATGTCTGAGACGGACCACACGGACTCCAGGGAGCAATCTGATAGGCCGGTGTTATTGGCGACCATCTGCATGAACTCCTAGTGGACAGAGGGGAGGAGTCAGAGGAAAGCGGCCGAGCGACGGTCACCTGATCTGCGCCGTTACGCTGCGCCCCTTACCAGATTCTCTCGAGTCTTGTTCACATACTCAGGAGAGTGTCGCGTCTCTTCTTGTAACTTCAGATATTTTGGACAAGGAAGAATCGGGAACTTTAAGAGCTGAAATAAATAAGAGTCCGTCTTAAAGGGAACCTGTGACGAGGATCGGCCCCTGTATATTCACTAATAAGTGTCCGTCTTAAAGGGAACCTAAGAAGAGGATCGGCCCCTGTATATTCACTAATAAGTGTCCGTCTTAAAGGGAACCTGTGACGAGGATCGGCCCCTGTATATTCACTAATAAGTGTCCATCTTAAAGGGAACCTGTGACGAGGATCGGCCCCTGTATATTCACTAATAAGTGTCCATCTTAAAGGGAACCTGTGACGAGGATCGGCCCCTGTGTATTCACTAATAAATGTCCATCTTAAAGGGCACCTGTGACGAGGATCGGCCCGTGTATATTCACTAATAAGTGTCCGTCTTAAAGGGAACCTGTGACGAGGATCGGCCCCTGTGTATTCACTAATAAGTGTCCATCTTAAAGGGCACCTGTGACGAGGATCGGCCCGTGTATATTCACTAATAAGTGTCCGTCTTAAAGGGAACCTGTGACGAGGATCGGCCCCTGTGTATTCACTAATAAGTGTCCATCTTAATGGGAACCTAAGAAGAGGATCGGCCCCTGTGTATTCACTAATAAGTGTCCGTCTTAAAGGGAACCTGTGACGAGGATCGGCCCCTGTGTATTCACTAATAAGTGTCCGTCTTAAAGGGAACCTGTGACGAGGATCGGCCCCTGTATATTCACTAATAAGTGTCCGTCTTAAAGGGAACCTGTGACGAGGATCGGCCCCTGTATATTCACTAATAAGTGTCCATCTTAAAGGGAACCTGTGACAAGGATCGGCCCCTGTGTATTCACTAATAAGTGTCCGTCTTAAAGGGAACCTAAGAAGAGGATCGGCCCCTGTGTATTCACTAATAAGTGTCCATCTTAAAGGGCACCTGTGACGAGGATCGGCCCCTGTGTATTCACTAATAAGTGTCCATCTTAAAGGGAACCTGTGACGAGGATCGGCCCGTGTATATTCACTAATAAGTGTCCGTCTTAAAGGGAACCTAAGAAGAGGATCGGCCCCTGTGTATTCACTAATAAGTGTCCGTCTTAAAGGGAACCTAAGAAGAGGATCGGCCCCTGTGTATTCACTAATAAGTGTCCGTCTTAAAGGGAACCTAAGAAGAGGATCGGCCCCTGTGTATTCACTAATAAGTGTCCGTCTTAAAGGGAACCTAAGAAGAGGATCGGCCCCTGTGTATTCACTAATAAGTGTCCATCTTAAAGGGAACCTGTGACGAGGATCGGCCCCTGTGTATTCACTAATAAGTGTCCGTCTTAAAGGGAACCTGTGACGAGGATCGGCCCCTGTGCATTCACAAAAAAGTGTCCGTCTTAAAGGGAACCTGTGACGAGGATCGGCCCCTGTGTATTCACTAATAAGTGTCCGTCTTAAAGGGAACCTGTGATGAGGATCGGCCCCTGTGTATTCATTAATAAGTGTCCGTCTTAAAGGGAACCTGTGACGAGGATCGGCCCCTGTGTATTCACTAATAAGTGTCCATCTTAAAGGGAACCTGTGATGAGGATCGGCCCCTGTGCATTCACTAATAAGTGTCCGTCTTAAAGGGAACCTGTGACGAGGATCGGCCCCTGTGTATTCACTAATAAGTGTCCATCTTAAAGGGAACCTGTGATGAGGATCGGCCCCTGTGTATTCATTAATAAGTGTCCATCTTAAAGGGAACCTGTGACGAGGATCGGCCCCTGTATATTTACTATTTCTGTAAGATACTAGAACAATAAGCATCAATCTTAAAGGGAATCTGTCACCAGGATCGGCTCCTTTATATTCACTAATAAGTGTCCTTCTTAAAGGGACCCCATCACTGGTATTGGCCCCTGTATATGCACTATGTCTGTAAGATACTAGAATAATAAGTGTTCACCTTAAAGGGATTTTCTGACATTACATATTGATGGCCTAGGGATAGGTCATCAGTATCAGATCAGCGGGTTCCTACTGTCAGCCGACATGAAATTCCCCCCCTCACCTTGTCCTCAGGCAGGAGTATATAAATGGTGCGGCAGTCAAGCAGGGGCGCTTTACAGCTATGACATTAAAGGTAATGTATCCCGGTAACAGGTTCCCAGTGTGAATACGGTCACACCTTGTGATGAGGCAGAGCTCAGGTATTCAGACCCAATGCTGTGCCAACCTCATACACCCCACAAGGGTCACCAATATCATTACTCACCCGCTCCTCAGTATCTGGCACTGTGTGAACCGGGATCGGTTGCCAGGAGACATTAGGATGGAAGACCTGAGAACCTTCTGGGGGGAACAGTCCGGCCAGGTTAGACTCTGCGCTCATCAGTGTGCGGTCCACGTCGGTGCTCCTTACATAGATCTGGGCAGGAACAGGAGACAAGTTTAACCCCTTAGGCCTTGTTTGATACTTTTTTTTTTGTGTTTTGCTCCTTGTCACGTTATAAAAGCCGGAACCTTTTCATTTTCACGTGGCCGTTTCGGGGCTGGTGTTTCCTACAGCGCCATTCTGGGATACATTTTAATGAAGACCTTTCATGTCCTCCTGCACATGCGGTTTTATATACCGCTAGAAGGCCGACAGCTGAATTCAGCGCACTGTCGGCTTTCCCATTATGTGTCCCGGGGCTGGAGAGATCTCTGCCCATTGTCATACAGGCGTTTCTGACAGTCTAGCTGGGCTGTGAGCCCCCCCGACTGTACGCTCGTCCATAGCCCTGTACTGGGGGGGGGGGGGCGTTCCTTACCACCCAGTGATGATGCTGAGCTGTGAGTCCCCTCTCTCTGTACTCGTCCCATAGCCCTGTACTGGGGGGGGGGTTCCTTACCGCCCAGTGATGACGCTGAGCTGTGAGCCCCCTCTCTCTGTACTCGTCCATAGCCCTGTACTGGGGGGGGGGGGGGAGCGTTCCTTACCGCCCAGTGATGACGCTGAGCTGTGAGCCCCCTCTCTCTGTACTCGTCCCATAGCCCTGTACTGGGGGGGGGGGGTTCCTTACCGCCCAGTGATGACGCTGAGCTGTGAGCCCCCTCTCTCTGTACTCGTCCCATAGCCCTGTACTGGGGGGGAGCGTTCCTTACCGCCCAGTGATGACGCTGAGCTGTGAGCCCCCTCTCTCTGTACTCGTCCCATAGCCCTGTACTGGGGGGGGGGGCGGGTTCCTTACCGCCCAGTGATGACGCTGAGCTGTGAGCCCACCTCTCTGTACTCGTCCATAGCCCTGTACTGGGGGGGGGCGTTCCTTACCGCCCAGTGATGCGCTGAGCTGTGAGCCCCCTCTCTCTGTACTCGTCCATAGCCCTGTACTGGGGGGGGCGTTCCTTACCGCCCAGTGATGCGCTGAGCTGTGAGCCCCCTCTCTCTGTACTCGTCCCATAGCCCTGTACTGGGGGGGGGGGCGTTCCTTACCGCCCAGTGATGACGCTGAGCTGTGAGCCCCCTCTCTCTGTACTCGTCCCATAGCCCTGTACTCGGGGGGGGGTTCCTTACCGCCCAGTGATGACGCTGAGCTGTGAGCCCCCTCTCTCTGTACTCGTCCCATAGCCCTGTACTGGGGGGGGGGGGGCGTTCCTTACCGCCCAGTGATGACGCTGAGCTGTGAGCCCCCTCTCTCTGTACTCGTCCCATAGCCCTGTACTGGGGGGGGGGCGTTCCTTACCGCCCAGTGATGACGCTGAGCTGTGAGCCCCCTCTCTCTGTACTCGTCCATAGCCCTGTACTGGGGGGGGAGCGTTCCTTACCGCCCAGTCATGACGCTGAGCTGTGAGCCCCCTCTCTCTGTACTCGTCCCATAGCCCTGTACTGGGGGGAGGGGGGCGTTCCTTACCGCCCAGTGATGACGCTGAGCTGTGAGCCCCCTCTCTCTCTGTACTCGTCCCATAGCCCTGTACTGGGGGGGGGGGGGGCGTTCCTTACCGCCCAGTGATGACGCTGAGCTGTGAGCCCCCTCTCTCTGTACTCGTCCCATAGCCCTGTACTGGGGGGGAGGAGCGTTCCTTGCCGCCCAGTGATGACGCTGAGCTGTGAGCCCCCTCTCTCTGTACTCGTCCATAGCCCTGTACTGGGGGGGAGCGTTCCTTACCGCCCAGTGATGACGCTGAGCTGTGAGCCCCCTCTCTCTGTACTCGTCCCAAAGCCCTGTACTGGGGGGGGCGTTCCTTACCGCCCAGTGATGACGCTGAGCTGTGAGCCCCCTCTCTTTGTACTCGTCCATAGCCCTGTACTGGGGGGGGGCGTTCCTTACCGCCCAGTGATGACGCTGAGCTGTGAGCCCCCTCTCTCTGTACTCGTCCATAGCCCTGTACTGGGGGGAGCGTTCCTTACCGCCCAGTGATGACGCTGAGCTGTGGCCCCCTCTCTTTGTACTTGTCCCATGCCCTGTCTGGGGGGGGGGGGTTCCTTACCGCCCAGTGATGCGCTGAGCTGTGAGCCCCTCTCTCTGTACTCGTCCATGCCCTGTACTGGGGGCGTTCCTTACCGCCCAGTGTGCGCTGGCTGTGGCCCCCTCTCTCTGTACTCGTCCCATAGCCCTGTACTGGGGGGGCGTTTCTTCCGCCCAGTGTGCGCTGGCTGTGGCCCCTCTCTCTGTCTCGTCCATGCCCTGTCTGGGGGGGGCGTTCCTTACCGCCCAGTCATGCGCTGGCTGTGGCCCCCTCTCTCTGTGCTCGTCCCATGCCCTGTCTGGGGGGGGGCGTTCCTTCCGTCCAGTGTGCGCTGAGCTGTGGCCCCCTCTGCTTGCGTCCCTGCCCTGCTGGGGGGGGGGGCGTTCCTCCGCCCGTGATGCGCTGGCTGTGAGCCCCCTCTCTCTGTACTCGTCCATAGCCCTGTACTGGGAGGGAGCGTTCCTTACCGCCCAGTCATGACGCTGAGCTGTGAGCCCCCTCTCTCTGTACTCGTCCCATAGCCCTGTACTGGGGGGGGCGTTCCTTACCGCCCAGTGATGACGCTGAGCTGTGAGCCCCCTCTCTCTGTACTCGTCCATAGCCCTGTACTGGGGGGGAGGCGTTCCTTACCGCCCAGTCATGACGCTGAGCTGTGAGCCCCCTCTCTCTGTACTCGTCCCATAGCCCTGTACTGGGAGGGAGCGTTCCTTACCGCCCACTGATGACGTTGAGCTGTGAGCCTCCTCTCTCTGTACTCGTCCACAGCCCTGTACTGGGGGAGCGCCTTATCGTCCAGTGATGACGTTGAGCTGTGAGCCCCCTCTCTCTGTACTCGTCCCATGCCCTGTCTGGGGGGAGCGTTCCTTCCGCCCGTGTGCGCTGAGCTTGGCCCCCTCTCTCTGTCTCGTCCCTGCCCTGTCTGGGGGGCGTTCCTTCCGCCCGTGTGCGCTGGCTGTGGCCCCCTCTCTCTGTCTCGTCCTGCCCTGTCTGGGGGGGGTTCCTTCCGCCCGTGTGCGCTGGCTGTGGCCCCCTCTCTCGTACTCGTCCCTTGCCCTGCTGGGGGGGGGGGGCGTTCCCTCCACCCAGTGTGCCTGGCTGTGGCCCCCTCTCTCTGTCTCGTCCCTGCCCTGTCTGGGGTGGGGGGTTCCTTCCCCCGTGTGCGCTGGCTGTGGCCCCCTCTCTCTGTCTCGTCTCTGCCCTGCTGGGGGGGGGGGTTCCCCGTGTGCGCTGGCTGTGGCCCCCTCTCTCTGTCTCGTCCCTGCCCTGTCTGGGGGGGGGGGGGTTCCTTCTGCCCGTGTGCGCTGGCTGTGGCCCCCTCTCTCTGTCTCGTCCCTGCCCTGTCTGGGGGGGGCGTTCCTTCCGCCCGTGGCGCTGGCTGTGGCCCCCTCTCTCTGTCTCGTCCCTGCCCTGCTGGGGGTGGGGGGCGTTCCTTCCGCCCGTGTGCGCTGGCTGTGGCCCCCTCTCTCGTCTCGTCCCGCCCTGTCTGGGGGGGGCGGCGTTCCTTCCGCCCGTGTGCGCTGGCTGTGGCCCCCTCTCTCTGTGCTCGTCCCTGCCCTGTCTGGGGGGGGGGGTTCCTTCCCCCGTGTGTGCTGGCTGTGGCCCCCTCTCTCTGTCTCGTCCTGCCCTGTCTGGGGGGGCGTTCCTTCCGCCCGTGTGCGCTGGCTGTGGCCCCCTCTCTCTGTCTCGTCCTGCCCTGTCTGGGGGGGGTTCCTCCGCCCGTGTGCGCTGGCTGTGGCCCCCTCTCTCTGTCTCGTCCCTTGCCCTGTCTGGGGGGGGGGGGGGCGTTCCTTCCCCCGTGTGCGTGGTGTGGCCCCTCTCTCTGTCTCGTCCGCCCTGTCTGGGGTGGGGGTTCCCCCCGTGTGCCTGGCTGTGGCCCCTCTCTCTGTCTCGCTCGCCCTGTCTGGGGGGGGGGGTTCCTCCCCCGTGTGCGCTGGTGTGGCCCCCTCTCTCGTCTCGTCCCTGCCCTGTCTGGGGGGGGGTTCCTTCTGCCCGTGTGCGCTGGCTGTGGCCCCTCTCTCTGTCTCGCCCTGCCCTGCTGGGGGGGGTTCCTTCCCCCGTGAGCCTGGCTTGCCCCCTCTCTCGTCTCGTCCTGCCCTGTCTGGGGGTGGGGGGCGTTCCTTCCGCCCGTGTGCGCTGGCTGTGGCCCCTCTCTCGTCTCTTCCTGCCCTGTCTGGGGGCTTCCTTCCCCCGTGTGCGCTGGCTGTGGCCCCCTCTCTCTGTCTCGTCCCTGCCCTGTCTGGGGGGGCGTTCCTTCCGCCCGTGTGGCTGGCTGTGGCCCCCTCTCTCTGTCTCGTCCCTGCCCTGTCTGGGGGGGGCGTTCCTTCCCCCGTGTGCGCTGGCTGTGGCCCCCTCTCTCTGTCTCGTCCCTGCCCTGTGGGGGGGGGGGTTCTTCTGCCCGTGTGCTGGCTGTGGCCCCCTCTCTCTGTCTCTCCCTGCCCTGTCTGGGGGGCGTTCCTTCCCCGTGGGCTGGCTGTGGCCCCCTCTCTCTGTCTCTCCCTGCCCTGTCTGGGGGGGGTTCCCCCCCGTGTGCGTCGCTGTGGCCCCTTCTCTCTGTCTCGTCCCTGCCCTGTCTGGGGGGGCGTTCCTTCCGTCCGTGTGCGCTGGCTGTGGCCCCTCTCTCTGTCTCGTCCCTGCCCTGTCTGGGGGGGGGCGTCTCCCCCGTGTGCGCTGGTGTGGCCCCCCTTCGTCTCGTCCCGCCCTGTCTGGGGGGGGGTTCCTTCCGTCCGTGTGCGCTGGTGTGGCCCCTCTTCTCTCGTCCCTGCCTTCTGGGGGGTTCCTTCCGTCCGTGTGCGCTGGCTGTGGCCCCTCTCTCTGTCTCGTCCCTGCCCTGTCTGGGGGGCTCCTTCTCCCGTGTGCGCTGGCTGTGGCCCCCTCTCTCTGTCTGTCCCTGCCCTGTCTGGTGGGGGGGTTCCTCCCCCGTGTGGCTGGCTGTGGCCCCTCTCTGTCTCGTCTGCCCTGTCTGGGGGGGGTCCTCCCCCGTGTGCGCTGGCTGTGGCCCCTCTCTGTCTCGTCCCTGCCCTGCTGGGGGGGGGGGGTTCCTTCCCCCGTGATGCGCTGGCTGTGCCCTCTCTCGTCGTCCCTGCCCTGCGGGGGGGCGTTCCTCCGCCCGTTGCGCTGGCTGTGGCCCCCTCTCTCGTCCGTCCCTTGCCCTGTCTGGGGGGGGGCGTCCTCCCCCGTGTGCGCTGGCTGTGGCCCCTCTCTCGTCTCGTCCCTGCCCTGTCTGGGGGGGCGTTCCTTCCGCCCGTGTGCGTGGCTGTGGCCCCTCTCTCGTCTCGTCCTGCCTGTCTGGGGGGGCGTTCCCCGCCCGTGTGCCTGGCTGTGGCCCCCTCTCGTCTCGTCCCTGCCCTGCTGGGGGGGGTTGTGTGTGCTGGCCCCTCTCTCTGTCTCTCCCTGCCCTGTCTGGGGGGGGGGGTTCCTTCTGCCCGTGTGCGCTGGCTGTGGCCCCTCTCTCGTCTCTCCCTGCCCTGTCTGGGGGGGGCGTTCCTTACCGCCCGTGTGCGCTGGCTGTGGCCCCCTCTCTCTCTCTGTCTCGTCCCTGCCCTGTCTGGGGGCGTTCCTTCCGCCCGTGTGCGCTGGCTGTGGCCCCCCTCTCTGTCTCGTCCTGCCCTGTCTGGGGGGAGCGTTCCTTCCGCCCAGTGATGCGCTGGCTGTGGCCCCCTCTCTCTGTCTCGTCCCATGCCCTGTCTGGGGGGGCGTTCCTTCCGCCCAGTGTGCGCTGAGCTGTGGCCCCCTCTCTCTGTCTCGTCCCATGCCCTGTCTGGGGGGGGTTCCTTCCCCCGTGTGCGCTGGCTGTGGCCCCCTCTCTCTGTCTCGTCCCGCCCTGTCTGGGGGGGGGCGTTCCTTCCGCCCGTGTGCGCTGGCTGTGGCCCCCTCTCTCTGTCTCGTCCTGCCCTGTCGGGGGGCTTCCTTCCCCCGTGTGCGCTGGCTGTGGCCCCTCTCTCTGTCTCGTCCCTGCCCTGTCCTGGGGGGCGTTCTTCCCCCGTGTGCGCTGGCTGTGGCCCCTCTCTCGTCTCTCCCTGCCCTGTCTGGGGGGGCGTTCCTTCCGCCCGTGTGCGCTGGCTGTGGCCCCCTCTCTCTGTCTCGTCCCTGCCCTGTCTGGGGGGGGGCGTTCCTTCCGCCCAGTGATGCGCTGGCTGTGGCCCCCTCTCTCTGTCTCGTCCCATGCCCTGTATTGGGGGGGGGGGTTCCTTACTGCCCAGTGTGCGCTGAGCTGTGAGCCCCTCTCTCTGTACTCATCCCATGCCCTGTACTGGGGGAGCGTTCCTTCCGCCCAGTGAAGCGCTGAGCTGTGAGCCCCCTCTCTCTGTACTCGTCCCATGCCCTGTCTGGGGGGCGTTCCTTACCACCCAGTGATGCGCTGAGCTGTGGCCCCTTCTCTCTGTCTCGTCCCATGCCCTGTCTGGGGGGGAGCGTTCCTTACCGTCCAGTGATGCGCTGGCTGTGGCCCCCTCTCTCTGTCTCGCCCGCCCTGTCTGGGGGGCGTTCCTTCCGCCCGTGTGCGCTGGCTGTGGCCCCCTCTCTCTCTCGTCTCGTCCCTGCCCTGTCTGGGGGGGCGTTCCTTCCGCCCGTGTGCGCTGGCTGTGGCCCCCTCTCTCTGTCTCGTCCATGCCCTGTCTGGGGGGAGCGTTCCTTCCGCCCGTGTGCGCTGAGCTGTGAGCCCCCTCTCTCTGTCTCGTCCCATGCCCTGCTGGGGGGGGCGTTCCTTACCGCCCAGTGATGCGCTGAGCTGTGAGCCCCCTCTCTCTGTCTCGTCCCAAAGCCCTGTACTGGGGGGGGGAGCGTTCCTTACCGCCCAGTGATGCGCTGAGCTGTGGCCCCCTCTCTCTGTACTCGTCCCATGCCCTGTCTGGGGGGCGTTCCTCCGCCCAGTGATGCGCTGAGCTGTGGCCCCCTCTCTCTCTGTCTCGTCCCATGCCCTGTCTGGGGTGGGGAGCGTTCCTTCCGCCCAGTGATGCGCTGGCTGTGGCCCCCTCTCTCTGTACTCTCCCGCCCTGTTTGGGGGGGGGTCCTTCTGCCCAGTGTGCGCTGGCTGTGAGCCCCCTCTCTCTGTCTCATCCCATGCCCTGTATTGGGGGGGGGGTTCCTTACTGCCCAGTGATGACGCTGAGCTGTGAGCCCCCTCTCTCTGTACTCATCCCATAGCCCTGTACTGGGGGGAGCGTTCCTTACCGCCCAGTGAAGCGCTGAGCTGTGAGCCCCCTCTCTCTGTACTCGTCCCATAGCCCTGTACTGGGGGGAGCGTTCCTTACCACCCAGTGATGACGCTGAGCTGTGAGCCCCTTCTCTCTGTACTCGTCCCATAGCCCTGTACTGGGGGGAGCGTTCCTTACCGTCCAGTGATGACGCTGAGCTGTGAGCCCCCTCTCTCTGTACTCGTCCCATAGCCCTGTACTGGGGGGGGCGTTCCTTACCGCCCAGTGATGACGCTGAGCTGTGAGCCCCCTCTCTCTGTACTCGTCCATAGCCCTGTACTGGGGGGGGGGGCGTTCCTTACCGCCCAGTGATGACGCTGAGCTGTAAGGAACGCCCCACAGTACAAGTCTATGGGCGAGCACAGTCAGAAGGGGTCTCACAGCTCAGCTAGCCTGTCAGGAACGCCCTTCTGACGATGGGCAGAGAAACTAACGGCACCGATAACTCCAGCCCCGGGGCACATAACGGGACAGTGCGTTGAATTCAGCTGTCGGCTTTCTAGCGGTATATAAAATCGCATGTGCGGAGGACATGAAAGGTCCTCTTTAACCACCCATTTTAGTGTCTTGTATACTTTGCGTGGCGCCCGGGGCTTCATACAGGACCTTCCCCTTATTCTCCGGTCAGGATGATTGCGCCGATACTGAGGTATTATAATAAGTCCTTTTTAGCGTCTGCATATTTTGAGAGCCGTTTTTATTTTTCCGTCAGCGCTGACCTCCCTTCCGGCTCGTCGCCATCTTCTGGTCATACTATTAGGTCAGTTCATGTGAATATGTTCTCGCCCCAGACATAAGAGTGCGTCACAGGATGAGGAACCCCAACGCAGTAACGCCATGTCATACACTGAAGGGACAAGCCGCTATACATCACAGAGCCCCCGACTCCCCCGATAAGGGCACTTACCTCATGCCTGTCGTACGTCTCGTTCAGGAATCCTTTGTATCGGGCTCGTAGCGCCTGCCCCAAGTCCCAGTGCTGTCTCATCCCAATCTAAACCAAAAACAAAACCTTGACTTATTGCAGAACTAGACGCGAATATCAGCCACCACTAGGGGGCGCTCACCACATAGCGCTACACACTGCTCCCTCTAGTGGTGCCTGCATCTGTCTGCAATTACCCTACCACACTGCTAAGGCGACATTCACACCGTCAGAATCGAGTCATAATTAAGGATTAGAAAGGATTTTTTTTATCAAGCAAAATAACCAACAATGGAACAGAAGCCCCAAAAAGCCCCCCAGAGTGCCCGGCAGCGAGTGGGCTCCGATAAAGAGGGACACAAGACAGCGCACATGTGTGAGGAGCCTCGCAATGCTAGGCAAGTGTTAGTATGATAGGTCAGTGGTACCTGCACCCCCTCCCATCGGCATTGTAATATTGTATAGCTGGCGGATGTGGAGAGGACTGCGCATGCGCCAACTTCACAGGCAATGCCATAGTTCTGATAATAGTGGTTAGGAGGGGGACTGGACAAACCTCAGGACACCTCCTGGCTTGAGCACTGACCAGTTTGCAGAGAAGGAATAAAACGTATTTTCCGGCTATAGCGATCTGCTCACACTGGCGGGTTTATAGGTTAAAGGGGAGGTGGGTGGATACGGAGTTCCTTACAGGCACTTACATGCTTACTGTATAGCAGACGGCCCTCGGGGCTCCAATAATTAGCTCTGCAGAGCGACCCGGGGTGCTGGAAGTCTCCATGCTGTCTCCCCGCGGCTCCTCCAGCCCTCTATGATGTCACTGACTCCTCTCTACTCCTGCTGCATGCCCATAGAGTAGAGTGGAGTTAGTCATGTGACCGAGAGTCAGAGCAACAGTAGGTTTTGTATCCCCGCACCATCCCTTTAAATGTTGTCCTATAAAATGATGGGAATGTAAAGATATTTGATGCACTGTATGAATTATGAGGAGAAGAGATTAACCAGACCTAGATGGAAGGAGAGGCCGGACATGAGTGCGAGACAATCCCACCTGTGTAAGCTGCCCAAATCCTTGAGGCCAGGCGCTCTCCTGATGTACATCCTTAGGATAAGCCCTCACAGGGGAGCGGTCACCGTGCCGATACACCTGGAAAAAGAAACCGGCATGAAAACCACCTAATCTGATCGGCCGAGTACACCGCACATATCATCACTACATAGATGGACGCCTGGAAAATTCCACCATAACCTATATGTAACATGTAGGAACAGCCGGAAGGCCCCACACACGAGGGCACACCCGAGCGACACACAGACTGTGTACAGGGGAGACCCAACAAGGCAGACATTGGGGACAGAAGGACTGGACATGCTGGTCAGCCTGTCCTATGACTGTATAAGCCTCATACATGTGTCCTAGCAGGTTTTCTGCTGTTAATGTCCCCATTATGGCTGCAGCACATTTCACATTTGTCTCTGAGGTTGTGGGCGTGCACAGTAAGGAGTGTGAGCACAATCCGCTCTAAGTATCACCGTATTGAAGTCCAAATTCATAAAGTTGGTGTATAAGCTATAGCATAGAGAATCACACAACACACAGCTATTGTATGTGTGTATATATATATAGTGGGTTCTGCTTTAATGGAGGGGAAATGTAGCTTATAAGTAGTGTAGACAAAAACAGGTTTGGTTAGTAGAATTAGCATAACATGATTGGTGGCGGAGTTGTAAAACAGTTCGGGCACATGGCTATTGGATAAGAAACAAAAGAGGGGCCGCATATCATTAAGCCATCTGGTGGGGGATGAGCTCTCTGGACAAAGGAGGAATGTAAAATGGCTACAGGCTTGGCTCACATGGCCCTGGCATCCAAAATGGAGGATACCCTAGCTGAGTCATCCTCCACAGGAGCAATCCCTATCCATTACTACTACTACTGGTATTACATGTAATTCTGCCAGGAGTAACTGTACAATAGCAAACAAGTATCTGAGAAAAGCCCAAGTGACCATCATGTAGGAGATCCAGGAACACTGGACTGCAAGTACAGGGCAAATACATGAAGGAGTGACAAAGGAAAATAGCAACCTATGAGCACAACCAGTAAAGCTGCTGCTGTCTGAATAATATCCCATGTGTAACCACACAAGCGGCAGATACAATGTAAGCTGTGAGGTGTGCAGCATCTTCAGTCCAGTGCACAGAGAAAGCAGTTTACAGATGTGTGTGGAGGATGTGAGGAGAATCAGTCCCTCCCCTCTACATTCACTGTGTGAAGTCAGAACAGACCCTGCCCCTCCACTCACTGTGAAGCCACCTGGTTTATCTAATGTATCTATGGACGGACCTTCCCTAGTAACAGGAAGAGAACAGTAAATTAGCTAGAAGGGAGACACTTAGTGGCAAGAACTGTACAGAGGTTTTTCAGGGAGAAAGTGGCCACATTTTTAATTAAAGTGCATTACATTATAGTCCAGAATCCAGTATCTTTTTTTCACTTTGTGTTATAAAAAGGAACCAAAGTTTATGTAGCTTTTTTTTTCAGGTGACCGCTGTGACATCACCAGTGGAGTCTGTCACATGACTGCTGTGATATCAGAAGCCAATCTCACATAGGTAACTGTTCTGACTGCAGAGTTTTTCTTCCTTTTCTTTCCTTACTCCACCACATATACCACACATCCCGATCCATCAGCCCAAGGCTTTCTAATCTGAGGCTGCCCTGCTCCGCGCCTCATTCCTTGTGCCTCAATCCCGTCTCCTCAATTCCCCATTCTGCGCCTCAGTCCTCAACTCATTCCCGGTGCCTCAATCCCCTCTCCACACCTCATTCCCCGCTCCACGCCTCAATCCTCGCTTCAATCCCCTCTCCACACCTCATTCACAGCTCCGCGCCTCAATCCTCGCCTCATTCCCCGCTCCGCGCCTCAATCCCCTCTCCACACCTCATTCCCAGCTCCGCGCCTCAATCCTCGCCTCATTCCCCGCTCTGCGCCTCAATCCTCGCCTCAATCCCCTCTCCACACCTCATTCCCAGCTCCGCGCCTCAATCCTCGCCTCATTCCCCGCTCCGCGCCTCAATCCCCTCTCCGCGCCTCATTCCCCGCTCCGCGCCTCAATCCCCGCTCCCCGCGCCTCAATCCCCGCTCCGCGCCTCAATCCCCGCTCCGCGCCTCAATCCCCGCTCCGCGCCTCATTCCCCGCTCCGCGCCTCACCCTCCCCCTCCGCCTCCCCTCTCCGCGCCTCAATCCCCTCTCCGCGCCTCAATCCCCTCTCCGCGCCTCAATCCTCGCTCCGCGCCTCATTCTCCGCGCCTCAATCCCCCCTCTCCGCGCCTCAATCCCCGCTCCGCGCCCTCAATCCTCGCTCCGCCGCCTCCATCCTCGCTCCGCGCCTCATTCTCCGCTCCTCGGTCCCCTCTCCCGCGCCCCAATAGCCTCTCCGCGCCTCAATCCCCTCTCCTCCCCCCCGCCTCATTCTCCGCTCCTCAATCCTCGCCTCATTCCCCTCTCCGCGCCTCAATCCCCTCTCCGCGCCTCAATCCCCGCTCCGCGCCTCAATCCCCCCTCCCCCGCCTCAATCCCCGCTCCGCGCCTCAATCCTCGCTCCGCGCCTCATTCTCCGCTCCTCAGTCCCCTCTCCGCGCCTCAATAGCCTCTCCGCGCCTCAACCCCCTCTCCGCGCCTCAATCCCCACTCCGCGCCTCAATCTCCCTCCTCTCCGCGCCTTATTCCCCTCTCCGCGCCTCAATCCCCTCTCCGCGCCTCCATCCCCTCTCCGCGCCTCAATCCCCTCTCCGCGCCTCATTCCCCTCTCCGCGCCTCAATCCCCTCTCCGCGCCTCAATCCCCTCTCCGCGCCTCATTCCCCTCTCCGCGCCTCATTCCCCTCTCCGCGCCTCATTCCCCTCTCCGCGCCTCATTCCCCTCTCCACGCCTCATTCCCCGCGCCTCAGTCCTCGCCCGCCATTACTGGTGTGACATAGAATGGACGTCTACACCTGGCCGGGGCCGCGATAGATTTAGGATGGCGCCGCTTCATTACGTTTATCACACACATACATCTGCCCCTGTGTGTTTTGCTGTGGCCCCCGGGGCTCACACACACTCTTATGAGGGGCCCCAATGGCACCGCCGGCTCTCACAGACTGTCTGCGGCCTCATAAACGTATTAGAGAGAATTCACACTGAGCACCAGAGAACGCCTCAGCCGGTTGCCATGACTGCAGCCCCGACCACCAGACCGGCCTCACTTCCGGGTTCTGTATAGGTCCCTGTAATGGCTGCCGGGCGGCCCCTCCCGTACTCACCACAGTGACGAAGCGGAGCCGGTGAGCCTGGGCGAGGGGAACAGAGGACAAGACCTGTCCGGATATCAGGACCAGCAACCCCAGCGGGGATAACAATCCCGAGCCGCCTCCGCCAGCCATAACCCTCCAAAATGTCCGACCCCGGAACCTCCTGTGCACAGCCGCACTTCCTGTGGGGAATGGTATGTCGGTAACACGAGAGTAGAAACATGGCTGCCGTTACAGGGCAGGAGTACAAAGATGGTGGCAAAGCGTCAGGTGACGTAATGACGCTGAGACCGATCTCAAGTATCCTGCGCCCCTGGTGGCCAAGTGAATAATAATAATTAATAATAACAATATATAAAACTTATATAACATAAGTCACACACAAGTTGCACAACCAAAAATTAGCTGCATCTTTATGTTGTCAGATTGTGTGTTTGCAATGCAACAGTCACAGAAAGCCTGGGGCTAGACGGCTCCCTCGAGTCCATTGCATACCCAAAGATTCTTGTCGCACTGTGACTCCTTCACTGATGTAACTGAATGGAGTCGCATCATGACTTCATGGATGTTGTGATCACAAAAAAAAAAAAAAAAAAACAACAAACACTCCGTAATCTTTTTGTGACAAAATTCGCAGTTGCAGCGTCTTCAGGATGAGACTCCGTTCACTTACACTAGGGAGTCGCGGCTAAAGTTGTCATCACTAACCAAGATCTGTTTGGGATCTGTTGACGGTCAGGTTGGAGTTTGGAATTGTGGTGAGTGACACGCTGCTCCCTGCGGGTGTGGTGATGTGGGGGCCATCACATAGGACAGTCGGTCCCCCCTAGTAGTGATATGTACAGGACACACTGCCCCCTGCTGGTGTGATGATGTGGGGGCCATCACATAGGACAGTCGGTCCCCCCTAGTAGTGATATGTACAGGACACACTGCCCCCTGCTGGTGTGGTGATGTGGGGGCCATCACACCCCCCCCCTTTTGTCCCGCCCCCTGCTGGTGGGGGCCCCTAGGACAGTCGGTCCCCCCTAGTAGTGATATGTACAGGACACACTGCCCCCTGCTGGTGTGATGATGTGGGGGCCGTCACATAGGACAGTCGGTCCCCCTAGTAGTGATATGTACAGGACACACTGCCCCCTGCTGGTGTTGTGATGTGGGGGCCATCACATAGGACAGTCGGTCCCCCCTAGTAGTGATATGTACAGGACACACTGCCCCCTGCTGGTGTGGTGATGTGGGGGCCATCACATAGGACAGTCGGTCCCCCTAGTAGTGATATGTACAGGACACACTGCCCCCTGCTGGTGTGATTATGTGGGGGCCATCACATAGGACAGTCGGTCCCCCCTAGTAGTGATATGTACAGGACACACTGCCCCCTGCTGGTGTGATGATGTGGGGGCTGTCACATAGGACAGTCGGTCCCCCTAGTAGTGATATGTACAGGACACACTGCCCCCTGCTGGTGTGGTGATGTGGGGGCCATCACATAGGACAGTCGGTCCCCCCTAGTAGTGATATGTACAGGACACACTGCCCCCTGCTGGTGTGATGATGTGGGAGCCATCACTTAGGACAGTCGGTCCCCCTAGACGTGGATACAGATACTAGTCGGGGTGCAGGTACTAGACGTGGATACAGATACTAGGCGGGGTGCAGGTACTAGACGTGGATACAGATACTAGGCGGGGTGCAGGTACTAGCCGTGGATACAGATACTAGTCGGGGTGCAGGTACTAGACGTGGATACAGATACTAGGCGGGGTGCAGGTACTAGACGTGGATACAGATACTAGTCGGGGTGCAGGTACTAGACGTGGATACAGATACTAGTCGGGGTGCAGGTACTAGACGTGGATACAGATACTAGTCGGGGTGCAGGTACTAGCCGTGGATACAGATACTAGGCGGGGTGCAGGTACTAGACGTGGATACAGATACTAGGCGGGGTGCAGGTACTAGACGTGGATACAGATACTAGGCGGGGTGCAGGTACTAGACGTGGATACAGATACTAGGCGGGGTGCAGGTACTAGCCGTGGATACAGATACTAGTCGGGGTGCAGGTACTAGACGTGGATACAGATACTAGGCGGGGTGCAGGTACTAGACGTGGATACAGATACTAGGCGGGGTGCAGGTACTAGACGTGGATACAGATACTAGGCGGGGTGCAGGTACTAGCCGTGGATACAGATACTAGGCGGGGTGCAGGTACTAGACGTGGATACAGATACTAGTCGGGGTGCAGGTACTAGACGTGGATACAGATACTAGTCGGGGTGCAGGTACTAGACGTGGATACAGATACTAGTCGGGGTGCAGGTACTAGACGTGGATACAGATACTAGGCGGGGTGCAGGTACTAGACGTGGATACAGATACTAGGCGGGGTGCAGGTACTAGACGTGGATACAGATACTAGGCGGGGTGCAGGTACTAGACGTGGATACAGATACTAGTCGGGGTGCAGGCAATGGCATAACGTGAAGCTCCATGGCCCCAACCTGCCTTGTGCCATTAGAGTAGTGCTATATTTTAGGTGGCAGAGGGACCTTTGGGACCCCCTCAGGGCCGGGTAGCATCTGTTACCTCCGCCCCTCTTATACTGTAGCTATCCCTGGGTGCAGGTACTAGACATGGGTGATACAATCAGCAAATAGCATTATCTAATCTTCATTAGACAACCCCTTTAATGTCTTGTTTTATTGACAATGCACCATTCACAATGTGGCCCCCAGAACGATCAGCTGATTCCGTCTCCTAGCACCCATGACAAGCAGCCAGTACAAGCCACAGCTGGCCAGGAAATGGAACATTGTGTGGCGGCCACTGAAACCGATGACATGTGGTGTAGTAAATGGTCAACCAGACCTGCAGAGAGCAGCTGTGGGCCCCTCCTGACCAGCAGGGCCCCCCAACCCCATCCATATCCCCTTATATGGACAGGGCTTGTCCTCATGAGATCATCTTTATATTAACACCGTGTACTCCAGATTACTAAAAGAGTGATGGAGATGTGGCGTATGTGGCGCCTGCGTGCTCAGGAACGTGCGACTGACATTTCCTCGTAGTCACCTTCACTAGTGAGTAGTAAAGACACGAAGATGTCACTTGTTAAACCACCCGAGTAAAACATGTCCTGGGCGGTAACAAGCCATAAACTGGAGAATGATCTGTCAACATGGCTGGGAGAGATGAGAAGAACTTACTGGAATCTCTGTAGGTGTCTGGAGGTAAATGCCCCAAAAGTGACCATGAGCGGATTCACTATCATTAGCAGAGGCTGCAGAAGGAACCCTGTAAACGCGTCCTCAGTCTAGGGTCACATTCACATGATGGTATTATGGAGTCCCTACACAGCAGGCTATGGCCTGTAATATGGTGCTAATGTTATCTTATGGAGGATCCCCCGACCCTCGTCGTACGATATTGTAATAATCTATAAGCGCCCAGGTACACCGCAGTGATGTCAGCGCCCAGGTACACCCCAGTGATGTCAGCGCCCAGGTACACCGCAGTGATGTCAGCGCCCAGGTACACCCCAGTGATGTCAGCGCCCAGGTACACCCCCCAGTGATGTCAGCGCCCAGGTACACCGCAGTGATGTCAGCGCCCAGGTACACCCCAGTGATGTCAGCGCCCAGGTACACCGCAGTGATGTCAGCGCCCAGGTACACCCCAGTGATGTCAGCGCTCAGGTACACCCCAGTGATGTGAGCGCCCAGGTACACCCCAGTGATGTCAGCGCCCAGGTACACCCCAGTGATGTAAGGACCCAGGTACACCCCAGTGATGTCAGCGCCCAGGTACACCCCAGTGATGTCAGCGCCCAGGTACACCCCAGTGATGTCAGCGCCCAGGTACACCCCAGTGATGTCAGCGCCCAGGTACACCCCAGTGATGTCAGCGCCCAGGTACACCCCAGTGATGTCAGCGCTCAGGTACACCCCCAGTAATGTGAGCGCCCAGGTACACCCCAGTGATGTCAGCGCCCAGGTACACCCCAGTGATGTAAGGACCCAGGTACACCCCAGTGATGTCAGCACCCAGGTACACCCCAGTGATGTAAGCGCCCAGGTACACCCCAGTGATGTCAGCGCCCAGGTACACCCCAGTGATGTAAGCGCCCAGGTACACCCCAGTGATGTCAGCGCCCAGGTACACCCCAGTGATGTCAGCGCCCAGGTACACCCCAGTGATGTCAGCGCCCAGGTACACCCCAGTGATGTCAGCGCCCAGGTACACCCCAGTGATGTCAGCGCCCAGGTACACCCCAGTGATGTAAGCGCCCAGGTACACCCCAGTGATGTAAGCGCCCAGGTGTGGTGCGCCCAGGTACACCCCAGTGATGTAAGCGCCCCAGGTACACCCCAGTGATGTAAGCGCCCAGGTACACCCCAGTGATGTAAGCGCCCAGGTACACCCCAGTGATGTATTTCATTACAGGCATACCACTAGACTGTTACGAAGCCTATGAGGTGGGTATCTGCTTGTAGCTACCACTAGGGGGTGCTCTCTGTTTGCAGATTTGTACAGCTTCCATTGAGCTCTATACTAGCTGCCCACAGTCATATAGTGAGCTCCCCTCTAGTGGAAACGGCCAGCAGCCAGAATCCTATAGTGAGTCCTTGCCGCTCTAGCATCAATGATCTGGGCGCCCCTGCAGCGATGGCGTGGTGTACATAAGTCTCCTCCACCGCCAGTGATGGACCCAGAACAACAGGGAGAATCCCTGGGCTCGCGCCACCTCCTGCGGACCTGCAGCAGGCAGTAAGAAACTAATAATGACACTTGAGATGTACAAAGAGGAAGTCAGATCTTGGTGGTGAAAGATATAAGTACAATGAAATCTTCTGAGCATTGCTTCACGGAGCTGCAGTCGTGTTTGCCCCACTGAATTTAATAGGTTAAAGCAGTTTTCTGCAAGAGAGAAATACTGATGGGACTCCCACAGATCAGCTGCTTGTGTGAGCGCCGATTCTGCTTCACAGGCTGATGACATCACCTTCCTACATGGCCTGTGTGCAGATCAGTCTCATTCAAGTGAATAGGGCTGAGCTGCAGTACCATGCACGACCACTAAACAATGTGCTTGGTATTCAGTGAAGCGGCCGCAGCGCTCAAAAGTCGTGGTCACTTCAAACTGTGGATCTGCGGGAGTCCTGGGTGTCAGATCCCCAACAATCTCATAAATTATTCTAGGGACGGGTCATCAATGGTACAATCCCAAAAAACCCTTTAAAGGGAGTCTATCATTAAAAAAAAACACTTTTAAGCTAATGGCACGTTGGAAAGGTCATTCTTCTCCTACCTGTCATTGTCGTCTTCTTCCAGCCGATTCTGTAAAAATCCATTTCTTCAATTATGGAAATGATCCTCACAGATTACCCGGGGCGTTCCTCCTTAGCAGCGAGCACCCCCCGCGTCACCGCCCATTAGTCTGTAGTGGTGACTCCCATCTTGGTCTTCTTTCTTTTACTTCCTCTGGTGCAGCGCTGGACCGCCGCCATTTTCCGATGTTCTTTCACAAGAGGCGCAGAACGGACCACCGGAAAATGGCGGCCTGTCATGTGGCGGCCGCTCTATACACTCCTGTATATACCCTACACTATCTAGGCCAGGTATATATACCTCACCCGCTCTATACACTCCTGTATATACCCACTACTATCTAGGCCAGGTGTATATATCTCACCCGCTCTATACACTCCTGTATATACCCTACACTATCTAGGCCAGGTGTATATATCTCACCCGCTCTATACACTCCTGTATATACCCTACACTATCTAGGCCAGGTATATATATCTCACCCGCTCTATACACTCCTGTATATACCCTACACTATCTAGGCCAGGTATATATACCTCACCCGCTCTATACACTCCTGTATATACCCACTACTATCTAGGCCAGGTGTATATATCTCACCCGCTCTATACACTCCTGTATATACCCTACACTATCTAGGCCAGGTGTATATATCTCACCCGCTCTATACACTCCTGTATATACCCTACACTATCTAGGCCAGGTATATATATCTCACCCGCTCTATACACTCCTGTATATACCCTACACTATCTAGGCCAGGTATATATACCTCACCCGCTCTATACACTCCTGTATATACCCACTACTATCTAGGCCAGGTATATATATCTCACCCGCTCTATACACTCCTGTATATACCCTACACTATCTAGGCCAGGTGTATATATCTCACCCGCTCTATACACTCCTGTATATACCCACCACTATCTAGGCCAGGTATATATATCTCACCCGCTCTATACACTCCTGTATATACCCACCACTATCTAGGCCAGGTATATATATCTCACCCGCTCTATACACTCCTGTATATACCCTACACTATCTAGGCCAGGTGTATATATCTCACCCGCTCTATACACTCCTGTATATACCCACCACTATCTAGGCCAGGTATATATATCTCACCCGCTCTATACACTCCTGTATATACCCACCACTATCTAGGCCAGGTATATATATCTCACCGCTCTTACCCTCTTCTGGCCGGTATATATATCTCTCTATACACTCCTGTATATACCCACTATTATCTCACCCCTTATCTAGGCCAGGTGTATATATCTCACCCGCTCTATACACTCCTGTATATACCCTACACTATCTAGGCCAGGTGTATATATCTCACCCGCTCTATACACTCCTGTATATACCCTACACTATCTAGGCCAGGTATATATATCTCACCCGCTCTATACACTCCTGTATATACCCTACACTATCTAGGCCAGGTATATATATCCTCACCCGCTCTATACACTCCTGTATATACCCACTACTATCTAGGCCAGGTATATATATCTCACCCGCTCTATACACTCCTGTATATACCCACTACTATCTAGGCCAGGTGTATATATCTCACCCGCTCTATACACTCCTGTATATACCCTACACTATCTAGGCCAGGTGTATATATCTCACCCGCTCTATACACTCCTGTATATACCCACCACTATCTAGGCCAGGTATATATATCTCACCCGCTCTATACACTCCTGTATATACCCACCACTATCTAGGCCAGGTATATATATCTCACCCGCTCTATACACTCTGTATATATATATTCTAAGATGCGGGGGGACAGCTCACCCCTTTTTAAGATATTTTGCAGGGCACCTACCAGAGAATGTTATCCAATGCTTGCCATGGAGATTTTGGGAGAGTCTACGCCTCTAGGACATGTCACACCACAGGTGTCACTTCAGGCTCCTGGGCCCCAGTACAAAGTGTGTAAGGGGCCCCATATACCATGTGCTGTCTACAATACTGGCGTCTTCTTATATTGTAGAAAGGTCAGGGGCCCCCTCAGGTTCAGGGGCCCAGTAGTCACGCCCTGTATTGTCACTTGGTCATGCCAAGGTGCTGGTCGCCATCATGCTTGAGGCAGACATTTTGGAGGAGGCTGCTCTCCTCTGGGACATTTGTACTGTGTACTCAGTGACGTCCCCAAATGACACTAGCTCTGCAGGAAGAGTACGAATTCTCCTGACACCATGCACATGGACGTCTGCTGTGTGTGAATGCGCCCTAGTAGCAGCAGGTGACGCACAGTTCACATTACACTGCGGTATATCATACGTTATAATCTGTAGCGCTTCAGAGCTGTGTATAGGCCTCTGGCACTGTCACTATGGAAACCCAGCAGCGTGCGTCATGACGCAGGAGAGAACGTGCGTCACGCCGTAATCAGGAGGGAGGGGGCGTGGCTGTTGTGCTGGCTCGGCCCTGGCAGGTGGGGGTGGCCGGCTGGTGCGGCTCTTGTATCGGCTCGGGCCTCGGACACATTGACTGCGCTATCGGTGCTCAAAGCCGCTGTGTCTCCTCCGGCAGGTAAGTGCTCACCGCGTGTCTGTGTGTGGTGGCTCCGGCCATGGCGGCTCCTCCTCCGGCCATCATGACAGGGCTGTCAGTGGCATCTGCCATCATGTGTAGTGCCAGACCAGCCATCCCTGTGCTAGATCAGTCAGTCGTGGTCTGGCAGCCCCATGGTTGGGGGAAGCACAAAGGGCAGGCGGGGTATGTAATATTATGTGACATGGTCTACATACATGAGCACTACTAGCGGTATATACCACACGCTCTACATACATGAGCACTACTAGCGGTATATACCATAGACTCTACATACATGAGCACTACTAGCGGTATATACTGTAGACTCTACATACATGAGCACTACTAGCGGTATATACCACACGCTCTACATACATGAGCACTACTAGCGGTATATACCACACGACTCTACATACATGAGCACTACTAGCGGTATATACCACACGCTCTACATACATGAGCACTACTAGCGGTATATACCACAGACTCTACATACATGAGCACTACTAGCGGTATATACCGTAGACTCTACATACATGAGCACTACTAGCGGTATATACCACACTCTACATACATGAGCACTACTAGCGGTATATACCATAGACTCTACATACATGAGCACTACTAGCGGTATATACCATAGACTCTACATACATGAGCACTACTAGCGGTATATACCACACACTCTACATACATGAGCACTACTAGCGGTATATACCATAGACTCTACATACATGAGCACTACTAGCGGTATATACCACAGACTCTACATACATGAGCACTACTAGCGGTATATACCACACTCTACATACATGAGCACTACTAGCGGTATATACCATAGACTCTACATACATGAGCACTACTAGCGGTATATACCATAGACTCTACATACATGAGCACTACTAGCGGTATATACCACAGACTCTACATACATGAGCACTACTAGCGGTATATACCATAGACTCTACATACATGAGCACTACTAGCGGTATATACCAACACTCTACATACATGAGCACTGCTAGCGGTATATACCATAGACTCTACATACATGAGCACTACTAGCGGTATATACCGCAGACTCTACATACATGAGCACTACTAGCGGTATATACCACACGCTCTACATACATGAGCACTACTAGCGGTATATACCACACGCTCTACATACATGAGCACTACTAGCGGTATATACCACACGACTCTACATACATGAGCACTACTAGCGGTATATACCACACTCTACATACATGATCACTACTAGCGGTATATACCACAGACTCTACATACATGAGCACTACTAGCGGTATATACCATACACTCTACATACATGAGCACTACTAGCGGTATATACCACAGACTCTACATACATGAGCACTACTAGCGGTATATACCACACGCTCTACATACATGAGCACTACTAGCGGTATATACCATAGACTCTACATACATGATCACTACTAGCGGTATATACCACACGCTCTACATACATGAGCACTACTAGCGGTATATACCACACGTCTACATACATGAGCACTACTAGCGGTATATACCACAGACTCTACATACATGAGCACTACTAGCGGTATATACCACAGACTCTACATACATGAGCACTACTAGCGGTATATACCATAGACTCTACATACATGAGCACTACTAGCGGTATATACCATAGACTCTACATACATGAGCACTACTAGCGGTATATACCATAGACTCTACATACATGAGCACTACTAGCGGTATATACCACACACTCTACATACATGAGCACTGCTAGCGGTATATACCACACACTCTACATACATGAGCACTACTAGCGGTATATACCACACTCTACATACATGAGCACTACTAGCGGTATATACCACACTCTACATACATGAGCACTACTAGCGGTATATACCATAGACTCTACATACATGAGCACTACTAGCGGTATATACCACACTCTACATACATGAGCACTGCTAGCGGTATATACCACACACTCTACATACATGAGCACTACTAGCGGTATATACCACACTCTACATACATGAGCACTACTAGCGGTATATACCATAGACTCTACATACATGAGCACTACTAGCGGTATATACCATAGACTCTACATACATGAGCACTACTAGCGGTATATACCACACACTCTACATACATGAGCACTACTAGCGGTATATACCACACGCTCTACATACATGAGCACTACTAGCGGTATATACCACACGCTCTACATACATGAGCACTACTAGCGGTATATACCACACGCTCTACATACATGAGCACTACTAGCGGTATATACCATAGACTCTACATACATGAGCACTACTAGCGGTATATACCACACTCTACATACATGATCACTACTAGCGGAATATACCACGCTCTACATACATGAGCACTACTAGCCAGTATATAGTAGACGCTCTACAATGACCCTGATCACTGCTGTCGTGCTTCTTGATGCTCAGGTTGGCGCTGCCGTGTTGCTTTATGTCTCGTTATTAATCTTTCCATAGAAATCTGTTTCCTTTCTGTTTGACATAATTACGGATTGCGGCGCAGGTGTTGGGATTGTGCTGGTGTGCAGGGATTGCGGCGCAGGCATTGCGCTGGTGTTGGGATTGCGGCGGTGTGCAGGGATTGTGGCGCAGGTGTTGGGATTGCGCAGGTGTTGGGATTGCGCAGGTGTTGGGATTGCGCTGGTGTTGGGATTGCGCTGGTGTTGGGATTGCGCTGGTGTTGGGATTGCGCTGGTGTTGGGATTGCGCTGGTGTTGGGATTGCGCTGGTGTTGGGATTGCGCTGGTGTTGGGATTGCGCTGGTGTTGGGATTGCTCTGGTGTTGGGATTGCGCTGGTGTTGGGATTGCGCTGGTGTTGGGATTGCGCTGGTGTTGGGGTGGCGGTGTGTAGGGATTGTGGCAGCATGCAGGCATTGCGCTGAGTAGGGATTGTGGCGCAGGTGTTGGGATTGTGGCGGTGTGCAGGGATTGCGCTGGTGTTGGGGTGGCGGTGTGTAGGGATTGTGGCAGCGTGCAGGCATTGCGCTAGTGTTGGGATTGCGGCGGTGTACAGAGATTGCGGCGCAGGCATTGCGCTGAGGGGGTGGGTAGGGATTGTGGCGCAGGTGTTGGGATTGCGCTGGTGTTGGGATTGCGCTGGTGTTGGGATTGCGCTGGTGTTGGGATTGCGCTGGTGTTGGGATTGCGCTGGTGTTGGGATTGCGCTGGTGTTGGGATTGCGCTGGTGTTGGGATTGCGCTGGTGTTGGGATTGCGCTGGTGTTGGGATTGCGCTGGTGTTGGGATTGCGCTGGTGTTGGGATTGCGCTGGTGTTGGGATTGCGCTGGTGTTGGGATTGCGCTGGTGTTGGGATTGCGCTGGTGTTGGGATTGCGCTGGTGTTGGGGTGGCGGTGTGTAGGGATTGTGGCAGCGTGCAGGCATTGCGCTAGTGTTGGGATTGCGGCGGTGTACAGAGATTGCGGCGCAGGCATTGCGCTGAGTAGGGATTGTGGCGCAGGTGTTGGGATTGTGGCGGTGTGCAGGGATTGCGCTGGTGTTGCGATTGCGGCGGTGTGCAGGGATTGCACCATTGTTCGGCTGAGCGCAGTCTTGTGCACCTGTGGCCGTATTCAGTAGTTGCCCATATATTAGCCTGGGCTGTATCTACAGTAGATGACTACGGGCTTATTCACACAACATGTGACGGCGGTTTCTAACAATGTGAGTGAATGAGGCGTTTACGCGTCCGTTCTCTTTGTAGGCGGAGCTAATTGACGGGTTCTAGATTTGTCAGTTCTGATAGAGATCAGCGGTTCTCAGCGTAGATTGACGTCCATGTTACATCCTGTACAATCGGATGACGTACAAAACTGTCATTAGGAATGGACTGATATATCTGCATGGACATAGTGGTGTGAACAGCGCCTGAGCCTGCACTGGTGTAATGTCGGGTATTACACAGGGTGCGATGGGGGCCATATTGCTAGGCGACACCGTAATGTCAGCGAGGGCTGCAGAAATCCCAGGAATCGCAGTCTGATCCCCCAGACACCTTGGAGTGATGTTGCGGTGACCTGGTGTGTAGTATCGTACCCCCCTCCCCCCATGCTGTCCTGGTGGAGCGGTGGGCTCCGCTTTAGTCCCCCTTTTTTTTTGTGTCACCTCCCCCTTCTATTTTCCAGGCTGTTGCCCGTCTGGCCCCGCAGGGCCCCACCTGAGGTCAGCAGCTCTCCAGCATGCCTAAGACACAACAGTTGAATTGGGCTGGTTGCTGAGCTCTGACCCGCTGAGTGTTGTGTTATCCCATTCACGTGTAGAGTGTTATCTATGGTGACCAACAACCTGTGTCAATAGCCGTCCGGGGCTCCTGCGCTGTTTCTGCTGCCGCCATTCTTTTACGTTCATAGGCTTTCCTATTATTGCAGCTTTCCATCCTGTTACGTGTGTGTACAGTGTCCTATCAAAGCTGCTTGGGAGGGAATATGGCTGGGACTGCACCGTGATGTCTGTTGTGTGACGCTGAGTTTGGCGTGTCCATAGATCGCCGTGCCGCCATTGTATCGCTGTGATGCAGTCAGGTCGTGGCCGTGTCGCTGGTGATTTCCATTGAAGTCTTTGGTTTGTTGTGACAAGTTTTGGCTTTTCTGTCGCAGTCACATGATGTTGTCGCTCGTCTTCTGCGTAACATTTTGTCTCCATTCTGCCCCAGCGTTATCTGTGCCCTGCTGTGTGCATGATGGCTTAAAGGGCTTGTCCTACATAAAGCAGCGATTACCTATCTACAAACTCCATGTTTGATCGCCTCGGACCCCTGTGACCACGAGGGTGGGTCTCTGTGCCCCCCATACCAGTGGCGTGACGGTGGCACACGAATGCCGCTGCTCCTGCTCTGTTCTCGCCCACTATGAGTATTGATGACATATTCATTAAGTGTGGCATCAGTGTCTGACGTTTAGGGGGTCTCCTGACGCTCCCCCGGGGCAGATAAGGGTAAGGACGTTGGATTTCATGGATCCTTTTGCGTCGCAGTGCAGGCATGTTCTCTTCTGCTCACTGCTTGGCTGAGTGTGCATGTATATGGGGGAGTTAGGTGAATGGTCAGCTGACAGCCATGTCATGTTCAGTTTGTGCAATTGTTTCTTGTTTGCTTTTTGGTTGAAAAACACACAAAGCAGTTTATGTAATGCGAGTCCTAGTGACGGTGCCAGGTGATGCCAGCGGGGGGCGCTGCATTACTGTCCCCATCATAATACATGACTGGTGGCCCTTCCTGTGCTCAGTTGGTGTTGGAGAGGTAACTTTGGCATCATTCTTGGTTTTGGCCCTGTTCACACTGGTTTCAGTAGTTTATCGTGCATTATAGGCAGTAACATCGCTCAGCAACGTCCAACCTTCAGAAATCTGGAATATTCTTTTTTTTTTTTTTGGTTTGTTTTGCATGTGAAGACATTTGCAGTAAAATCCTATAGGGTTCCTATAAATTCCCCATATGATCCTATATGGCTCATATACATTCCCCATATGAACGGCGTCCTGGCGTTGGCTGAACACGGGACATAATTACCTGGGGCAAGGGCTGGAAGCGAATATAAAATTCATTGGGGGGTTTATTCAGCGTGGTGGGCTATACACCGGTGCCAACTGCGGCCAAATTACTAAGAAGCTCCGGCCTCGTAATAATTCTGGTGCACTCCTGTGTGTTAGGATGGAAATCTGCGCCGTGGAGGGAGCGTACGTCCCAGTGCGCCGTGGAGGGAGCGTACGTCCCAGTGCGCCGTGGAGGGAGCGTACGTCCCAGTGCGCCGTGGAGGGAGCGTACGTCCCAGTGCGCCGTGGAGGGAGCGTACGTCCCAGTGCGCCGTGGAGGGAGCGTACGTCCCAGTGCGCCGTGGAGGGAGCGTAGGTCCCAGTGCGCCGTGGAGGGAGCGTACGTCCCAGTGCGCCGTGGAGGGAGCGTACGTCCCAGTGCGCCGTGGAGGGAGCGTACGTCCCAGTGCGCCGTGGAGGGAGCGTACGTCCCAGTGCGCCGTGGAGGGGAGCGTACGTCCCTGTGCGCCGTGGAGGGAGCGTACGTCCCTGTGCGCCGTGGAGGGAGCGTACGTCCCAGTGCGCCGTGGAGGGAGCGTACGTCCCTGTGCGCCGTGGAGGGGAGCGTACGTCCCTGTGCGCCGTGGAGGGAGCGTACGTCCCAGTGCGCCGTGGAGGGAGGGTAGGTCCCTGTGCGCCGTGGAGGGAGCGTACGTCCCAGTGCGCCGTGGAGGGAGCGTACGTCCCAGTGCGCCGTGGAGGGAGCGTACGTCCCTGTGCGCCGTGGAGGGAGCGTACGTCCCTGTGCGCCGTGGAGGGAGCGTACGTCCCTGTGCGCCGTGGAGGGAGCGTACGTCCCTGTGCGCCGTGGAGGGAGGGTAGGTCCCTGTGCGCCGTGGAGGGAGCGTACGTCCCAGTGCGCCGTGGAGGGAGGCGTACGTCCCAGTGCGCCGTGGAGGGAGCGTACGTCCCAGTGCGCCGTGGAGGGAGCGTACGTCCCTGTGCGCCGTGGAGGAAATCCATTCCAGTTATTGACCAACCTGCGCCAGTTTTCCGGCGTGACTTAGAGTATATTTTCCGGGCTGATATGTCCCGGTCTCGCCCTCCTTGGTCCCTTCTCAAATTTAGTAAAACAAAAAAAATATATATATGGCAAGTGGAACATAGAAAAGACATCCGTACGTGTATCACAGGAGGTGTCCAGGGAGAGAAGAACATGAGCCCCATGGATCTGAGGTGCCCCTTATTGGTTGGCTCACGTTACCCTACAGACCCACGTACAGTTCCCCTATACTGTCCTCTTCAGGCCCCCTCCTAATCTGGCCATCTCCTTCCCACCACTCCCCTTCTTGTCACCATTCCTGTTCCTCCTTCTGTCAGTGATCGCCCTTGCTGCTGCCTCCTCCTCATCTCCTGATGACATCATCGGGGGAGATTTCTGAAGCCTGAGGAGGATCTGCCTCATATATGATGATGTGCACACCTGTTCATAACTAAGGTGCACCCTCGGCCGGGCCATGCGCATACACTAAAGTCTACACCGTGTCTTAGCTGGCGTGGATTTCAGTAAAGTGGCCTCAGTGATCCTAAAGCTTGCGGGGCCAATGGCGAGGGAGGCGTAAAAGAGAAAAAGTCACAAATGTTTGTGCTAAAACCTTTAATATCTGTGGCTTCTTCATGCCCAGCGCGCTAGAAAACGGACATGGAACCTAAAAAATGGCCCCTATCCTGTATACAGTGAGAGCTTTCCTGACGTACACCATAAATGTACGTCATGTGATGTGAAGGCGATGTAAGAATCGGAGGGAGGTTCATCTGCATGGTCATGGTGGCGTTATCGGTCACGGAAAAATTTGGTCTAAAGCCTGTCTGATGGGGAAAAAAACCCCGACATTGTTGTCCACGGCAACCCGTCACAGCCCCACGGCAACCCGTCACAGCCCCACGGCAACCCGTCAGGCCCAGCTTTCATTTTTCTAGAGCAGAATATGATATGAAAGCTGGGCCGTGACTGGTTGCCAGGGGGGCGTGACTGGTTGCCAGGGGGGCCGTGACTGGTGGCCGGGGGGCCGTGACTGGTTGCCAGGGGGGCCGTGACTGGTTGCCGGAGGGCCGTGACTGGTGGCCGGGGGGGGCCGTAACTGGTTGCCAGGGGGGCCGTGACTGGTTGCCGGGGGGCCGTGACTGGCATTTCACTTTTGTCCGGCTATGGTGTTCACTGTATAGGACAAATATTTCATGTTTTAAGACTTGAAATGCCAAATTCGGTCTATTCTGCCTTCAGTATGGCGATGTCACTGACAGACTCCATAGTAACACTGAGGCAGAAGCAGCCGCCATTTACCATAGCAACCTAATGGCTCCTGCGGTCCCCCTGCTCATGACACAGGGGGTCTATAGGGGGTGCAGCAGTCGAATATATTACCAGGCTCCAGACCCCGCAGGGGCCCATAAAATAT
>CAMRHE010000780.1:62500-162500 GCA_947044405.1 Leptodactylus fallax | reverse complement strand
CTAGCACCACCAGGAGGGCGGAGATCGATTCTGTCCCGGGCCCGCCCCTAGCACCCCCAGGAGGGCGGAGACCGATTCTGTCCAGGGCCCGCCCCTAGCACCCCGAGGAGGGAGGGAGACCGATTCTGTCCAGAGCCCGCCCCTAGCACCACCAGGAGGGAGGAGACCGATTCTGTCCAGGGCCCGCCCCTAGCACCCCCAGGAGGGCGGAGACCGATTCTGTCCAGAGCCCGCCCCTAGCACCACCAGGAGGGAGGAGACCGATTCTGTCCAGGGCCCGCCCCTAGCACCCCCAGGAGGGCGGAGACCGATTCTGTCCAGAGCCCGCCCCTAGCACCACCAGGAGGGAGGAGACCGATTCTGTCCAGGGCCCGCCCCTAGCACCCCCAGGAGGGCGGAGACCGATTCTGTCCAGAGCCCGCCCCTAGCACCACCAGGGTTGTATATGAAGCAAATATTGCTGAAGGGGTATAACTGATGCTAATAACACTGCAGATCACTAAAACCGCTATTTTCAGCTTTAGATCTCAGAGTGCAGATAGGCATGTAGCATATGGCCGCCGCCGGTGCGATCACCCGGGCTGGTCTGATGGATGCCACAGGCCATAATAACTGGGGATCACAGTGGACCGTGACATTAGACGGACAGACTCCCACTGTACCTTACCTGATGCCCCGCACATACACTAACACGGGGCCATCATGTGAAGGCGCTGGGTCAGAGGTTATGAGGGATCCTATTGTGGGCGCCGGTCGCTGACCTCCTGACCACTCTCCCGCACCATCCCCTTCTATCTGTACACATAATCCTGTTCTCTCTCGTTCCTAGGCAGCCAAGCAGTGACAGTATTGCCCAGACCCCTGAGCTTCTCCGGCGTTACCCCCTGGAGGACCATCCAGAATTTCCGCTGCCTCCTGATGTGGTGTTTTTCTGCCAGCCAGAGGGATGCCTCAGCGTACGGCAGAAACGAATGAGCCTGCGGGATGACACGTCATTTGTGTTCACGCTCACCGATAAGGACAGCGGCGTCATACGTTACGGAATCTGTGTGAATTTTTACCGCTCCTTTCAGAAACGCATTCCGAAAGACAAAAGCCGCAAACAGCCCAAGACAGCTCCTGAGAATGCCCCTGAGGGTCCGGACGGGGGTCCGGCCTTACAGGCTCCCAGCACTGCAGAGTCCACTCCCGATATCAATCACTCTCCTCGAGGAAAACGTCTGTCTAAAGGAGCCCAAAGGTCACGTAACAGCACCCTGACCTCGCTGTGCATCATCAGCCACTACCCCTTCTTCTCCACCTTCCGGGAATGTCTGTACACCCTCAAGAGGTTGGTGGACTGCTGCAGTGATAGGCTGGTCAGCAAGAAGGCCGGAATATCCAAGGGCGTCCAAAGGTAAGCCATGTCTAGTCATTGGTAGCCATAGGGTGATAGGACCTGTGGCCCCTGTTACACCCCATCATGGGGTGTCCTCCAGCTCATGTAGACCACCTGGAGGTGACCACTACTGATGCATCCTGAATAACGGGGCAACAACTGTGACAGCCCTTGTGGGAGATGGAATGAAGGCAATATTTGTTGTCAGCCAGCTTTCTCCTATGGCTTGTGCAGGTAGAAGGATTCTCCACATCACCAGGACAAAGCCCTTTCAGTTTTGCCATCTTATAAAGTTGGGTTTTGGTCCAACCTCTGCAATTCCGACCAATCCTAAGAATGAACGGGCTACAGCGATGGTCCAGGCCTTGCTGTGGTGCCCTGACCTCTAGGCCGCGGCCTCCTTGCTGTGGTGCCCTGACCTCCGGGCCGCGGCCTCCTTGCTGTGGTGCCCTGACCTGCAGGCCGCGGCCTCCTTGCTGTGGTGCCCTGACCTCTAGGCCGCGGCCTCCTTGCTGTGGTGCCCTGACCTCCGGGCCGCGGCCTCCTTGCTGTGGTGCCCTGACCTCTAGGCCGCGGCCTCCTTGCTGTGGTGCCCTGACCTCCGGGCCGCGGCCTCCTTGCTGTGGTGCCCTGACCTCTAGGACGCGGCCTCCTTGCTGTGGTGCCCTGACTTCCGGGCCGCGGCCTCCTTGCTGTGGTGCCCTGACCTCCGGGCCGCGGCCTCCTTGCTGTGGTGCCCTGACCTCTAGGCCGCGGCCTCCTTGCTGTGGTGCCCTGACCTCCGGGCCGCGGCCTCCTTGCTGTGGTGCCCTGACCTGCAGGCCGCGGCCTCCTTGCTGTGGTGCCCTGACCTCTAGGCCGCGGCCTCCTTGCTGTGGTGCCCTGACCTCCGGGCCGCGGCCTCCTTGCTGTGGTGCCCTGACCTCTAGGACGCGGCCTCCTTGCTGTGGTGCCCTGACTTCCGGGCCGCGGCCTCCTTGCTGTGGTGCCCTGACCTCTAGGCCGTGGCCTCCTTGCTGTGGTGCCCTGACCTCCGGGCCGCGGCCTCCTTGCTGTGGTGCCCTGACCTCTAGGCCGCGGCCTCCTTGCTGTGGTGCCCTGACCTCCGGGCCGGCGCGCGCGCCTCCTTGCTGTGGTGCCCTGACCTCTAGGCCGCGGCCTCCTTGCTCTGGTGCCCTGACCTCCGGGGCCCGCCCCGGCCTCCTTGCTGTGGTGCCCTGACCTCTAGGACGCGGCCTCCTTGCTGTGGTGCCCTGACTTCCGGGCCGCGGCCTCCTTGCTGTGGTGCCCTGACCTCTAGGGGCTTTGTGCCTTCCGGGCGCGGCCTCCTTGCTGTGGTGCCCTGACCTCGGCCCCGCCCGCGTGGTGCCCGCCTCCGGGCCTCCTTGCTGTGGTGCCCTGACCTCCAGGCCATGCTGGTCCCATTCATTGTAGCTGTGCTGGGGAGACATTGGAGGCCAGAGGCTGATCCCCACGGATCCATTACCTCTACGGATCCATTACGTTATTAGGTGGGAAAACTCCTGATAGATGGGGCTGACTTTTATTTTGAGAAGTCTTTAAGAAAATCTGACCTCTGACTGGTCCGAAGGAGTCACTGAGGGGCGGATGGCTGCCAGGTATGAGCTATGGTTTCCCCCCCCCCCCCCCCCCCCCCCCCCCCCCCCCCCCCCCCCCCCTGTCTATATGGATACGGAGAGAGCAGGCTGAGCTGTGTGATATATCCCAGGGGTCATATGCATATAGGAGAGAAGCTGAGCTGTGTGATATATAGGGGTAACAGTATGATCAAGGAGAGAGACAGCTGTCCGTGTGTGGGCCGTGATATATAGGGGTATATAATAGAGGAGAGAAGCTGAGCTGTGTGATATATAGGGGTATATGATAGAGGAGAGAAGCTGAGCTGTGTGATATATAGGGGTATATAATAGGAGAGAAGCTGAGCTGTGTGATATATAGGGGTATATGATAGGAGAGAAGCTGAGCTGTGTGATATATAGGGGTATATGATAGAGGAGAGAAGCTGAGCTGTGTGATATATAGGGGTATATAATAGAGGAGAGAAGCTGAGCTGTGTGATATATAGGGGTATATAATAGGAGAGAAGCTGAGCTGTGTGATATATAGGGGTATATGATAGAGGAGAGAAGCTGAGCTGTGTGATATATAGGGGTATATGATAGAGGAGAGAAGCTGAGCTGTGTGATATATAGGGGTATATGATAGAGGAGAGAAGCTGAGCTGTGTGATATATAGGGTTATATGATAGAGGAGAGAAGCTGAGCTGTGCGATATATAGGGGTATATGATAGAGGAGAGAAGCTGAGCTGTGTGATATATAGGGGTATATGATAGAGGAGAGAAGCTGAGCTGTGTGATATATATGGGGTATATGATAGAGGAGAGAAGCTGAGCTGTGTGATATATAGGGGTATATGATAGGAGAGAAGCCGAGCTGTGTGATATATAGGGGTATATAATAGGAGAGAAAGCTGAGCTGTGTGATATATAGGGGTATATAATAGGGTAGGAGAGAAGCTGAGCTGTGTGATATATAGGGTTATAGGATAGAGGAGAGAAGCTGAGCTGTGTGATATATAGGGTTATATAATAGGAGAGAGAAGCTGAGCTGTGCGATATATAGGGGTATATGATAGAGGAGAGAAGCTAAGCTGTGTGATATATAGGGGTATATGATAGAGGAGAGAAGCTGAGCTGTGTGATATATAGGGGTATATGATAGGAGAGAAGCTGAGCTGTGTGATATATAGGGGTATATGATAGAGGAGAGAAGCTGAGCTGTGTGATATATAGGGGTATATGATAGAGGAGAGAAGCTGAGCCGTGTGATATATAGGGGTATATGATAGAGGGGAGAAGCTGAGCTGTGTGATATATAGGGGTATATGATAGAGGGGAGAAGCTGAGCTGTGTGATATATAGGGGTATATGATAGAGGAGAGAAGCTGAGCTGTGTGATATATAGGGGTATATAATAGGAGAGAAGCTGAGCTGTGTGATATATAGGGGTATATGATAGAGGGAGAGAAGCTGAGCTGTGTGATATATAGGGGTATATGATAGGAGAGAAGCTGAGCTGTGTGATATATAGGGGTATATAATAGGAGAGAAGCTGAGCTGTGTGATATATAGGGGTATATGATAGGAGAGAAGCTGAGCTGTGTGATATATAGGGGTATATGATAGGAGAGAAGCTGAGCTGTGTGATATATAGGGGTATATGATAGGAGAGAAGCTGAGCTGTGTGATATATAGGGGTATAGGATAGAGGGAGAGAAGCTGAGCTGTGTGATATATAGGGGTATATAGATGGAGAGAAGCTGAGCTGTGTGATATATAGGGGTATATGAAGAGGAGAGAAGCTGAGCTGTGTGATATATAGGGGTATATGATAGGAGAGAAGCTGAGCTGTGTGATATATAAGGGGTATATGATAGGAGAGAAGGGCTGAGCTGTGTGATATATAGGGGTATATGATAGAGGAGAGAAGCTGAGCTGTGTGATATATAGGGGTATATGATAGAGGAGAGAAGCTGAGCTGTGTGATATATAGGGGTATATAATAGGAGAGAAGCTGAGCTGTGTGATATATAGGGGTATATGATAGAGAGAGAAGCTGAGCTGTGTGATATATAGGGGTATATGATAGGAGAGAAGCTGAGCTGTGTGATATATATAGGGGTATATGATAGGAGAGAAGCTGAGCTGTGTGATATATAGGGGTATAGGATAGAGGAGAGAAGCTGAGCTGTGTGATATATAGGGGTATATGATAGGAGAGAAGCTGAGCTGTGTGATATATAGGGGTATATAATAGGAGGGGAGAAGCTGAGCTGTGTGATATATAGGGGTATATGATAGGAGAGAAGCTGAGCTGTGTGATATATAGGGGTATATGATAGAGGAGAGAAGCTGAGCTGTGTGATATATAGGGGTATATGAGAGAGGAGAGAAGCCGAGCTGTGTGATATATAGGGTTATATGATAGGAGAGAAGCTGAGCTGTGTGATATATAGGGGTATAGGATAGAGGGAGAGAAGCTGAGCTGTGTGATATATAGGGGTATATGAGAGGAGAGAAGCTGAGCTGTGTGATATATAGGGTTATATGATAGGAGAGAAGCTGAGCTGTGTGATATATATAGGGGTATATGATAGGAGAGAAGCTGAGCTGTGTGATATATAGGGGGTATGATATGGGATAGAGGAGAGAAGCTGAGCTGTGTGATATATAGGGGTATATGATAGAGGAGAGAAGCTGAGCTGTGTGATATATAGGGGTATATGATAGAGGAGAGAAGCTGAGCTGTGTGATATATAGGGGTATATGATAGAGGAGAGAAGCTGAGCTGTGTGATATATAGGGGTATATGATGGAGAGAAGCTGAGCTGTGTGATATATAGGGGTATATGATAGGAGAGAAGCTGAGCTGTGTGATATATAAGGGGTATATGATAGAGGAGAGAAGCTGAGCTGTGTGATATATAGGGGTATAGGATAGAGGAGAGAAGCTGAGCTGTGTGATATATAGGGGTATATGATAGGAGAGAAGCTGAGCTGTGTGATATATAGGGGTATATGATAGGAGAGAAGCTGAGCTCTGTGATATATAGGGGTATATAGAGGAGAGAAGCTGAGCTGTGTGATATATAGGGGTATAGGATAGAGGGAGAGAAGCTGAGCTGTGTGATATATAGGGGTATATGAAGAGGAGAGAAGCTGAGCTGTGTGATATATAGGGGTATATGATAGGAGAGAAGCTGAGCTGTGTGATATATATAGGGGTATATGATAGGGAGAGAAGCTGAGCTGTGTGATATATAGGGGTATAGGATAGAGGAGAGAAGCTGAGCTGTGTGATATATAGGGGTATATGATAGGAGAGAAGCTGAGCTGTGTGATATATAGGGGTATATGATAGAGGAGAGAAGCTGAGCTGTGTGATATATAGGGGTATATGATAGGAGAGAAGCTGAGCTGTGTGATATATAGGGGTATATGATAGAGGAGAGAAGCTGAGCTGTGTGATATATAGGGGTATATGATAGAGGAGAGAAGCTGAGCTGTGTGATATATAGGGGTATATGATAGAGGAGAGAAGCTGAGCTGTGTGATATATAGGGGTATATGATAGGAGAGAAGCTGAGCTGTGTGATATATAGGGGTATATGATAGGAGAGAGAAGCTGAGCTGTGTGATATATAGGGGTATATGATAGGAGAGAGAAGCTGAGCTGTGTGATATATAGGGGTATATGATAGAGGAGAGAAGCTGAGCTGTGTGATATATAGGGGTATATAATAGAGGAGAGAAGCTGAGCTGTGTGATATATAGGGGTATATGATAGAGGAGAGAAGCTGAGCTGTGTGATATATAGGGGGGTATATGAATAGGAGAGAAGCTGAGCTGTGTGATATATAGGGGTATATAATAGGAGAGAAGCTGAGCTGTGTGATATATAGGGGTTATATGATAGAGGAGAGAAGCTGAGCTGTGTGATATATAGGGGTATATGATAGAGGAGAGAAGCGAGCGTGGATGTAGGGGTATATGATAGGGGGGGCTGTGTGATATATAGGATAGGAGGAGAAGCTGAGCTGTGTGATATATAGGGGTATATGATAGGAGAGAAGCTGAGCTGTGTGATATATAGGGGTATATGATAGAGGAGAGAAGCTGAGCTGTGTGATATATAGGGGTATATGATAGAGGAGAGAAGCTGAGCTGTGTGATATATAGGGGTATATGATAGAGGAAGAGAAGCTGAGCTGTGTGATATATAGGGGTATATGATAGGGGAGAGAAGCTGAGCTGTGTGATATATAGGGGTATATGATAGAGGAGAGAAGCTGAGCTGTGTGATATATAGGGGTATATAATAGGAGAGAAGCTGAGCTGTGTGATATATAGGGGTATATGATAGAGGAGAGAAGCTGAGCTGTGTGATATATAGGGGTATATGATAGAGGAGAGAAGCTGAGCTGTGTGATATATAGGGGTATATAATAGGAGAGAAGCTGAGCTGTGTGATATATAGGGGTATATGATAGAGGAGAGAAGCTGAGCTGTGTGATATATAGGGGTATATGATAGGAGAGAAGCTGAGCTGTGTGATATATAGGGTTATATAATAGGAGAGAAGCTGAGCTGTGTGATATATAGGGGTATATGATAGGGGAGAGAAGCTGAGCTGTGTGATATATAGGGTTATATGATAGAGGAGAGAAGCTGAGCTGTGTGATATATAGGGGTATATGATAGAGGAGAGAAGCTGAGCTGTGTGATATATAGGGGTATATGATAGAGGAGAGAAGCTGAGCTGTGTGATATATAGGGGTATATGATAGAGGAGAGAAGCTGAGCTGTGTGATATATAGGGTTATAGGATAGAGGAGAGAAGCTGAGCTGTGTGATATATAGGGGTATATGATAGGAGGAGAGAAGCTGAGCTGTGTGATATATAGGGGTATATGATAGAGGAGAGAAGCTGAGCTGTGTGATATATAGGGGTATATAATAGGAGAGAAGCTGAGCTGTGTGATATATAGGGTTATAGGATAGAGGAGAGAAGCTGAGCTGTGTGATATATAGGGGTATATGATAGGAGAGAAGCTGAGCTGTGTGATATATAGGGGTATATGATAGAGGAGAGAAGCTGAGCTGTGTGATATATAGGGGTATATGATAGGGAGAGAAGCTGAGCTGTGTGATATATAGGGGTATATGATAGAGGAAGAGAAGCTGAGCTGTGTGATATATAGGGTTATATGATAGAGGAGAGAAGCTGAGCTGTGTGATATATAGGGGTATATGATAGAGGAGAGAAGCTGAGCTGTGTGATATATAGGGTTATATGATAGGAGAGAAGCTGAGCTGTGTGATATATAGGGGTATATGATAGAGGAGAGAAGCTGAGCTGTGTGATATATAGGGTTATATGATAGAGGAGAGAAGCTGAGCTGTGTGATATATAGGGGTATATAATAGGAGAGAAGCTGAGCTGTGTGATATATAGGGGGGGGATATATAGGGGTATATGATAGAGGAGAGAAGCTGAGCTGTGTGATATATAGGGGTATATGATGGAGGAGAGAAGCTGAGCTGTGTGATATATAGGGGTATATGATAGAGGAGAGAAGCTGAGCTGTGTGATATATAGGGGTATATGATAGAGGAGAGAAGCTGAGCTGTGTGATATATAGGGGTATATGATAGAGGAGAGAAGCTGAGCTGTGTGATATATAGGGGTATATGATAGAGGAGAGAAGCTGAGCTGTGTGATATATAGGGGTATATGATAGAGGAGAGAAGCTGAGCTGTGTGATATATAGGGGTATATGATAGAGGAGAGAAGCTGAGCTGTGTGATATATAGGGGTATATGATAGAGGAGAGAAGCTGAGCTGTGTGATATATAGGGGTATATGATAGAGGAGAGAAGCTGAGCTGTGTGATATATAGGGGTATATGATAGAGGAGAGAAGCTGAGCTGTGTGATATATAGGGGTATATGATAGAGGAGAGAAGCTGAGCTGTGTGATATATAGGGGTATATGATAGAGGAGAGAAGCTGAGCTGTGTGATATATAGGGGTATATGATAGAGGAGAGAAGCTGAGCTGTGTGATATATAGGGGTATATGATAGGAGGAGAGAAGCTGAGCTGTGTGATATATAGGGGTATATGATAGAGGAGAGAAGCTGAGCTGTGTGATATATAGGGGTATATGATAGAGGAGAGAAGCTGAGCTGTGTGATATATAGGGGTATATGATAGAGGAGAGAAGCTGAGCTGTGTGATATATAGGGGTATATGATAGAGGAGAGAAGCTGAGCTGTGTGATATATAGGGGTATATGATAGAGGAGAGAAGCTGAGCTGTGTGATATATAGGGGTATATGATAGAGGAGAGAGAGCTTGAGCTGTGTGATATATAGGGGTATATGATAGAGGAGAGAAGCTGAGCTGTGTGATATATAGGGGTATATGATAGAGGAGAGAAGCTGAGCTGTGTGATATATAGGGGTATATGATAGAGGAGAGAAGCTGAGCTGTGTGATATATAGGGGTATATGATAGAGGAGAGAAGCTGAGCTGTGTGATATATAGGGGTATATGATAGGAGAGAAGCTGAGCTGTGTGATATATAGGGGTATATGATAGAGGAGAGAAGCTGAGCTGTGTGATATATAGGGGTTATATGATAGAGGAGAGAGAGAAGCTGAGCTGTGTGATATATAGGGGTATATGATAGAGGGAGAGAAGCTGAGCTGTGTGATATATAGGGGTATATGATAGAGGAGAGAAGCTGAGCTGTGTGATATATAGGGGTATATGATAGAGGAGAGAAGCTGAGCTGTGTGATATATAGGGGTATATGATAGAGGAGAGAAGCTGAGCTGTGTGATATATAGGGGTATATGATAGGAGAGAAGCTGAGCTGTGTGATATATAGGGGTATATGATAGAGGAGAGAAGCTGAGCTGTGTGATATATAGGGGTATATGATAGAGGAGAGAAGCTGAGCTGTGTGATATATAGGGGTATATGATAGGGGAGAGAAGCTGAGCTGTGTGATATATAGGGGTATATGATAGGGAGAGAAGCTGAGCTGTGTGATATATAGGGGTATATGATAGAGGAGAGAAGCTGAGCTGTGTGATATATAGGGGTATATAATAGGAGAGAAGCTGAGCTGTGTGATATAGGGGGGGGGTATGATAGAGGAGAGAAGCTGTGCTGTGTGATATATAGGGGTATATGATAGAGGAGAGAAGCTGAGCTGTGTGATATATAGGGGTATATGATAGAGGAGAGAAGCTGAGCTGTGTGATATATAGGGGTATATGATAGGAGAGAAGCTGAGCTGTGTGATATATAGGGGTATATGATAGAGGAGAGAAGCTGAGCTGTGTGATATATAGGGGTATATGATAGGAGGAGAGAAGCTGAGCTGTGTGATATATAGGGGTATATGATAGAGGAGAGAAGCTGAGCTGTGTGATATATAGGGGTATATGATAGAGGAGAGAAGCTGAGCTGTGTGATATATAGGGTTATAGGATAGAGGAGAGAAGCTGAGCTGTGTGATATATAGGGGTATATGATAGGAGAGAAGCTGAGCTGTGTGATATATAGGGGTATATGATAGAGGAGAGAAGCTGAGCTGGGAGGGGAAGGCTGTGTGATATATAGGGGTATATGATAGAGGAGAGAAGCTGAGCTGTGTGATATATAGGGTTATATAATAGGAGAGAAGCTGAGCTGTGTGATATATAGGGGTATATGATAGAGGGAGAGAAGCTGAGCTGTGTGATATATAGGGGTATATGATAGAGGAGAGAAGCTGAGCTGTGTGATATATAGGGGTATATGATAGAGGAGAGAAGCTGAGCTGTGTGATATATAGGGGGTATATGATAGAGAGAGAGAAGCTGAGCTGTGTGATATATAGGGGTATATGATAGAGGAGAGAAGCTGAGCTGTGTGATATATAGGGGTATATGATAGAGGAGAGAAGCTGAGCTGTGTGATATATAGGGGTATATGATAGAGGGAGAGAAGCTGAGCTGTGTGATATATAGGGGGTATATGATAGAGGAGAGAAGCTGAGCTGTGTGATATATAGGGGTATATGATAGAGGAGAGAAGCTGAGCTGTGTGATATATAGGGGTATATGATAGAGGAGAGAAGCTGAGCTGTGTGATATATAGGGGTATATGATAGAGGAGAGAAAGCTGAGCTGTGTGATATATAGGGGTATATGATAGAGAGAGAAGCTGAGCTGTGTGATATATAGGGGTATATGATAGAGGAGAGAAGCTGAGCTGTGTGATATATAGGGGTATATGATAGAGGAGAGAAGCTGAGCTGTGTGATATATAGGGGTATATGATAGAGGGAGAGAAGCTGAGCTGTGTGATATATAGGGGTATATGATAGAGGAGAGAAGCTGAGCTGTGTGATATATAGGGGTATATGATAGAGGAGAGAAGCTGAGCTGTGTGATATATAGGGGTATATGATAGAGGAGAGAAGCTGAGCTGTGTGATATATAGGGGTATATGATAGAGGAGAGAAGCTGAGCTGTGTGATATATAGGGGTATATGATAGGGGAGAGAAGCTGAGCTGTGTGATATATAGGGGTATATGATAGAGGAGAGAAGCTGAGCTGTGTGATATATAGGGTTATATGATAGAGGGAGAGAAGCTGAGCTGTGTGATATATAGGGGTATATGATAGGGAGAGAAGCTGAGCTGTGTGATATATAGGGGCATATGATAGAGGAGAGAAGCTGAGCTGTGTGATATATAGGGGTATATGATAGGAGAGAAGCTGAGCTGTGTGATATATAGGGGTATATGATAGGGAGAGAAGCTGAGCTGTGTGATATATAGGGGTATATGATAGAGGAGAGAAGCTGAGCTGTGTGATATATAGGGGTATATATATAGGAGAGAAGCTGAGCTGTGTGATATATAGGGGTATATGATAGGGAGAGAAGCTGAGCTGTGTGATATATAGGGGTATATGATAGGGAGAGAAGCTGAGCTGTGTGATATATAGGGGGGTGATATGATAAGGGGAGAGAAGCTGAGCTGTGTGATATATAGGGGGTATATGATAGAGGAGAGAAGCTGAGCTGTGTGATATATAGGGGTATATGATAGAGGAGAGAAGCTGAGCTGTGTGATATATAGGGTTATATGATAGAGGAGAGAAGCTGAGCTGTGTGATATATAGGGGTATATGATAGAGGAGAGAAGCTGAGCTGTGTGATATATAGGGGTATATAATAGGAGAGAAGCTGAGCTGTGTGATATATAGGGGTATATAATAGGAGAGAAGCTGAGCTGTGTGATATATAGGGGTATATGATAGAGGAGAGAAGCTGAGCTGTGTGATATATAGGGGTATATGATAGAGGAGAGAAGCTGAGCTGTGTGATATATAGGGTTATATGATAGAGGAGAGAAGCTGAGCTGTGTGATATATAGGGGTATATGATAGGGAGGAGAGAAGCTGAGCTGTGTGATATATAGGGGTATATGATAGAGGAGAGAAGCTGAGCTGTGTGATATATAGGGGTATATGATAGAGGAGAGAAGCTGAGCTGTGTGATATATAGGGGTATATAATAGGAGAGAAGCTGAGCTGTGTGATATATAGGGGTATATGATAGAGGAGAGAAGCTGAGCTGTGTGATATATAGGGGTATATGATAGAGGAGAGAAGCTGAGCTGTGTGATATATAGGGTTATATGATAGGAGAGAAGCTGAGCTGTGTGATATATAGGGTTATATGATAGAGGAGAGAAGCTGAGCTGTGTGATATATAGGGGTATATGATAGGGAGAGAAGCTGAGCTGTGTGATATATAGGGGTATATGATAGGAGGAGAGAAGCTGAGCTGTGTGATATATAGGGGTATATGATAGAGGAGAGAAGCTGAGCTGTGTGATATATAGGGGTATAGGATAGAGGAGAGAAGCTGAGCTGTGTGATATATAGGGGTATATGATAGGAGAGAAGCTGAGCTGTGTGATATATAGGGTTATATGATAGAGGAGAGAAGCTGAGCTGTGTGATATATAGGGGTATATGATAGGAGAGAAGCTGAGCTGTGTGATATATAGGGGTATATGATAGAGGAGAGAAGCTGAGCTGTGTGATATATAGGGGTATATAATAGGAGAGAAGCTGAGCTGTGTGATATATAGGGGTATATAATAGGAGAGAAGCTGAGCTGTGATATATAGGGTATATAGGGGGCGGCGGGATATATAGGGGTATATGATAGAGGAGAGAAGCTGAGCTGTGTGATATATAGGGGTATATGATAGAGGAGAGAAGCTGAGCTGTGTGATATATAGGGTTATATAATAGGAGAGAAGCTGAGCTCTGTGATATATAGGGGTATATGATAGAGGAGAGAAGCTGAGCTGTGTGATATATAGGGGTATATGATAGAGGAGAGAAGCTGAGCTGTGTGATATATAGGGGTATATAATAGGAGAGAAGCTGAGCTGTGTGATATATAGGGTTATATGATAGAGGAGAGAAGCTGAGCTGTGTGATATATAGGGGTATATGATAGGGGAGAGAAGCTGAGCTCTGTGATATATAGGGGTATATAATAGGAGAGAAGCTGAGCTGTGTGATATATAGGGGTATATGATAGAGGAGAGAAGCTGAGCTGTCTGATATATAGGGGTATATGATAGAGGAGAGAAGCTGAGCTGTGTGATATATAGGGGTATATAATAGGAGAGAAGCTGAGCTGTGTGATATATAGGGGTATATGATAGGGAGAGAAGCTGAGCTGTGTGATATATAGGGGTATATGATAGGGAGAGAAGCTGAGCTGTGTGATATATAGGGGTATATGATAGAGGAGAGAAGCTGAGCTGTGTGATATATAGGGGTATATGATAGAGGAGAGAAGCTGAGCTGTGTGATATATAGGGGTATATGATAGGAGAGAAGCTGAGCTGTGTGATATATAGGGGTATATGATAGAGGAGAGAAGCTGAGCTGTGTGATATATAGGGGTGTATGATAGAGGGAGAGAAGCTGAGCTGGCTGTGGATATAGGGGAAGAGGGGGAGCGGCGTGTGATATATAGGGGTATAGGATAGGAGAGAAGCTGAGCTGTGTGATATATAGGGGTATATGATAGGAGAGAAGCTGAGCTGTGTGATATATAGGGGTATATAATAGGAGAGAAGCTGAGCTGTGTGATATATAGGGGTATATGATAGGAGAGAAGCTGAGCTGTGTGATATATAGGGGTATATGATAGGAGAGAAGCTGAGCTGTGTGATATATAGGGGTATATGATAGAGGGAGAGAAGCTGAGCTGTGTGATATATAGGGGTATACGATAGAGGAGAGAAGCTGAGCTGTGTGATATATAGGGGTATATGATAGGAGAGAAGCTGAGCTGTGTGATATATAGGGGTATAGGATAGAGGAGAGAAGCTGAGCTGTGTGATATATAGGGGTATATAATAGGAGAGAAGCTGAGCTGTGTGATATATAGGGTTATATGAAGAGGAGAGAAGCTGAGGTGTGTGATATATAGGGGTATATGATAGGGAGAGAAGCTGAGCTCTGTGATATATAGGGGTATATAATAGGAGAGAAGCTGAGCTGTGTGATATATAGGGGTATATGATAGAGGAGAGAAGCTGAGCTGTGTGATATATAGGGGGTATATGATAGAGGAGAGAAGCTGAGCTGTGTGATATATAGGGTTATATAAGAGGAGAGAAGCTGAGCTGTGTGATATATAGGGGTATATGATAGGGGAGAAGCTGAGCTCTGTGATATATAGGGGTATATGATAGGGGAGAAGCTGAGCTGTGTGATATATAGGGTTATATGATAGAGGAGAGAAGCTGAGCTGTGTGATATATAGGGGTATATGATAGGAGAGAAGCTGAGCTCTGTGATATATAGGGGTATATGATAGGGGAGAAGCTGAGCTGTGTGATATATAGGGGTATATGATAGGAGAGAAGCTGAGCTCTGTGATATATAGGGGTGTATGATAGGAGAGAAGCTGAGCTGTGTGATATATAGGGTTATAGGATACAGGAGAGAAGCTGAGCTGTGTGATATATAGGGGTATATGATAGGAGAGAAGCTGAGCTGTGTGATATATAGGGGTATATAATAGGAGAGAAGCTGAGCTGTGTGATATATAGGGGTATATAATAGGAGAGAAGCTGAGCTGTGTGATATATAGGGATATATGATAGAGGAGAGAAGCTGAGCTGTGTGATATATAGGGTTATATGATAGAGGACAGAAGCTGAGCTGTGTGATATATAGGGGTATATGATAGGAGAGAAGCTGAGCTGTGTGATATATAGGGGTATATGATAGAGGAGAGAAGCTGAGCTGTGTGATATATAGGGGTATATGATAGAGGAGAGAAGCTGAGCTGTGTGATATATAGGGTTATATGATAGGAGAGAAGCTGAGCTGTGTGATATATAGGGGTATATGATAGAGGAGAGAAGCTGAGCTGTGTGATATATAGGGGTATATGATAGGAGAGAAGCTGAGCTGTGTGATATATAGGGGTATATAATAGGAGAGAAGCTGAGCTGTGTGATATATAGGGTTATATGATAGAGGAGAGAAGCTGAGCTGTGTGATATATAGGGGTATATAATAGGAGAGAAGCTGAGCTGTGTGATATATAGGGTTATATGATAGAGGAGAGAAGCTGAGCTGTGTGATATATAGGGTTATATGATAGGAGAGAAGCTGAGCTGTGTGATATATAGGGGTATATGATAGAGGAGAGAAGCTGAGCTGTGTGATATATAGGGGTATATGATAGGAGAGAAGCTGAGCTGTGTGATATATAGGGGTATATAATAGGAGAGAAGCTGAGCTGTGTGATATATAGGGGTATATGATAGAGGAGAGAAGCTGAGCTGTGTGATATATAGGGTTATATAAGAGGAGAGAAGCTGAGCTGTGTGATATATAGGGGTATATGATAGGAGAGAAGCTGAGCTCTGTGATATATAGGGGTATATGATAGGGGAGAAGCTGAGCTGTGTGATATATAGGGGTATATGATAGGAGAGAAGCTGAGCTCTGTGATATATAGTGGTGTATGATAGGAGAGAAGCTGAGCTGTGTGATATATAGGGTTATATGATAGAGGAGAGAAGCTGAGCTGTGTGATATATAGGGGTATATGATAGAGGAGAGAAGCTGAGCTGTGTGATATATAGGGGTATATGATAGAGGAGAGAAGCTGAGCTGTGTGATATATAGGGGTATATGATAGGAGAGAAGCTGAGCTCTGTGATATACAGGGGTATATAATAGGAGAGAAGCTGAGCTGTGTGATATATAGGGGTATATGATAAGGGATAGGATGTCATACAAATACCAGGGCACCCAATGTGTTTGGTATTCCGGAGAACAATACTGACAACACAAAAGGTACAAGAACGCTGGGCAGAATAGTCATCACCTTTCTCCATTTCTAAGGCCATGGTAATCAGATTTTTTATACAATGGCGGCTTCTGTTAGACACAAACATGTATAAGCCCAATTGTTTCCAGCAATGCACTTACCCATCATAGGGTTGGATCCTCAAATAACTGGGCTCAGCGTGACGTGGAATGAAGTGTACACATGTAAGGACTTCTACCTCCTCCATGGCAGCTTGGATAAGCGTCTTCTCCTCCAAGGCTGCAATCCATACGTCTCTATAACTTATCTCGTCACATATTGTCATGATATAGATAGAAGTCAGCCAGTACTTACTGTAGTTGTTAGACAGGGTGTAAGGTACATGGACCGAGCCACCTATTGATTTTGACCAGAGACAAGATTTCCCTCCACAGACCACAGCGTTTCTGGTCCTTTTAACAGCAATGTCTCCTTGTAACATAAAGCGGGAGCTGCCTGGATGGAGAGGAAGTAAGACATGGCGCCAAATACTGTCTCAGGGCTCCACCGCAGCTCATGAAAGCATGCAGAGGTATAGCATGTAGCTCCTGGGCCCCAATGCAAAATCTGTACTGGGACCCCCCACTATGATGTAGACTTATAATACTGGTCTCCTCATATTGGGAAGCGACACTAAGGGGATGTTCACACCAAGTTTTTTGTAAGCAGAAAAAATCTGCTTCAGGAATTAGGAAATGTTTTTTTGATGTATTTTTTTGCATAATGCATTTTTTGTCACATAATTCGTTGCGGTTTTTGCCTCAGTTTTTTGCTCCAGCACACTGTATGGACCTGGAAGCTTCTCTTTAAAAAACGCTAGCGGTTTTTAAGACGGTTTTTGCAAAAAAACGCATGAAAAAAACGCCTCCCATTGATTTCAATGGGTTTTTCAAGGTGGAATCTGCCTGATGATAGGTCATGTCGCTTTTTTTTTTCCCCCATTAGCGGAAAAATCAGCTAGGCAAAAAAACTGCTACTGACATCCATTGAAATGAATGGGAGGCGTTTTTGCAGGCGGATTTTGAGATGGATTCCACGTCAAAATCCGCCTGCAAAAAACTCCGTTTGAACATAGCCTAAGGGCAGCATGGAGGAATTTGAAGCTGATTTTGAGGAGAATTCTGCCTATAAATCAGTATGAAATTCCAGCCAAAAATTGCACGTTACGTCAGCCAGACTAAGTCTGGTTAGTCCCATTGGTTCTGAGTCTAATAAGTGGGTCACATAGGGCCAGAATTTGAAGAGGAATCTGAGGCGGGAGACAAGCTGAAATTCCTCTTCATATTCTGTTGTGTGAACCTAGCCTAAGGCTCCTGGGCCTGGAAGCGACCGCACCCCGTGCACCCCATTAAGTTATGTCCCTTCGGATTCCGCTGTAATGTTACTGTATGTTACATACCTTGGTTGGACGATAAAATGTCAGTGAAAATGTCATTGCTGGGACGTGTAGTATCTGTTCATAAGAAACATGGCTGAAAGTTAGGAAATGTCATTCTGGCAATTGCAGGAATTTACTAATAAGATATAAACTGACCTGAACCGTTGGGGCTCAGCCGCACATTCTGGAATCAAAAAATGGGAAAAAAAAACTTAGAAGTCGGAGGTAGAATTTCTATGGCTATACCCACAGCACGCGCCCAGCGCAGTATCCACGTAATACTGACATCTGACAGTCCAGCGAGGGTCCGCTCCATGGCTGGCTCTACCTCTAGGAAGAGCCACAGCTTGGGCAGACTGAAAACTGCCTGAAAGATAAGTCTCTATACACCTACTGAGTACTGGCACCCCCTGCCTTACTCAACATGGAAATTTACAAGGAAGAAGTGTACAGACAACCACTAGGACACAACAGGAGCGTACTCAGGAGGGGGTTAAGTGTAGGGGGGTTCCATCCAGAACAAAAATATGCAAGTGGTTAAAACGATCACCTTTTTTGTTGCATTCAGCAAGATAACTGTTTGAAACAAAAATGTAGTGTGTGAGCCCCCCTAGCTACATGGGAATCCTGCCTCACCGTCATACAATGCGAAGAATAAGCAGTACCTGGAAAGAAGTAAAACACCCGTAAACCTCAAATCCACAGAAATAAAATACTACAGAGACGTCGGGGGGTATATGCCCTGTATAGCGCCTTCAGCTTCTGTGGCGCAGTACTGTGTGGTGCAAAATAGGTAGAAATAGAGAGAAAACAGATGGACACAAGAGCCTGCAATCTAATGATATATAAGAACAGCCATTTCTCACATGTGAGGTTATCCCTGACATATAATATGGACGCCATACCGAACATACCTGCTGGGGGTCCCCTGCACACAAGCCCATGATGATATATATAAAAGGTAGGAGAGAGGGCGGCATGGTGACGGACGGGCGAAATGTGATGAGGATGGATCCCAGGGTTTATATAGCAGGAGAAGGGAGGGAGAAAGTGTGGGATGATGACATGGCGAGCGCTGATATGGAACATGATGAGAGCCCGACCGCCTAGAAACTCACTTTTACATAGAGACTTTTTTTTTCTCTTGTATTTTCATTTGAACCAAAGCCAAGAAACTCCTTGGATGAGGGTTATAAACAAGGAAAATGGGGGCATTACCCCAAAGGACTGGGAGCGTCACAGCTGACTGGTTGCTCTGAGGAACTAAAACACTTTTATTGGCGCTTGTTTATGACGATTTATTAAAGGGATTTTTCAGCAGAAAATAAAAAGAGTTGTTAAAAGTGATGCCCAACCTCTCCGATTCCGACATTGCCCAAATGGTCTCTACTCTCCGGTAGATTGCAGGGTTTCTTTTTTAATAAATTTGCAAAAATATCTACATTTCTGTTTTTTTCTGTCAGGATGGGGAGCTGAGTGTACATTAATGGGAAATAAAAGGAACTGTTCTGCTTTTAGCAAATGGCTGCAATGAAACAAAGAGTGAAAAAAATACTTTCCGTACCCACTCTATATACCGCCTCATTTATCACGCCTATATACTGCCACATTTATCACACCTATATACCGCTATATTTATCACACCTACCCCTATATCACACCACCCCACATTTATCACACCTATATACCGCCACATTTATCACACCTACAGTACAGACCAAAAGTTTGGCCACACCTTCTCATTCCAAGACTTTTCTGTATTTTCATCACTATAATAATTGTAGATTCACACTGAAGGCATCAAAACTATGAATTACCACATGTGGAATTATATACTTACCAAAAAAGTGTGACACAACTGAAAATATGTCTTATATTCTAGGTTCTTCAGAGTAGCCACCTTTTGCTTTGATTACTGCTTTGCACACTCTTGGCATTCTCTTGATGAGCTTCAAGAGGTAGTCACCTGAAATGGTTTTCACTTCACAGGTGTGCCCTGTCAGGTTTAATAAGTGGGATTTCTTGCCTTATAAATGGGGTTGGGACCATCAGTTGTGTTATTCAGAAGTCAGGTGGATACACAGCTGATAGTCCTACTGAATGGAGTGTTAGAATTTGTATTATGGCAAGAATAAAGCAGCTAAGTAAAGAAAAACGAGTGGCCATCATTACTTTAAGAAATGAAGGTCAGTCAGTCCGAAAAATTGGGAAAACTTTGAAAGTGTCCCCAAGTGCAGTGGCCAAAACCATCAAGCGCTACAAAGAAACTGGCTCACATGAGGACCGCCCCCAGGAAAGGAAGACCAAGAGTCACCTCTGCTGCGGAGGATAAGTTCATCCGAGTCACCAGCCTCAGAAATCACAGGTTAACAGCAGCTCAGATTAGAGAGCAGGTCAATGCCACACAGAGTTCTAGCAGCAGACACATATCTACAACAACTGGTAAGAGGAGACTGTGTGCAGCAGGCCTTCATGGTAAAATAGCTGCTAGGAAACCACTGCTAAGGACAGGCAACAAGCACAAGAAGAACACAAGGAATGGACATTAGACCTGTGGAAATCTGGGCTTTGGTCTGATGAGTCCACATTTGAGATCTTTGGTTCCAACCACCGTGTCTTTGTGCGACGCAGAAAAGGTGAAGGAATGGACTCTACATGCCTGGTTCCCACCGTGACGCATGGAGGAGGAGGTGTGATGGTGTGGGGGGGCTTTGCTGGGGACACTGTTGGGGATTTATTCTGAACCAGCATGGTTACCACAGCATCTTGCAGCGGCATGCTATTCCATCCGGTTTGCCTTTAGTTGGACCAACAGGACAATGACCCCAAACACCTCCAGACTGTGTAAGGGCTATGTGACCAAGAAGGAGAGTGATGGGGTGCTACGCCAGATGACCTGGCCTCCACAGTCACCAGACCTGAACCCAATCCAGATGGTTTGGGGTGAGCTGGACCGCAGAGTGAAGGCAAAAGGGCCAACAAGTGCTAAGCATCTCTGGGAACTCCTTCAAGACTGTTGGAAGACCATTTCAGGTGACTACCTCTTGAAGCTCATCAAGAGAATGCCAAGAGTGTGCAAAGCAGTAATCAAAGCAAAAGGTGGCTACTTTGAAGAACCTAGAATATAAGACATATTTTCAGTTGTTTCACACTTTTTTGTTAAGTATATAATTCCACATGTGGTAATTCATAGTTTTGATGCCTTCAGTGTGAATCTACAATTTTTATAGTCATGAAAATACAGAAAACTCTTGGAATGAGAAGGTGTGTCCAAACTTTTGGTCTGTACTGTATATACCGCCACATTTATCACGCTGATCTGTTTATTTTCAATGTATTTATTCATGTATATAGGATTTTTATTGACCATAGTTCAGTAAAGAAAAAAAAAGGCAACAAGTCGGCTTTTTGTGCCTGATGAGGATCTATGAGTCCATGAAAACAAAAACAATGACATCTGTTTGTCCATCTATTATTTTTGGAGCCAAAGACATTGACAAACATCGAAATACTTTAAAAAATGGGTGTGAAAAATGGACAGTACAGAAAATATCACACACACATTGGAAGCAGATGTGTGAACAAGGCCTTAGCCAGAGAGGGTAACCCTGCCTGCTCCGTCCTGACCCCGCCCACCTGACAGTAGAGAGCAGAATTGTTCTCAAACTAACAGCACCGATTGTTCCAGAATGGTGGAGGCTAGAAAACAACTGCTCCAGAATCAGAGGGAGAAAGTAAAGAATCAGAGATGGTGGAGGTAGTGACACAAAAGGTTGGGAGCTCTAGCATCACCATTTCTGAAAATGGGAGAAGTATAAAAATGTGGGCACATGATCCCGGAGCCACGGCCCCGCGGACTGCACCTTTATCTACTACTATACCGACTCCTATAGTCGCGATTCTTATCCTGGTTGTTCTTCTCAGGAGATTTCCATGATCTCCACTAAATTCTTCCATGTTCTGTTACTGCTTCGTGACCCAAAAACCTACTATGAATACATGAGACTTTCCCACAGGGGGCGCTCTACACCCCTTCCTCATTCCTGGTCAGTGTATTAATGGGGGAATGTATAAAGATTGGGCTTAATGCTGAATTATTAGCTCTTAATAGGAGGTGAAATGTTCAGCAGTCGGGGCTGGCAGAGATTAGAACAACCTATAATACACCTGTCTGGCAAACAATGGGGGACAGTTTTAGCATATTTTGGGTGCAGATGGCCATGTGCCAGAAAACTGGCATGATAACTTTAATTCCCCTCCATGTTGTCCTCATCCTGCTCTCTTACTGCCACACTGACCATCATTTCCAAGACAGTATCCCGCTCTAAGACTATGTTCAGACAATGGATCTTCACATTGGAAAATCTGCACTGAATCTATAAGAAAATCCAAGTCAGAGATGTGAGGCTGAGCCTCAGCGTAGTCTCATATTCTCTGCATCAGATCCCTTTAAGAAGTGAGCAGATATTCTCTCACCCTCATAACACTCACACCCGCATTGATTATTTCTTTGGTAATGCTCCCGCCCTTCGTTTGCTCAGGGACACGAACATTGGCTCTCTCACCTGATCTGACCATGCCCCAGTTGTGGTTACTCTATCTACGACCCCAGTGCCTACTCGCCAATGTCATTGGCGTCTTAACGAAACATTGCTCAAATCACCGACCTCCCTCGAGATCCTGCGCACACACTTGATGGATTATTTTAGGGACAACTTAGGTTCGGTAAACTCTCTTGCCATTCTCTGGGAAGCCCATAAGGCGGTCATGAGAGGACATTGTATCGCATTGGCTTCTAGGCTTAAAAGGGACAGACAGGCCCAGGAACAGCTTCTCCAAGCCCGTATTCGGTCCCTTATGACAACTTTGGCAGCACATCCATCCCTGGGGGTTCTTCGCCGTTTGGTTTTGGCACGGGCTGACCTCCGTGATTTGGAGACCCGCCATGTGGAACGACTTCTCCTTTATACTCGTCAGAGGTTCTTTGAACGAGGTAATAAGTCTCACACCCTCCTGGCAAGAACCCTCAGGGATCATCAGGCCTCCTCCACACCACACTCTGTCCGTGACTCCACGGGTACCCTTCAACACCACCCTGACACTCTGGCGCTGGCGTTCCACTCTTACTATTCTAAGCTGTATAACTTACCCCCCCCCCCCGCGAGCACTACTCCCTGGGGATGACTCAACACTGCTAGAAGACTATTTAAAGGATTGTTGTCTCCCACGCCTGCCTCCTGAGGCCTTGACTTCCCTAAACACTCCCATCACCAGGGAGGAACTAGAGGGGGTCCTGAGGGACCTCCCAAATGGGAAAGCCCCGGGCCCAGATGGGTTCACTTACAATTATTATAAGGTTTTCCAGGGTGAACTTTCTGCTCATCTATTGTCCCTCTTCAATTCCTTCCTCTTAGGCTCCCCCATACCCCCGACTATGCTCTCCTCACTGCTTACATTGGTCCCTAAACCGGGTAAGAACTTGCAGGACTGTGCTAATTATCGACCGATTGCTTTGCTGAACGCGGACCTGAAACTCTTTACCAAACTCCTAGCCAATAGGTTAAATGCTTGGCTCCCTCTGCTTGTCCATAAGGACCAGGTGGGATTCATCCCCTGTCGTCAGGGTGGTGACAACACCAGGAGGACTGTGGATTTGGTGGAGGTGGCCAATCATTATTCTACCCCGGCCCTTCTCTTGAGTCTGGACGCTGAAAAGGCTTTCGACCGCATAGATTGGTTGTTTATGCATGCTACGCTTAAGGCGTTTGGGCTCACGGGACCTTTCCTCACAGCTATCCAGGCCCTCTACTCCCTACCCACAGCAGCAATCAAGCTTCCCCATGCATCCTCGCCCTTCTTCCCTATTCGAAATGGCACTAGGCAGGGTTGCCCCCTGTCTCCCATCATATTTGCCCTCTGCATTGAACCGCTGGCAGCCAAGATTAGGCGAGACCCTAATATCAAGGGGATCATGGTCCAGGATAAGGAATTTAAGGTCTCTCTTTTCGCAGATGATGTACTCCTCACTCTCACCTCCCCTCATACAACCCTTCCAAACTTGCTGCGCTCGCTAGAGACCTATGGTGATCTCTCAGGGTATAAGGTGAACCCCGCGAAGACTGAGGCACTCCCACTCAACATCCCACGGGACCTTCTCCTTCTCCTCCGCAGTAATTACGATTTCCAGTGGCGGGAGTCCTCTATCCGCTACCTGGGAGTCCATATATCCACCTCCTACGCGACCCTCTATTCGGCAAACTACCCGCGGTTGTTTCGTGAGTTAAGAGCCCTATTGGACAAATGGCAACCCTTACCCATCTCCCTTTTAGGGAGAATTGCCGCGGTCAAGATGACTCTCCTTCCGAAGCTACTGTATTTTTTCGAGACACTCCCGGTTGCGATTCCTCGGGGAGAATTACGGAACCTGCAGAAAGCTATTTTTCAGTTTATCTGGCAGGCAAAACGACACCGAATACCCAGATCTGTTATGCTGGCGGATAGGGGGTCTGGGGGTATGGCCGTCCCACATCTGCTACATTACTATTGGGTGTCCCACTTGCGCCATATCCCACTTTGGGCGGCTATGCCAGCATATACTAGATGGGTGCAGATAGAGAAGCTCTGGCTGGCTCCCATGCACCCTAACGCGCTTCTGTGGGTCGGCTCCCCCCCCCCGCTCCCCCTGCCTCGTACCTGTTGGGCCCTATTCGGTTTACTAGATCTATTTGGTCTGCCTGTCGTACTAGATTCTCCCTGATGTCCCAGCACTCATCTATGGTCTCCATATTATACAACCCCCTTCTCCCGGAAAGCCTGACCTCTGCCATGACTAAGGTGTGGTCTAAAGCTGGTCTTTACCGGATTGCGGACATGGTTGATCCTGGAACCTTGGAACTCAGGTTCTTTGCCTACCTTATAGCTAACCAAAACCTGCCAGGTACTGAATGGTTCCATTATTTACAGGTGGTTCACTTTGTCCGCTCCCTCCATGGGTCCCTTAAAGTGTCACTCCCCACCGCTTTTGAAAAGATTTGCCGTGCAGGTACGTCCACTAGGGGCCTTATATCCTCTATTTAACAACTTCTTACCTCACAAACTACAGGCTCCCCAGTTACCCATCGCTATATGCTTAAATGGGAGGAGGCGGTGGGTAAACCCATCTCCCAGGAACAGTGGCGGATTGTATGGTCTCGGGCCCAGAAATCATCTCAGTGCATTACATTTCGGGAAGCGCAGTATAAGTTGTTGATGCATTGGTATCATACCCCGGCTCTCCTCCATGCTTTAAATCCATTGGTTCCCCCATGGTGCTGGCGCTGTGGAGTTGCGGTGGGTACCCTGCACCATATCTTTTGGACGTGCCCTCTCATCCTGGGTTTCTGGAGGGAGGTCAGGACTTTGGCGACTGCTCTCTTTTTGCAAGAGGTTCCTCTTGACCCTCTTCTTTATCTCCTGAACCTTCCCCCCAGACACCTGAGCAATAAGTCATCCAGGCTTTTCTTGCACCTTTGTACTGCAGCTAAAATTCTCATAGCTAGAAACTGGAAGAAAGTGAGTCCCCCATCGGGGATTGAACTTGTGGCTAGAGTGAAGGATGTGAGGAGTCTAGAATGCCTGACCGCGGGCCTAAACAACTCACAGGAGGCCTTTGGGGCTATCTGGGCGCCTTGGGACATGTATTGTACATCACAGGGTCTCTGATCTCTAGTCCTCTTCTCCCCTCCCCTCCTTTCCTCTGCTTCTACCCTTGTCTTCTTAATCCCTTCATCCCTCCCCTCCCTTGTTTACTGTCTAATTTGAATGCATATTGCTTAAGGGAGAAGAGGCGGATAGCCTCTACCTACCTCATTGTTTTCTGCTTGTTTGATCTTTTTTTCTCTTTATACCTTGTTAATGAAAAATGTTTTCAATAAAAATTAGTTAAATAAAAAAAAAAAAGTGAGCAGATAAGTGAAGGCTTTACCCAGGGATTCCTTAAATCCTGAGATTTCTGTGATCAGTATCAGCACCCGAGCGCTCGGCCTTCTTCCTCCGCTCACTGGTAATTGGGGTGTACTCTGGGGGTGGCTTTACTGTTATAATGATCTACCCCCCCCCCCCATAGTACAGGTGACTACCAGTGAACATGGGAGAGGCGGCGGAGAGACCCGGGTGTCGGCTGCAGGTTCTGATCATGTGACCCAGCATAGAACTCTAAGGTTTGGTCCAAACAGAACCTGGGAAAGTAAGAATTTAAAGAGTCCCTGGAGGACCCTTTAACTCTACAGCAGGAGATTCTGTGCGGTATCAACCACAATGATGTCACCTAATCCTGCTCACACAGCTGCTGGAGCTGTTACAATGACTTTGTGCAAGAGAGGAGTCTGTCAGAGTGTCGCCTTTCTGATACACTGTAACAAGCTGATCAGCTGTGTGAATACGACTAGGCCCGCTAACAAGCCACCTTACATAGAGACCTACTCCGTATTATTGGGCAGGTTCCGGCTCCTTTGTGTACGTCTCAGGCCATATTCACATGGCCAAGCTGATTCTCGGCACCTCGTGTGGAATCTTTTAATTTTTTCAACGACTGTCAATGGGTTTGTGAAGATGGCGCCGTCTTTCCAATCCATCCTACAGTTGTGCATTGCAGTGATCAGTGGTGTGAACAGAGCTTAGAACAGCGCCACCATGGTCGTCAGGCTGTGCTTGGAGTGGCGGCTCAGCTGTGTTCATTAGAATGTAATACCACACACATGCTGTGCATAACTGTGGCGCTGTTTCTGTTTCATTTAACCCTATTACAGGCTTGTTTCATTTTCTTATGCGATTCTGTCCTCCCAGCCTTGTCCCCTCCTGTACCCATTACCATAGTCACTCACAACCTGGCTCTCTTGCCAGTATCCAAAATGGCGTCGCCACAGACAACAGTCAGCAGTGTTCACTCACGTGACTTCCGGATCCCCGCTCTCCATAGTAGAGCGACGGGGAAGATTTTACAAGTGGCACCGGAAGTCGTGTGTTCGGCGCTCTCTATCCCTCTACTTCCGGCGGTGATAGTGCGAACTCACCCGGCCTGTGAAAGGAAGTAAACATGGCGTCTGTGTGGGATGAAACCGAGGTGAGCGGGGAAAAGAGAGGGAAAGACGAGCGGCCATGGCTGCTGTAGCGTCCTCAGCGGATCAGGAGAGGCAGCCATCACTGCACGCTGTCCTAGTCCATGGCTGACTGCGACTTGTGGTTCTCATAGATCTGGGCTTAAAGGGGTTGCCCAGTCACAGAAAGTGAGCCCTATCCATAGTTGTGGGGGGAGGTCACAAGAACTGGGGGTGCTTTGTGGTGTTTTTCCCCCAGTGTGTGTTGTCCACCTTTCAAAATTGGGGTTCAAAGAATCCCCTTTTTTGTAATCGGTGGCCCCCCCATCACTGCAAGTTAGCAAAGGATAGGCGGAAACCCCCTTTAAGGAGGTTGTCTAGTATGTTCCTGTTTCAGTGGTGGTCGGAGGGGGCCTCATTTACATCTCATCAGGTCCCCCCCACATTGATGTCCTTCTGCAATTAATGCATCGTCATAGTAACATAATGTGATTGGGCTGTCAGGATAAGGCCCGGGTGACTCTGGCCACGACCAAGGATTGCTGCATCGCCCTCCGACTGCGAGGACGTGCATGGTGACCCCGAGGCTGCTGCAAGAACTTTCAGCACTGCTGGATTTTTTTGAGACTACAAATGGCGGTTGCTGCACCCTCAGGGTCACAGGGTCGCTTTACACACGGCGATCTCTGGTCATAGTCCTGCTTGCAGTCAGTGAACAGAAACATCCATATGGACTGCTGATGTGCCATGTGACCGATGAGCGCGATGTCATCAGTACAGGGAAGAGACTGCGGCCTCTAATGACAGTGATCGTCAGAGGTCTTGGGTGTCACATCTACACTGATGACATAGGACAGGTCATCAATAGGTCCTGGAAAAGCCCTTTAATCACATGTGACAATCCCACAGCCTTTCAGCACAAAATCCATTCCAAAGTGAGCTGTATTTTGAGAAATGGATATCAAGTTGTTGCTGAAAAATCTGAGGCGGATTTAATGCTGACTGTGAAATCTGCGTCTTGTGATACTTTCAGGGTCCACGTAGGACATATAAGCTATACATTTTCTGCCACTTATTTGCAAATTCCTCCGCATCGGTTAATAGCCGTCCTTTCATTGATTCTCTAGCGCCCGCCGTTCTTGAGCAATCACTGACTTCAAAGTTAATTAGGCTCTGTACTGTCAGGTGGGCGGTCCTGGACTATCTGCTCCATCCACCTGACAGTAAGGAGTCTTCTCAGTTTATCTGATGGCACTTATTGCTAGAGAAAAAAATTCCAACTGTGCTGGAATCCGTGGCACCTAATAAAGATGCAAGGAGGTGGTGAAGCTACATGTGACACCAGACCACAACCTCACACTATTACATTGCAGCTAATAATAGTGAACGTGGTTGTTTTACCACCCAACAACCCTGCTGAATTTCTGAGTGGCCACATTTACTATCATAAGTTGCAGATGGAACAGCTAAAGGAAACCCATCAGTGATGCTGCGAATCCAGCTCCTATAATCCTACTATATCCACAAAGAATGGCGGACCACTAAATGGACCCCCCCAGTCACTTTCTCCAAGTTCAAACCTACAGTCTGACATCTCGTATTATATTGTGTAATGTTCAGCAGTGTCTTATGGAAGCCGAAGGGCTGCAAGGATTGTAGTTGTGATGTTCACTCTCAGTCTTGTCACGTTACAGCAGGATGGGGTTGGACAAGAGGTCCTCAAGATGTCAACAGAAGAAATTATCCAGAGGACTCGACTCCTGGACAGTGAGATCAAGGTGAGTCCTGTACCGAGGATACTGTAATAATATATACGTGTCATGTGGAATATGCAGGCTGTAATATATGTATAGTGTAGGAGGAGTATACAGACTGTAATATGTATGCATGCTATAGGTGGAGTGTGTATACTCCTCCTACACCATCCATACTACAGTATAACAACTATAATGTATCAGGCTGCTATTGACATGGCAGTAGCTGGAGTACTTTAGTGCATGAAGGAGTCACAAACATTTAGTAGTTTTTGGCCAATGACATAGGATTTATCTTATTATTTGCTCTTATTTATATAGTGCCTACATGTTTTACAGAGTCGTACATAGACACTCATTCTCTGACCCAGTGGGGTTAACCTAATTTCCCTATTACTCCCAGGTTAATGGAGTGTTCCCATTGTTTATGGCATAAGGATATATCTACAGGATATAATGTCTGGTAGTTGTAGTGCCCACTTATGGAACCTGCACCTCAAGACCAGATAGAGGCGGGTCCCAGCTCTGAAACCTCCATGTGTCAGACACGTGTTGTCTTCTGTGCACATGTGAACATAGTCTAAGATGTTCCAGATACGTCCCCATTCATGTATCTATGTTTGTGCTTCAGATCATGAAGAGCGAGGTTCTGCGTGTCACACACGAGCTACAGGCTATGAAAGACAAAATCAAAGAAAACAGTGAGAAGATCAAAGTGAACAAGACTCTGCCGTATCTAGTGTCCAACGTCATTGAGGTATGGTGCCCCCTAGCAGTCAGCTCCCATGTCACATGTCTGTGTGATCTGTCAGTCTGAGCAGGCACTTCTTGTCTTCTCAGCTGCTAGATGTCGATCCCAATGACCAGGAGGAAGATGGAGCCAACATTGATCTGGATTCACAGAGAAAGGGAAAATGTGCAGTAATAAAGACATCTACCCGACAGGTAAGCAGAGTTACTACAAGGAACGGTGTCAGAAACACCGTCTCCCGAAGGAAAAATTAGGTAATCACGTCATCAGTATCCACACGTAACACACAAAACTTATGGCTGCAAGAGCATCGCCAGAAAAGGGCCTGTGTAGGCAAATCAAAGGAACATAACCGTACTTAGATTTTTAGTCAACTAATAGTTAATGCTTATTGACATTCCTTCTGTTTACTGCCAGTGGATGAAAATCAGTCCATGGTCATGTGATGAACACGCAGGTGCACAGCACGTTACCAGGCAGATGTCTGATTACTGTGCTCTGACGAGCCGTGCACCTGAGGTTATTGCCCCTTGTCCGTGCTGGGGTTATTGCCCCTTGTCCGTGCTGGGGTTATTGCCCCTTGTCCGTGCTGGGGTTATTGCCCCTTGTCCGTGCTGGGGTTATTGCCCCTTGTCCGTGCTGGGGTTATTGCCCCTTGTCCGTGCTGGGGTTATTGCCCCTTGTCCGTGCTGGGGTTATTGCCCCTTCTCCAGCTCCGCTGGGTTTTGCCCTTGCCGCTGGTCCCTGCTGTGGTTATTGCCCCTTGTCCATGCTGTGGTTATTGCCCCTTGTCCAGGCTGTGGTTATTGCCCCTTGTCCGTGCTGGGGTTATTGCCCCTTGTCCGTGCTGGGGTTATTGCCGGCTGGGTTTGCCCTTGTCCGTGCTGGGGTTATTGCCCCTTGTCCGTGCTGGGGTTATTGCCCCTTGTCCGTGCTGGGGTTATTGCCCCTTGTCCGTGCTGGGGTTATTGCCCCTTGTCCGTGCTGGGGTTATTGCCCCTTGTCCGTGCTGGGGTTATTGCCCCTTGTCCGTGCTGGGGTTATTGCCCCTTGTCCGTGCTGGGGTTATTGCCCCTTGTCCGTGCTGGGGTTATTGCCCCTTGTCCGTGCTGGGGTTATTGCCCCTTGTCCGTGCTGGGGTTATTGCCCCTTGTCCGTGCTGGGGTTATTGCCCCTTGTCCGTGCTGGGGTTATTGCCCCTTGTCCGTGCTGGGGTTATTGCCCCTTGTCCGTGCTGGGGTTATTGCCCCTTGTCCGTGCTGGGGTTATTGCCCCTTGTCCGTGCTGGGGTTATTGCCCCTTGTCCGTGCTGGGGTTATTGCCCCTTGTCCGTGCTGGGGTTATTGCCCCTTGTCCGGCGTGCCGGGGGTTATTGCCCCTTGTCCGTGCTGGGGTTATTGCCCCTTGTCCGGGCTGGGGTTATTGCCCCTTGTCCGTGCTGGGGTTATTGCCCCTTGTCCGTGCTGGGGTTATTGCCCCTTGTCCGTGCTGAGGTTATTGCCCCTTGTCCGTGCTGGGGTTATTGCCCCTTGTCCGTGCTGGGGTTATTGCCCCTTGTCCGTGCTGGGGTTATTGCCCCTTGTCCGTGCTGCCCGGCTGGGGTTATTGCCCCTTGTCCGTGCTGGGGTTATTGCCCCTTGTCCGTGCTGGGGTTATTGCCCCTTGTCCGTGCTGGGGTTATTGCCCCTTGTCCGTGCTGGGGTTATTGCCCCTTGTCCGTGCTGGGGTTATTGCCCCTTCTCCGTGCTGGGGTTATTGCCCCTTGTCCGTGCTGGGGTTATTGCCCCTTGTCCAGGCTGTGGTTATTGCCCCTTGTCCGTGCTGGGGTTATTGCCCCTTGTCCGGGCTGGGTTATTGCCCCTTGTCCGTGCTGGGGTTGTTGCCCCTTGTCCGTGCTGGGGTTATTGCCCCTTGTCCGTGCTGGGGTTATTGCCCCTTGTCCGTGCTGGGGTTATTGCCCCTTGTCCGTGCTGGGGTTATTGCCCCTTGTCCGTGCTGGGGTTATTGCCCCTTGTCCGTGCTGGGGTTATTGCCCCTTGTCCGTGCTGGGGTTATTGCCCCTTGTCCGTGCTGGGGTTATTGCCCCTTGTCCGTGCTGGGGTTATTGCCCCCCGGCTGGTGCCCTCCGTGCTGGGGTTATTGCCCCTTGTCCGTGCTGGGGTTATTGCCCCTTGTCCGTGCTGGGGTTATTGCCCCTTGTCCATGCTGGGGTTATTGCCCCTTGTCCAGGCTGTGGTTATTGCCCCTTGTCCGTGCTGGGGTTATTGCCCCTTGTCCAGGCTGTGGTTATTGCCCCTTGTCCGTGCTGGGGTTATTGCCCCCTTCCCCTTTTGCCCCTCTCCGTGCCGGGGTTATTGCCCCTTGTCCATGCTGAGGTTATTGCCCCTTGTCCAGGCTGTGGTTATTGCCCCTTGTCTGTGCTGTGGTTATTGCCCCTTGTCCGTGCCGGGGTTATTGCCCCTTCTCCGTGCCGGGGTTATTGCCCCTTGTCTGTGCTGGGGTTATTGCCCCTTGTCCAGGCTGTGGTTATTGCCCCTTGTCCGTGCTGGGGTTATTGCCCCTTGTCCGTGCCGGGGTTATTGCCCCTTGTCCGTGCTGGGGTTATTGCCCCTTGTCCGTGCCGGGGTTATTGCCCCTTCTCCGTGCTGGGTGAATTGTCCCCAGTTACACTTTGATAAGGGAAGCTTTTAGGACCTTTTATCATCACAGTGATGTGACACAGCCTTCCCCTTCACATTGTGCTAACAGAACTCGCTCCCCCTGCCAGCCCCTCCTTCACCTTCTTCCCCGAGGTCTCCTCTGTCAGCAGGGAGCCTGGCTAGCGATAACACCAGCAGTTTACAGCCCTGTCCTATACTAAACTACTGGATCATTTACACATGGACTAGGGGTTCAGAAAGTAAGCCATGCTGACTATAAAACCATATAAAACCTAATTTTTTTTTTTGAAAACCTCTATAAATGTGCAGCCCCTGTGATCAGAAGAACTAGAAAATCTAATGTTAATATGTTTATGTGCAGTACTATATAGAAAAACAGTTTTGTTTTAGGTAAAAGAAGCAAAATCTACATTTTTTTTTTTTTTTTCACATTTTATACCATTCTTCTACTTCTAGCAAAAAAAATATTCAACTTAGTTAACAAATAAGGCCACTTGTATCAAGCCTTGTGTCCTGAAAAACATGGTAAAAATAGTTGAGATATGCAAAGCCATTAAAGCGATATTGCTGTGTAAAGCTATGCGTACCAAAGTGCGAAACGTGGCCTGAGCATTGGGGTATCAATGACGCTTCATCCTGAAAGGGTTAAACACTTTTGCAAATATAAGTAATTTAAGATTTTTGCATTTTTACATGTAGTGTTCCCTCCTGATAACCAGCCATGATGTCCTTATTGTGGTCAGGTTATCTTCTCATACATGTAGTGTCCTCCTGATAACCAGCCATGATGTCCTTATTGTGGTCAGGTTATCTTCTCATACATGTAGTGTCCCCTCCTGATAACCAGCCATGATGTCCTTATTGTGGTCGGGTTATCTTCTCATACATGTAGCGTCCTCCTGATAACCAGCCATGATGTCCTTATTGTGGTCGGGTTATCTTCTCATACATGTAGTGTCCCCTCCTGATAACCGGCCATGATGTCCTTATTGTGGTCAGGTTATCTTCTCATACATGTAGTGTCCTCCTGATAACCAGCCATGATGTCCTTATTGTGGTCAGGTTATCTTCTCATACATGTAGTGTCCTCCTGATAACCAGCCATGATGTCCTTATTGTGGTCGGTTATCTTCTCATACATGTAGTGCCCTCCTGATAACCAGCCATGATGTCCTTATTGTGGTCAGGTTATCTTCTCATACATGTAGTGTCCCCTCCTGATAACCAGCCATGATGTCCTTATTGTGGTCGGGTTATCTTCTCATACATGTAGTGTCCCTCCTGATAACCAGCCATGATGTCCTTATTGTGGTCGGGTTATCTTCTCATACATGTAGTGTCCCTCCTGATAACCAGCCATGATGTCCTTATTGTGGTCGGGTTATCTTCTCATACATGTAGTGTCCTCCTGATAACCAGCCATGATGTCCTTATTGTGGTCGGGTTATCTTCTCATACATGTAGTGTCCTCCTGATAACCAGCCATGATGTCCTTATTGTGGTCGGGTTATCTTCTCATACATGTAGTGTCCCTCCTGATAACCAGCCATGATGTCCTTATTGTGGTCGGGATATCTTCTCATACATGTAGCGTCCCCTCCTGATAACCAGCCATGATGTCCTTATTGTGGTCGGGTTATCTTCTCATACATGTAGCGTCCTCCTGATAACCAGCCATGATGTCCTTATTGTGGTCGGGTTATCTTCTCATACATGTAGTGTCCCTCCTGATAACCAGCCATGATGTCCTTATTGTGGTCGGGTTATCTTCTCATACATGTAGTGTCCTCCTGATAACCAGCCATGATGTCCTTATTGTGGTCGGGTTATCTCCTCATACATGTAGTGTCCTCCTGATAGCCAGCCATGATGTCCTTATTGTGGTCGGGTTATCTCCTCATACATGTAGTGTCCTCCTGATAACCAGCCATGATGTCCTTATTGTGGTCGGGTTATCTCCTCATACATGTAGTGTCCCCTCCTGATAACCAGCCATGATGTCCTTATTGTGGTCGGGTTATCTCCTCATAAATGTAGTGTCCTCCTGATAACCAGCCATGATGTCCTTATTGTGGTCGGGTTATCTCCTCATACATGTAGTGTCCCCTCCTGATAACCAGCCATGATGTCCTTATTGTGGTCGGGTTATCTTCTCATACATGTAGTGTCCTCCTGATAACCAGCCATGATGTCCTTATTGTGGTCGGTTATCTTCTCATACATGTAGTGCCCTCCTGATAACCAGCCATGATGTCCTTATTGTGGTCAGGTTATCTTCTCATACATGTAGTGTCCCCTCCTGATAACCAGCCATGATGTCCTTATTGTGGTCGGGTTATCTTCTCATACATGTAGTGTCCCCTCCTGATAACCAGCCATGATGTCCTTATTGTGGTCGGGTTATCTTCTCATACATGTAGTGTCCCTCCTGATAACCAGCCATGATGTCCTTATTGTGGTCGGGTTATCTTCTCATACATGTAGTGTCCCTCCTGATAACCAGCCATGATGTCCTTATTGTGGTCGGGTTATCTTCTCATACATGTAGTGTCCTCCTGATAACCAGCCATGATGTCCTTATTGTGGTCGGGTTATCTTCTCATACATGTAGTGTCCTCCTGATAACCAGCCATGATGTCCTTATTGTGGTCGGGTTATCTTCTCATACATGTAGTGTCCCTCCTGATAACCAGCCATGATGTCCTTATTGTGGTCGGGATATCTTCTCATACATGTAGCGTCCCCTCCTGATAACCAGCCATGATGTCCTTATTGTGGTCGGGTTATCTTCTCATACATGTAGCGTCCTCCTGATAACCAGCCATGATGTCCTTATTGTGGTCGGGTTATCTTCTCATACATGTAGTGTCCCTCCTGATAACCAGCCATGATGTCCTTATTGTGGTCGGGTTATCTTCTCATACATGTAGTGTCCTCCTGATAACCAGCCATGATGTCCTTATTGTGGTCGGGTTATCTCCTCATACATGTAGTGTCCTCCTGATAGCCAGCCATGATGTCCTTATTGTGGTCGGGTTATCTCCTCATACATGTAGTGTCCTCCTGATAACCAGCCATGATGTCCTTATTGTGGTCGGGTTATCTCCTCATACATGTAGTGTCCCCTCCTGATAACCAGCCATGATGTCCTTATTGTGGTCGGGTTATCTCCTCATACATGTAGTGTCCTCCTGATAACCAGCCATGATGTCCTTATTGTGGTCGGGTTATCTCCTCATACATGTAGTGTCCCCTCCTGATAACCAGCCATGATGTCCTTATTGTGGTCGGGTTATCTTCTCATACATGTAGTGTCCTCCTGATAACCAGCCATGGTGTCCTTATTGTGGTCAGGTTATCTTCTCATACATGTAGTGTCCCCTCCTGATAACCAGCCATGATGTCCTTATTGTGGTCGGGTTATCTTCTCATACATGTAGTGTCCCCTCCTGATAACCAGCCATGATGTCCTTATTGTGGTCGGGTTATCTTCTCATACATGTAGTGTCCCCTCCTGATAACCAGCCATGATGTCCTTATTGTGGTCGGGTTATCTTCTCATACATGTAGTGTCCCTCCTGATAACCAGCCATGATGTCCTTATTGTGGTCGGGTTATCTTCTCATACATGTAGTGTCCTCCTGATAACCAGCCATGATGTCCTTATTGTGGTCGGGTTATCTCCTCATACATGTAGTGTCCTCCTGATAGCCAGCCATGATGTCCTTATTGTGGTCGGGTTATCTCCTCATACATGTAGTGTCCTCCTGATAACCAGCCATGATGTCCTTATTGTGGTCGGGTTATCTCCTCATACATGTAGTGTCCCCTCCTGATAACCAGCCATGATGTCCTTATTGTGGTCGGGTTATCTCCTCATACATGTAGTGTCCTCCTGATAACCAGCCATGATGTCCTTATTGTGGTCGGGTTATCTCCTCATACATGTAGTGTCCCCTCCTGATAACCAGCCATGATGTCCTTATTGTGGTCGGGTTATCTTCTCATACATGTAGTGTCCTCCTGATAACCAGCCATGGTGTCCTTATTGTGGTCAGGTTATCTTCTCATACATGTAGTGTCCCCTCCTGATAACCAGCCATGATGTCCTTATTGTGGTCGGGTTATCTTCTCATACATGTAGTGTCCCCTCCTGATAACCAGCCATGATGTCCTTATTGTGGTCGGGTTATCTTCTCATACATGTAGTGTCCCTCCTGATAACCAGCCATGATGTCCTTATTGTGGTCGGGATATCTTCTCATACATGTAGCGTCCTCCTGATAACCAGCCATGATGTCCTTATTGTGGTCGGGTTATCTCCTCATACATGTAGTGTCCTCCTGATAACCAGCCATGATGTCCTTATTGTGGTCGGGTTATCTCCTCATACATGTAGTGTCCTCCTGATAACCAGCCATGATGTCCTTATTGTGGTCAGGTTATCTTCTCATACATGTAGTGTCCTCCTGATAGCCAGCCATGATGTCCTTATTGTGGTCGGGTTATCTCCTCATACATGTAGTGTCCTCCTGATAACCAGCCATGATGTCCTTATTGTGGTCGGGTTATCTCCTCATACATGTAGTGTCCCCTCCTGATAACCAGCCATGATGTCCTTATTGTGGTCGGGTTATCTCCTCATACATGTAGTGTCCCCTCCTGATAACCAGCCATGATGTCCTTATTGTGGTCGGGTTATCTCCTCATACATGTAGTGTCCCCTCCTGATAACCAGTCATGATGTCCTTATTGTGGTCGGGTTATCTCCTCACACATGTAGTGTCCCCTCCTGATAACCAGCCATGATGTCCTTATTGTGGTCGGGTTATCTTCTCATACATGTAGTGTCCTCCTGATAACCAGCCATGATGTCCTTGTTGTGGACTGTGCCTGTGCTGTACTATTATGGTGCTGTAATTGCTTGTGTAATACACGACCATCCTCTGGTAACGACTCTCCAGGTATCTTTGGAGTGAGATGTAAAAGGTGTCAAAGACACAAAACAGATCTGGTGCTTGGCATGTGTGGAATTCTGGCTTATTTCCCTCCATAAATGCCCCTTTCCCACGTGTGTATAGCATGAGGTGAGGATCATACAGTAGGTGTGACTATGAGCATTCACCCTGTTTATGTCTCTATTTTCGCCAGACGTACTTCTTGCCAGTGATCGGTTTGGTTGATGCTGAAAAGCTGAAGCCTGGAGACCTTGTGGTGAGTCCAGAACTTCTGTTAATGGGATGGAGTGGACCTAAGTGTAGATATGTAGCAGATACGTAAATGGCTTTCTCTGTGCTTTTAGGGGGTGAATAAGGATTCTTATCTCATCCTGGAGACCTTACCCACAGAATACGACTCCAGAGTTAAAGCTATGGAAGTGGATGAGAGGCCGACTGAGCAGTACAGTGATATTGGTGGTCTTGATAAGCAGATTCAGGAGGTAAGTGTCATGATACTTAACTATAGAGATGCTTCTGGCTATTCATAACCCCATCCTGACCATCAAATCTTTCCAACACAGCTGGTAGAAGCCATCGTTCTCCCCATGAACCACAAGGAGAAGTTTGAGAACTTGGGAATCCAGCCTCCTAAAGGTGTGCTCATGTACGGGCCCCCTGGCACAGGAAAGACCCTGCTAGCGAGAGCATGTGCTGCGCAGACGAAGGTAGGTAGGGATTGAACGTGAGCTGGAAAGTGGGATCATAACCATGGGTGGTCAGTGACTTTGACTTTCATCCTCTTTCAGGCCACTTTCCTGAAACTCGCTGGTCCTCAGTTAGTTCAGATGTTCATTGGCGATGGAGCCAAGCTGGTCAGAGATGCTTTTGCCCTGGCCAAGGAGAAAGCCCCTTCTATTATATTTATTGATGAGCTGGACGCTATTGGCACTAAGAGGTCAGTTTTCTCCTACAGCATGGAGTTAAATGAAAGGGGTCACATCCACTTTATGTGGCGCCATCTGCTTTGAGCTTAAGCTTCTCGCATTTCAGCATTGTTCCATGTTAATTGTATTGCATGGCTCCTTCTGGAGTTGGTGGATGACCATGTCGGTGGGCCAAATCCTCCAGATTAACAGCTACACTTTGTAGTGGCTCTGACTAATAGAAAGGCAGGTCAGTTAAAGGGGCTGTCCACTCCAAACAGTCCTGGCCTATCAAATCATATCGGAGGCTGCCATGTCCATGTGTCCTAATATAGACTGCTGCCTGAGTGGACGGCCCTATTTTAAGGGGTTTTCCCCACAATTATACGTATAAGTGTCTGATCACTGGTGGATCTACTGTTGGGACTCCAAGTAGTCATGAGATCCTTGAGTGTGAATGGAGCAGAGGTGCGTCACCTCACCACACCTGCGATCCTTTCTGTGGGACTGTGATCATTGGGGGCCCTGCTGCTTGGGCCAGCAGACATTTATCCCCTATCCAGTGATTGGGGAATAAGTGTTATTAGTGGGGAAAAACCCTTTTAAGGCTCTGTTCACATCTAGCTTCATTCCTGTGCTGCATATTGTCACCTTGTATCATCTGCAGCACATTACAAGCATGGCTGCCGATGAGATAAACCAAGTTTATATCCCGATGTGTCGTAGGTTTGACAGTGAAAAGGCCGGAGACCGAGAAGTGCAGAGAACCATGTTGGAGCTTCTGAACCAGCTGGATGGCTTTCAGCCCAACACGCAAGTGAAGGTACGGCGCGCCCCTTGTATGTCCTTGGTCACATGACTGTATACTCCGTCCTATATCTACAGTGCTTCTTATATTGCTGTACAGGTGATCGCTGCTACAAATCGTGTAGACATCTTGGATCCAGCACTACTTCGTTCAGGGCGTCTCGATAGGAAAATTGAATTCCCGATGCCCAATGAAGAGGCCCGCGCCCGAATTATGCAAATTCATTCCCGCAAAATGAATGTTAGGTTTGTACCAGTATTTTAGTGGTCGTAAAATAATAGTTTTGGGGGCTTTGCACAAGTTATTTTTGGACCTGGTGCTGGCGCTGTGGTCCATACACTTAGGTTCAGTGTTTGTAACTGTAGTTAACTCTTTCCTTCTCCTGCAGTCCCGATGTCAACTATGAGGAGCTGGCCCGCTGTACCGATGACTTCAATGGGGCACAATGTAAAGCCGTGTGTGTGGAAGCGGTGAGTAGACGTGCAGAGGAGCGGGATCACATGTGTGTCCAACAACCGATTCCAAGGGACCTCAGTGACTGTAATGGGGTCCGCAGGGTATCTGTTGTTGTGCTTGTCTGGCACTGTAGACACTCCCTGTGCTGGATCAGGCCGCAGCGTAGCTTTTTGATGGCATACAATCCCTTTAAATTGATTCCTGACCTTTTTGGATTGTTCTCGTCTGTGGGACCTGAACGTTCATCTAACCCTTCTGTACCTTGTTATTCTAGGGCATGATCGCTCTGCGCAGAGGCGCCACTGAGCTGACGCATGAGGATTACATGGAGGGGATCTTGGAAGTCCAAGCTAAGAAGAAGGCCAATTTGCAGTACTATGCGTAGACCCCTCATCGATCTGGCGAGATGGGGGGAGAGTCCCACTGTTGTTTGTGTCAGGACTGTTCACTTTATGTTACGGGAAGAAATAAACCAGACCTCTTTAACTCTACAAGCTGCCCCCGCCCCGCCAGAGTCTCTTTATCTAGTGCGGTTCATTGCCCTTATGTTTCATGGTCTTGTCTTCCTCACTTTTGACAGTACCTGAAAGTGTCTTCTGAATTCTGACAGTAAGTTTTATGAGGTGAGTTTTATCAGAATGATTCCCTTGGGGATTGCAGAGGTCCCGTCTTCCATGGTGACTTACTGTATAGGTCTCGTGTGACCCAGTCATTCACAATACCCGTCATGTGTTAAAGCAGTTTTCCAAGCTTAATAATTTGTGACCTAGCCTTAGGGGGGTCTGACACCCACTGATCCGCTAATTGAATAGGCCACAGCATTTGGGCGGCCTCTTCACTATATACAAAGCACAGCGCCATGCATTGTATAGTGGCTATGCTTGGTATTGCAGCTCAGCCCATTTACCTGAATAGGACTGAGCTGTGAACAGGCCATGTGACCAATGATTGTGATGTCATGTGGCCTGGGAGCAATGCTGACACTTCTTACAGATGAGCCGCAGGTGTCCGAGCCCCTGATCTTCAACAGGTGACCTTTTCTAAGGATAGGTCATCCCTTAATAGTTGGTCTGGTTATCGTCGGCTACTACCGCGTATCTCAGCTATAGCCAGGTAGCATCTTGTGCTGGTGGTCGCCATTATGATAATGAGTCACTTACACTGTATGGCAGGTCAGTATAGTCACATCGTTCTAAAGTGATTGGGTACGGGCAGAGGTGACAGCGCTCAAGTGCACGGTCCATTATACATCAGGTGACAGGATTGTGCTGTGATGCTAAGGCCCAAGCTAGACAGTGCTATAAGACAGAGATCTAGATAGTACTGTGCAATAGTTTTAAGCAGTTGTGGACACAATGCTGTGAAGTCAGAATGCTTCCAGAATAGAAGGGTTAATAGTTTATTTGATGGAGTGAATGAAGAAATGTAAATCAATATCTGGTGTGATCTTTGCCCTTTGGAGGAGGAGTCTTGGAAGTGATGATCCGGCCCCCACAGATATAGCCTTGATCTCACCATCATCCAGTCTGGGATGACACGAAGAGACAGACGGATTGGAGCAAGCAACATCCACAGAAGATCTGGGCTTAGTTCTCCAAGATGGCGGCGGGAACAACCTCCCTGCCACTGGTTATTAATGTAATGTGTACAGGTACGTATGATAGTCAGATGGTGTGCTGAGCTATACATCTGGTTACCTATATATGTCCCCAACCTGAGGTATATATACCCTGCTATATGGTTACTATGGATAGTTTTATGTCATTAATTTGAGTAGGGATCCAGGGGATAAGAACATGGAGACGTTCTGGTTTAAAGCGCGCCTCTCACGCCTGACGTGTCTGTTCTTAGATGTCCCTGCAATGTCCAGTCAGTGCTGATAGTAACAGACGGTAAGCACACACCTACAGTGCCTTGCGAAAGTATTCGCCCCCTTGAACTTTTCAGCCTTTTGCCACATTTCAGGCTTCAAACATAAAGATATAAAATTTTAATTTTTTGGTGAAGAATCAACAAGTGGGACACAATCGTGAAGTGGAACGAAATTTACTGGATATTTTAAACTTTTGTAAAAAAAATAAAAAACTGAAAAGTGGGGCGTGCAATATTATTCGGCCCCTTTACTTTCAGTGCAGCAAACTCAGTCCAGAAGTTCAGTGAGGATCTCTGAATGATCCAATGTTGTCCTAAATGACTGATGATGATAAATATAATCCACCTGTGTGTAACCAAGTCTCCGTATAAATGCACCTGCTCTGTGATAGGCTCAGGGTTCTGTTTAAAGCGCAGAGAGCATCATGAAGACCAAGGAACACACCAGGCAGGTCCATGATACTGTTGTGGAGAAGTTTAAAGCCGGATTTGGATACAAAAAGATTTCCCAAACTTTAAACATCCCAAGGAGCACTGTGCAAGCGATTATATTGAAATGTAAGGAGTATCAGACCACTGCAAATCTACCAAGACCCGGCCGTCCCTCTAAACTTTCATCTCAAACAAGGAGAAGACTGATCAGAGATGCAGCCAAGAGGCCCATGATCACTCTGGATGAACTGCAGAGATCTACAGCTGAGGTGGGAGAGTCTGTCCATAGGACAACAATCACACTGCACAAATCTGGCCTTTATGGAAGAGTGGCAAGAAGAAAGCCATTTTTCACAGATATCCATAAAAAGTCACCTGGGAGACACCAAACATGTGGAAGAAGGTGCTCTGCTCAGATGAAACCAAAATCCAACTTTTTGGCCACAACGCAAAACGATATGTTTGGCGTAAAAGCAACACAGCTCATCCCCCTGAACACACCATCCCCACTGTCACACATGGTGGGGGCAGCATCATGGTTTGGGCCTGCTTTTCTTCAGCAGGGACAGGGAAGATGGTTAAAATTGATGGGAAGATGGATGGAGCCAAATACAGGACCATTCTGGAAGAAAACCTGTTGGAGTCTGCAAAAGACCTGAAACTGGGACGGAGATTTATCTTCCAACAAGACAATGATCCCAAACATAAAGCCAAATCTACAATGAAATGGTTCCCAAATAAACGTATCCAGGTGTTAGAATGGCCAAGTCAAAGTCCAGACCTGAATCCAATCGAGAATCTGTGGAAAGAGCTGAAAACTGCTGTTCACAAACGCTCTCCATCCAACCTCACTGAGCTCCAGCTGTTTTCCAAGGAAGAATGGGCAAGAACTGATAGAGACAACCCCAAGCGACTTGTAGCTGTAATCACAGCAAAAGGGGGCGCTACAAAGTATTAACTTAAGGGGGACGAATAATTTGGCACGCCCCACTTTTCAGTTTTTTATTTTTTACAAAAGTTTAAAATAACCAATAAATTTCGTTCCACTTCACGATTGTGTCCCACTTGTTGCTGATTCTTCACCAAAAAATAAAAATTTTATATCCTTATGTTTGAAGCCTGAAATGTGGCAAAAGGTTGAAAAGTTCAAGGGGGCCGAATACTTTCGCAAGGCACTGTAGTTGTCAATTCTCTCATACATTTCCAGGAGGAATAACAGGAGGATTGTACAATGCAGCATTCCAAGTACAGATGCTCCGGAGAGTTATTTCATGGACAATATTTCTAATGTATTGGTTGTGACCGTCCTCTAGGGTGATGTATACCCCAAATGGTGTCCAACCCCACATGTGTACCCTGTCTGGGCTATGACCAGAAGTCCATTTTGGGCAAATAAAACCTCCAAAAGAACAAAAATAACCTTCCCTGTGTGAACAAGGTCCCGCATCTCCGCAGATAAGAGGCAGTGAGAAAACAAAGGGCAGAAAATGGCGTATTGTGTGAGTTGGAAATGTCAGCATTCATCCTGGCGAGTCCAGCTGCACGGACGGGACATCTGGCACAATGGAAAGGTCATGTTGTCTGTTTAGCGCGTTCCTATGAAGAGGACGTCGGGTATTTGTCTATTTCTCTAAATTCTCGTCTCCAGCAAATATCACTCTGCTGATCTAAATACCCTGAACTTCCCAGCCCCGGCGGGCACAGATGTCTCATTACTACCTACCTGCCTGTGTAATGCCAGCCTAAGGGTCCTGGATTTACAAGGATTACACGACCCGTCTTGTGTACTGCAGCTCCAGTGCCGCAGGCATCATCTCCTGTATACAGCAGGCAAAGTCGCCTGAATGGGGCTCTAACTACTGAAGTGACATGAAAGGGAGTAAAGTCTGAGATTCATTAAATGGGTTGGTAGGATAGGGCATCTCATTGTTTGGTGCAGGTGCACTATAATAGGTGCAGGAGCAGTAGTAAAGGTGCATGCGCCATCTAATAGGTGCAGTAGTAAAGGTGCATGCGCCATCTAATAGGTGCAGTAGTAAAGGTGCAGGCGCCCTCTAATAGGTACAGTAGTAAAGGTGCATGCGCCATTAATAGGTGCAGTAGTAAAGGTGCAGGCGCCCTCTAATAGGTGCAGTAGTAAAGGTGCAGGCGCCCTCTAATAGGTGCAGTAGTAAAGGTGCAGGCGCACTCTAATAGGTACAGGCGCCCTCTAATAGGTGCAGTAGTAAAGGTGCAGGCGCCCTCTAATAGGAGCAGTAGTAAAGGTGCAGGCGCACTCTAATAGGTGCAGTAGTAAAGGTGCAGGCGCCATTAATAGGTGCAGTAGTAAAGGTGCAGGTGCTCTCTAATAGGTACAGGCGCCCTCTAATAGGTGTAGTAGTAAAGGTGCAGGCGCCCTCTAATAGGTGCAGTAGTAAAGGTGCAGGCGCCATCTAATAGGTACAGTAGTAAAGGTGCATGCGCCCTCTAATAGGTACAGTAGTAAAGGTGCATGCGCCATCTAATAGGTACAGTAGTAAAGGTGCATGCGCCATCTAATAGGTACAGTAGTAAAGGTGCATGCGCCCTCTAATAGGTACAGTAGTAAAGGTGCATGCGCCATCTAATAGGTGCAGTAGTAAAGGTGCAGGTGCAGTAGTAAAGGTGCAGGCGCCATCTAATAGGTACAGTAGTAAAGGTGCATGCGCCCTCTAATAGGTACAGTAGTAAAGGTGCAGGCGCCATCTAATAGGTACAGTAGTAAAGGTGCAGGCGCCCTCTAATAGGTACAGTAGTAAAGGTGCATGCGCCATTAATAGGTGCAGTAGTAAAGGTGCAGGCGCCCTCTAATAGGTGCAGTAGTAAAGGTGCAGGCGCCCTCTAATAGGTGCAGTAGTAAAGGTGCAGGCGCACTCTAATAGGTACAGGCGCCCTCTAATAGGTGCAGTAGTAAAGGTGCAGGCGCCCTCTAATAGGAGCAGTAGTAAAGGTGCAGGCGCACTCTAATAGGTGCAGTAGTAAAGGTGCAGGCGCTCTCTAATAGTAGTAAAGGGACCATACCCATTAAAGGTGTTCTTTCAGACTTTACCATTAAGTACTGCTGATCCTTAGACTAGGCAGTCAGTGTTTGATAGTAGGGTCCAACTTCTAGGCTTCCCAGCACAATTAAAGGGGTTTCCCAGGCTTAATGATTCATGCAAAGGGTTAAAGATAGGCAGTCGTCTGACACCTGCCCCCCACCAGCTTTTGGGTCAGTGCAGCATCATCTTCGCTACTTACCAAGCACAGCGCCATATGTTATATAGTAGCTGTACTTGGTGTTGCCGGGCGGCCCCATTCACTTGTATGGGCCTGTGTGTCGTGTGACCATTGAAAGTGACATGAATCACATGGCCTGTGAAATGGATGCAGCTGATCTGCAGGGGCTCCATGTGTCAGATCCCCACTGATCTTCAATAGGTCAGCATCTAAGGCACCACTGCCACCTCTACTTATTTATATCTCTTGCTTAGTACCAACATATTCTGTAGCGCTGTACAGACATCAGCATCCTTGTTATATGCACGGCAGCTTGTCTGCCTAATACTGTAGCTCATGAAAGGAGAGGAGCTGCAATACTAGAAACCGCCTTTGGGAATGAGTGGCGCTGTCCACACACAGACCTTTTTTTTTCCCCACAAATCTCTTCTAACCCCTTTACTTGTTTTCCATATAAGACAATTCGCATGATTCCATGGTTGACACAGGTGGGAATTGGAAGGGTTAATGAAGAACAACTTAGTTAGTAGATTTTGTTAAGCTTGGTCCTCGCCTGGCACATTGTGCCGCTCCTGACATGTCGCTTATTGCGCTCGATCCCTGACTGGGCGCTTTTCGTTCTGTGGTGACAAGTTGTCACCATTTAAAAACTTGGGAAATCAATCCGTCCCCTGTAGCGAATGTCAAATCTGTAAATATTCCAATCTGCTCAGTTCGCCCCATCGGGCCCCTCCAGCCTGGAGCGACACCGGGAGCCGCCATTGTATGTATAAGGAGTCGTCAGGCGCAGGCGGTTATTGTGATACGCGTCTTGTGCCGCCTGCCTGCAGACAGCCACTTAATACACCCACATGGTATATGTTACTGTCTACACGGGCACCCAGCCGAGGGAGCACAATGAGATTTTGGATTGTTCCATTTCAGAGGTAAAGCGGCTCACATTGCAGAATATGACGTCTATTCTGCAAGTCAGTGAGGCGGAGCGAGGCTACATGGGGAGCTGAGAGAGTGACAACCTGACAACCCTTAAAGAGATCCTCCAAAATGAGATAAATAATGCAGCCTGAGATGGCGACAGGCATGGCGTGACAGCTGCCGGGCTGCTCATTCCCTTTTCTGCTGTTAGCTGTGCCTTTCCAGCTGACAAGTCCTGCCTGACAGGTCGCTAGGCATACCCCTCCTAACAACAGCCGGTGACCTGGCGCTCTTCTGCCTTTAGCCAGGAGATTTCTGCAAAGTGACGAAGTCACCAGATATCTCTGAGTATTGTAGTGTAGTAGAAAGACCTCCTGCTTACACAGCAGCCCATGCTAGAAAAAAAGAGGTGACTGATCATGTGACTGACTTATGAAGGTGATAAGAGCCAGTTATGTCTATAGAGGGGAAGGTCTCAGACAATATAAGGAGTGACCCTTTAATAGGGCTTCTATAAGGGGCTGCATTGCACACTGTGACTTCTATGGAGCACCGTTAACAGCTTAAAGGAGCAGCGCCCGCTGGAGCTCATTCACACAGGGCAGTTTTGCTTGTTTTACATTTTTTTTGTGTCTTAAGTTGTCTGAATAATTAGAATAGTGGATGCAGAGGTTGGGGGTGCTGTAGGTTTCTTCTTTAGGCCTCAGAAAAGAACATGAGGTGGCAGTGATTGTGTCAGGGTGTCTGGTTAGTCAGCGGCACTCCTCCAGTCAGTGATGACAAGGTGTTGTAGTGCACCACTAGTCCGAGGAGAGTCTGACAGCACTTTGCTAAATGGGCATCTTCTAGCTCTAGAAAATACCTGCACAGCAGGGGCCCTATTATAACCACTTTTGGGTGTCTTACAAGAAGTCTGTAAGCGACAATGACATGTTCAAGAGTTGTCCAAGAAGGTAAGAAATAACCCCAAGAAGAGGAAATGAGCAAAATTCAATGTCAAATGAGCTCTCTGGAGCAACAAGGACATCACCATCGCTCTAAATAGGTAAGTGGCCACGCCCTCATTGCTCCAAAGAGCTCATTTACATATCGACAGCAATATCTCAGCAACAGAGGCAGCGATTATAACCTATCTGCAGGACTGGGGTGATATCCTAGTTCTGGTGACACTAACCTATCTATCTGCAGGGTTGGGGTGATACGCTGGTTCTGGTGACACTAACCTATCTATCTGCAGGGCTGGGGTGATATGCTGGTTCTGGTGACACTAACCTATCTATCTGCAGGGCTGGGGTGATATGCTGGTTCTGGTGACACTAACCTATCTATCTGCAGGGCTGGGGTGATATGCTGGTTCTGGTGACACTAACCTATCTATCTGCAGGGCTGGGGTGATATGCTGGTTCTGGTGACACTAACCTATCTATCTGCAGGGCTGAGGTGATATGCTGGTTCTGGTGACACTAACCTATCTATCTGCAGGGCTGGGGTGACAGTAACCTATCTATCTGCAGGGCTGGGGTGATATGCTGGTTCTGGTGACACTAACCTATCTGCAGGGCTGGGGTGATATGCTGGTTCTGGTGACAGTAACCTATCTATCTGCAGGGCTGGGGTGATATGCTGGTTCTGGTGACAGTAACCTATCTATCTGCAGGGCTGGGGTGATATGCTGGTTCTGGTGACACTAACCTATCTATCTGCAGGGCTGGTGTGATATGCTGGTTCTGGTGACACTAACCTATCTATCTGCAGGGCTGGGGGGATATGCTGGTTCTGGTGACAGTAACCTATCTATCTGCAGGGCTGGGGTGATATCCTAGTTCTGGTGACACTAACCTATCTATCTGCAGGGCTGGGGTGATATGCTGGGTCTGGTGACAGTAACCTATCTATCTGCAGGGCTGGGGTGATATGCTGGGTCTGGTGACAGTAACCTATCTATCTGCAGGGCTGGGGTGATCTGCTGGGTCTGGTGACACTAACCTATCTATCTGCAGGGCTGGGGTGATATGCTGGTTCTGGTGACACTAACCTATCTATCTGCAGGGCTGGGATGATATGCTGGTTCTGGTAACAGTAACCTATCTATCTGCAGGGCTGGGGTGATATGCTGGTTCTGGTGACACTAACCTATCTATCTGCAGGGCTGGGGTGATATACTGGTACTGGTGACACTAACCTATCTATCTGCAGGGCTGGGGTGATATGCTGGTTCTGGTGACACTAACCTATCTATCTGCAGGGCTGGGATGATATGCTGGTTCTGGTGACACTATAACCTATCTATCTGCAGGGCTGGGGTGATATTCCGGTTCTGGTGACACTAACCTATCTATCTGCAGGGCTGGGGTGATATGCTGGTACTGGTGACACTAACCTATCTATCTGCAGGACTAGGGTGATAAGCTGGGTCTGGTGACACTAACCTATCTATCTGCAGGGCTGGGGTGATATGCTGGTTCTGGTGACAGTAACCTATCTATCTGCAGGGCTGGGGTGATATGCCGGTTCTGGTGACACTAACCTATCTATCTGCAGGGCTGGGGTGATATGCCGGTTCTGGTGACACTAACCTATCTATCTGCAGGGCTGGAGTGATATGCTGGTTCTGGTGACAGTAACCTATCTATCTGCAGGGCTGGGGTGATATGCTGGTTCTGGTGACAGTAACCTATCTATCTGCAGGGCTGGGGTGATGTGCTGGTTATGGTGACAGTAACCTATCTATCTGCAGGGCTGTGGTGACAGTAACCTATCTATCTGCAGGGCTGGGGTGATATGCTGGTACTGGTGACAGTAACCTATCTATCTGCAGGGCTGGGGTGATATGCTGGTTCTGGTGACACTAACCTATCTATCTGCAGGGCTGCGGTGATATGCTGGGTCTGGTGACAGTAACCTATCTATCTGCAGGGCTGGGGGGATATGCTGGGTCTGGTGACAGTAACCTATCTATCTGCAGGGCTGGGGTGATATCCTAGTTCTGGTGACACTAACCTATCTATCTGCAGGGCTGGGGTGATATGCTGGGTCTGGTGACAGTAACCTATCTATCTGCAGGGCTGGGGTGATCTGCTGGTTCTGGTGACACTAACCTATCTATCTGCAGGGCTGGGGTGATATGCTGGTTCTGGTGACACTAACCTATCTATCTGCAGGGCTGGGGTGATATGCTGGTTCTGGTGACAGTAACCTATCTATCTGCAAGGCTGGGGTGATATGCTGGTTCTGGTGACACTAACCTATCTATCTGCAGGGCTGGGGTGATATCCTAGTTCTGGTGACACTAACCTATCTATCTGCAGGGCTGGGGTGATATGCTGGTTCTGGTGACACTAACCTATCTATCTGCAGGGCTGGGGTGATATGCTGGTACTGGTGACAGTAACCTATCTATCTGCAGGGCTGGGGTGATATCCTGGTTCTGGTGACAGTAACCTATCTATCTGCAGGACTGGGGTGATATGCTGGGTCTGGTGACACTAACCTATCTATCTGCAGGGCTGGGGTGACACTAACCTATCTGCAGGGCTGGGGTGATATGCTAGTTCTGGTGACAGTAACCTATCTATCTGCAGGGCTGGGGTGTTATGCTGGATCTGGTGACAGTAACCTATCTATCTGCAGGGCTGGGGTGATATGCTGGGTCTGGTGACAGTAACTTATCTATCTGCAGGGCTGGGGTGATATGCTGGTTCTGGTGACAGTAACCTGCGGTGACCAGATGGAAGGTAACGCTGCAGTTGGGATTGCGGGGTGCAAACAGCGCAGACTTGTCACGGTCTCTGGGCACGAGGGCGCAGCGCTGGTGCTGTCCCACGTTACCACCACTGGTACCGGTGATGAGGGGGCTGCACAAATGTTGGTGGTGATTGTTCCCCCGGGGCGCTTCCCCTATACTGTGCCGACTGGTGGGGTTTGGGGCGCCCTGATGTTGTCGGTGCAGAGTCAGACACAGAAACGGTTGTAAAGTTGAACTTTTACTTCCATGGGTGTGGAGGCACAAATGCTTAAACAGTTTCTTCCATACAAAACAACGGGGTACGCCTGGTGACACAGCAAAGTCCTGGGGTGCAGGGTAGACTTGATGAAAGGTGTTCCTAGCCCCTTATACTTCAGTGTTACAGCCCTAAGGTGCGTCTGGGCTCCTATTTGGCACATAGGAGGATGCCCACCATGATACTAGTACATAATATTCCCCACTCACGTTATGTGGTCCTGATAGCTCAGAGTTTCGGGGTGCAATAGTCAGGGTGGCAGGATATTCCACAGGTCTGGCCTTGGCCCCTGGATCCTGTGATACTGGCTATGGAGCACGTGTTCCAGAATGTTCTCTCCACAGTCTCATGCTGACAAGATAATGATGCTTGACTTCCTTCAGGGCGATGGCTAGGCAGACAGGGGACAGGATCTTCTGAATAGCTGGAGTATGTCAGCTCTCCAACCTTCCTGGGCCTGTCTAGGACTTGAGATTCCTGCACTAAACTCACTGCTTTCTTCACAGGACATCACACTTATCTCCTCACCTCCTCCTCCTAACACTCCACACGTCTAACTCCTCACACGCAGGACCTTCCTGCAGGGGTGTTACCATGGGGACCCAGTGATCAGCTGACTCCTCCCCTTTTCCCAGGCGATGTCCTCCCATTGGACATTTGGTTACTATTCAATCCTATGGGAGGTGTAATGCATGTGTGAGGCTCACTAGGTGGCGCTGTGTTGTGTGAGACTCAGGACCCCCTGCTATGTCACACAGGCTATGAAGCAACAGGAAATAATACAATGCACAGAGATCACCCTCAGCCCAGCCATAGCCAGCTCTGGGATGCCACAAACCTATCTATCTGCAGGGCTGGGGTGATATGCTGGTTCTGGTGACAGTAACCTATCTATCTGCAGGGCTGGGGTGATATGCTGGTTCTGGTGACAGTAACCTATCTATCTGCAGGGCTGGGGTGATATGCTGGTTCTGGTGACAGTAACCTATCTATCTGCAGGGCTGGGGTGATATGCTGGTTCTGGTGACACTAACCTATCTATCTGCAGGGCTGGGGTGATATACTGGTTCTGGTGACAGTAACCTATCTATCTGCAGGGCTGGGGGGATATGCTGGTTCTGGTGACAGTAACCTATCTATCTGCAGGGCTGGGGGGATATGCTGGTTCTGGTGACAGTAACCTATCTATCTGCAGGGCTGGGGTGATATGCCGGTTCTGGTGACAGTAACCTATCTATCTGCAGGGCTGGGGTGATATGCCGGTTCTGGTGATACTAACCTATCTATCTGCAGGGCTGGGGTGATATGCTGGTTCTGGTGACACTAACCTATCTATCTGCAGGGCTGGGGTGATATGCTGGTTCTGGTGACACTAACCTATCTATCTGCAGGGCTGGGGTGATATGCTGGTTCTGGTGACACTAACCTATCTATCTGCAGGGCTGAGGTGATATGCTGGTTCTGGTGACACTAACCTATCTATCTGCAGGGCTGGGGTGACAGTAACCTATCTATCTGCAGGGCTGGGGTGATATGCTGGTTCTGGTGACACTAACCTATCTGCAGGGCTGGGGTGATATGCTGGTTCTGGTGACAGTAACCTATCTATCTGCAGGGCTGGGGTGATATGCTGGTTCTGGTGACAGTAACCTATCTATCTGCAGGGCTGGGGTGATATGCTGGTTCTGGTGACACTAACCTATCTATCTGCAGGGCTGGTGTGATATGCTGGTTCTGGTGACACTAACCTATCTATCTGCAGGGCTGGGGGGATATGCTGGTTCTGGTGACAGTAACCTATCTATCTGCAGGGCTGGGGTGATATCCTAGTTCTGGTGACACTAACCTATCTATCTGCAGGGCTGGGGTGATATGCTGGGTCTGGTGACAGTAACCTATCTATCTGCAGGGCTGGGGTGATATGCTGGGTCTGGTGACAGTAACCTATCTATCTGCAGGGCTGGGGTGATCTGCTGGGTCTGGTGACACTAACCTATCTATCTGCAGGGCTGGGGTGATATGCTGGTTCTGGTGACACTAACCTATCTATCTGCAGGGCTGGGATGATATGCTGGTTCTGGTAACAGTAACCTATCTATCTGCAGGGCTGGGGTGATATGCTGGTTCTGGTGACACTAACCTATCTATCTGCAGGGCTGGGGTGATATACTGGTACTGGTGACACTAACCTATCTATCTGCAGGGCTGGGGTGATATGCTGGTTCTGGTGACACTAACCTATCTATCTGCAGGGCTGGGATGATATGCTGGTTCTGGTGACACTATAACCTATCTATCTGCAGGGCTGGGGTGATATTCCGGTTCTGGTGACACTAACCTATCTATCTGCAGGGCTGGGGTGATATGCTGGTACTGGTGACACTAACCTATCTATCTGCAGGACTAGGGTGATAAGCTGGGTCTGGTGACACTAACCTATCTATCTGCAGGGCTGGGGTGATATGCTGGTTCTGGTGACAGTAACCTATCTATCTGCAGGGCTGGGGTGATATGCCGGTTCTGGTGACACTAACCTATCTATCTGCAGGGCTGGGGTGATATGCCGGTTCTGGTGACACTAACCTATCTATCTGCAGGGCTGGAGTGATATGCTGGTTCTGGTGACAGTAACCTATCTATCTGCAGGGCTGGGGTGATATGCTGGTTCTGGTGACAGTAACCTATCTATCTGCAGGGCTGGGGTGATGTGCTGGTTATGGTGACAGTAACCTATCTATCTGCAGGGCTGTGGTGACAGTAACCTATCTATCTGCAGGGCTGGGGTGATATGCTGGTACTGGTGACAGTAACCTATCTATCTGCAGGGCTGGGGTGATATGCTGGTTCTGGTGACACTAACCTATCTATCTGCAGGGCTGCGGTGATATGCTGGGTCTGGTGACAGTAACCTATCTATCTGCAGGGCTGGGGGGATATGCTGGGTCTGGTGACAGTAACCTATCTATCTGCAGGGCTGGGGTGATATCCTAGTTCTGGTGACACTAACCTATCTATCTGCAGGGCTGGGGTGATATGCTGGGTCTGGTGACAGTAACCTATCTATCTGCAGGGCTGGGGTGATCTGCTGGTTCTGGTGACACTAACCTATCTATCTGCAGGGCTGGGGTGATATGCTGGTTCTGGTGACACTAACCTATCTATCTGCAGGGCTGGGGTGATATGCTGGTTCTGGTGACAGTAACCTATCTATCTGCAAGGCTGGGGTGATATGCTGGTTCTGGTGACACTAACCTATCTATCTGCAGGGCTGGGGTGATATCCTAGTTCTGGTGACACTAACCTATCTATCTGCAGGGCTGGGGTGATATGCTGGTTCTGGTGACACTAACCTATCTATCTGCAGGGCTGGGGTGATATGCTGGTACTGGTGACAGTAACCTATCTATCTGCAGGGCTGGGGTGATATCCTGGTTCTGGTGACAGTAACCTATCTATCTGCAGGACTGGGGTGATATGCTGGGTCTGGTGACACTAACCTATCTATCTGCAGGGCTGGGGTGACACTAACCTATCTGCAGGGCTGGGGTGATATGCTAGTTCTGGTGACAGTAACCTATCTATCTGCAGGGCTGGGGTGTTATGCTGGATCTGGTGACAGTAACCTATCTATCTGCAGGGCTGGGGTGATATGCTGGGTCTGGTGACAGTAACTTATGTATCTGCAGGGCTGGGGTGATATGCTGGTTCTGGTGACAGTAACCTGCGGTGACCAGATGGAAGGTAACGCTGCAGTTGGGATTGCGGGGTGCAAACAGCGCAGACTTGTCACGGTCTCTGGGCACGAGGGCGCAGCGCTGGTGCTGTCCCACGTTACCACCACTGGTACCGGTGATGAGGGGGCTGCACAAATGTTGGTGGTGATTGTTCCCCCGGGGCGCTTCCCCTATACTGTGCCGACTGGTGGGGTTTGGGGCGCCCTGATGTTGTCGGTGCAGAGTCAGACACAGAAACGGTTGTAAAGTTGAACTTTTACTTCCATGGGTGTGGAGGCACAAATGCTTAAACAGTTTCTTCCATACAAAACAACGGGGTACGCCTGGTGACACAGCAAAGTCCTGGGGTGCAGGGTAGACTTGATGAAAGGTGTTCCTAGCCCCTTATACTTCAGTGTTACAGCCCTAAGGTGCGTCTGGGCTCCTATTTGGCACATAGGAGGATGCCCACCATGATACTAGTACATAATATTCCCCACTCACGTTATGTGGTCCTGATAGCTCAGAGTTTCGGGGTGCAATAGTCAGGGTGGCAGGATATTCCACAGGTCTGGCCTTGGCCCCTGGATCCTGTGATACTGGCTATGGAGCACGTGTTCCAGAATGTTCTCTCCACAGTCTCATGCTGACAAGATAATGATGCTTGACTTCCTTCAGGGCGATGGCTAGGCAGACAGGGGACAGGATCTTCTGAATAGCTGGAGTATGTCAGCTCTCCAACCTTCCTGGGCCTGTCTAGGACTTGAGATTCCTGCACTAAACTCACTGCTTTCTTCACAGGACATCACACTTATCTCCTCACCTCCTCCTCCTAACACTCCACACGTCTAACTCCTCACACGCAGGACCTTCCTGCAGGGGTGTTACCATGGGGACCCAGTGATCAGCTGACTCCTCCCCTTTTCCCAGGCGATGTCCTCCCATTGGACATTTGGTTACTATTCAATCCTATGGGAGGTGTAATGCATGTGTGAGGCTCACTAGGTGGCGCTGTGTTGTGTGAGACTCAGGACCCCCTGCTATGTCACACAGGCTATGAAGCAACAGGAAATAATACAATGCACAGAGATCACCCTCAGCCCAGCCATAGCCAGCTCTGGGATGCCACAAACCTATCTATCTGCAGGGCTGGGGTGATATGCTGGTTCTGGTGACAGTAACCTATCTATCTGCAGGGCTGGGGTGATATGCTGGTTCTGGTGACAGTAACCTATCTATCTGCAGGGCTGGGGTGATATGCTGGTTCTGGTGACAGTAACCTATCTATCTGCAGGGCTGGGGTGATATGCTGGTTCTGGTGACACTAACCTATCTATCTGCAGGGCTGGGGTGATATACTGGTTCTGGTGACAGTAACCTATCTATCTGCAGGGCTGGGGGGATATGCTGGTTCTGGTGACAGTAACCTATCTATCTGCAGGGCTGGGGGGATATGCTGGTTCTGGTGACAGTAACCTATCTATCTGCAGGGCTGGGGTGATATGCCGGTTCTGGTGACAGTAACCTATCTATCTGCAGGGCTGGGGTGATATGCCGGTTCTGGTGATACTAACCTATCTATCTGCAGGGCTGGGGTGATATGCTGGTTCTGGTGACACTAACCTATCTATCTGCAGGGCTGGGGTGATATGCTGGTTCTGGTGACCCTAACCTATCTATCTGCAGGGCTGGGGTGATATGCTGGTTCTGGTGACACTAACCTATCTATCTGCAGGGCTGGGGTGATATGCTGGTTCTGGTGACACTAACCTATCTATCTGCAGGGCTGGGGTGATCTGCTGGGTCTGGTGACACTAACCTATCTATCTGCAGGGCTGGGGTGATATGCTGGTTCTGGTGACACTAACCTATCTATCTGCAGGGCTGGGGTGATCTGCTGGGTCTGGTGACAGTAACCTATCTATCTGCAGGGCTGGGGTGATATGCTGGTTCTGGTGACCCTAACCTATCTATCTGCAGGGCTGGGGTGATATGCTGGTTCGGGGGGGGGGGGGGGGGGGGGGGGGGGGGGGGGGGGGGGGGGGGGGGGGGGGGGGGGGGGGGGGGGGGGGGGGGGGGGGGGGGGGGGGGGGGGGGGGGGGGGGGGGGGGGGGGGGGGGTGGGGGGGGGGGGGGGGGGGGGGGGGGGGGGGGGGTTTGGGGGGGGTGTGTGTGGTTTGGTGCTCTTTTTGGGGTGGGGTGTTGTGGTTTGGTGACACTAACCTATCTATCTGCAGGGCTGGGGTGATATGCTGGTTCTGGTGACACTAACCTATCTATCTGCAGGGCTGGGGTGATCTGCTGGGTCTGGTGACACTAACCTATCTATCTGCAGGGCTGGGGTGATATGCTGGGTCTGGTGACTGTAACCTATCTATCTGCAGGACTGGGGTGATATGCTGGTTCTGGTGACACTAACCTATCTATCTGCAGGGCTGGGGTGATATGCTGGTTCTGGTGACACTAACCTATCTATCTGCAGGGCTGGGGTGATCTGCTGGGTCTGGTGACAGTAACATGTATGTCATGTGACCACAATGATTGCCTGCAGTGGTCATGTGAATGATGTAGGAGTTGTCAGCTACAGATCGGCTATTTATAAGTGTGACCTCCATTCAAACACTAGTCTTAGAATCCTTAAGATCAGTCATCATTAAACACTGTCAGGGGTCTGACGCCTGGACCCCCGCTGATCAGATATCCCTTGGTCCTCAGAGCAGAGACTGGTTAATCATACAAGCCACATTCGCACATATACAGACGGTTGCCTCCGCTTTGTGTAGGCAGGCGACAGGAAAAAAGTTGTGATGCAAGTAAGTGTAGCAGCAGATGAGTAGTGGGGGCCGCTCAGTGCTGTGGCCAGGAAAGGGTGCCTGAGCATCTGTATCACATGACTCTATAAATGAGATTGTGTTCATTAATGGTCGTTCATCAACACTAATTTAGAGTTGGAACAAACGCCCACACGCGAGGAGCTGGCATTTCACCCACGGTACAGCACAATATAGCGGGTGCTATAAATTGATGAGCTGTATATCGGTGGATTTAATGAGTCGCACACCTGCTATTTACACCCATGGATGCAGTCTGGGTCGCTATAAATCATCCCCCACCAGCTGGGAACCGCAGAGAGTCCCTGGACAAAGTTTCTAAGTCATACGATATCCTCTGGCTGTGTCTGGTTGTCAGGTCAGAAAAATGGAGGGCGCCAATATGGTATTAGTGGACATAATGACTAACCAGATATGTGTGTGTAGGTATGTGTAAGCAATGTTTGTGAGTATATTATAGCAATGCTATATGTGTCTGTATATGTGTATGTGTGTGTGTGTGTGTGTGTGTGTGTATGTATATATATACAGTGGGGAAAAAAAAGTATTTAGTCAGCCCCCAATTGTGCAAGTTCTCCCACTTATAAAGATGAGGCCGGCCTGTAATTGTCATCATAGGTAGACCTCAACTATGAGAGACAAAATGAGAAAACTAATCCAGAAAATCACATTGTCTGATTTTTTAAGAATTTATTTGCAAATTATGGTGGAAAATAAGTATTTGGTCACCTACAAACAAGCAAGATTTCTGGCTCTCCCAGCCCTGTAACTTCTCCTTTAAGAGGCTCCTCTGTCCTCCACTCATTACCTGTAGTAATGGCTCCTGTGTGACATTGTTATCAGTATAAAAGACTCCTGTCCACAACCTCAAACAGTCACACTCCAAACTCCACTATGGTGAAGACCAAAGAGCTGTGGAAGGACACCAGAAACAAAATGGTAGCCCTGCACCAGGCTGGGAAGACTGAATCTGCAATAGGCAAGCAGCTTGGTGTGAAGAAATCACCTGTGGGAGCAATAATTAGAAAATGGAAGACATACAAGACCACTGATAATCTCCCTCCATCAGGGGCTGCACGCAAGATCTCACCCCGTGGGGTCAAAATGATCACAAGAACGGTGAGCAAAAATCCCAGAACCCCACGGGGGGACCTAGTGAGTGACCTGCAGAAAGCTGGGACTAACGTAACAAAGGCTACCGTCAGTAACACACTACGCCGCCAGGGACTCAGATCCTGCAGTGCCAGACGTGTCCCCCTGCTTAAGCCAGTACATATCCGGGCCCGTCTGAAGTTTGCTAGAGAGCATTTGGATGTTCCAGAAGAGTATTGGGAGAATGTCATATGGTCAGATGAAACCAAAGTAGAAGTGTTTGGTAGAAACACAACTCGTGGTGTTTGGAGGAGAGTGAATGCTGAGTTGTATCCAGAGAACACCAGACCTACTGTGAAGCATGGGGGGGCGACATCATGTATGGGGCTGTTTCTCTGCAAAGGGACCAGGACGACTGATCCGTGTACATGAAAGAATGAATGGGGCCATGTATGGTGAGATTGTGAGTGCAAACCTCCTTCCATCAGCAAGGGCATTGAAGATGAAACGTGGCTGGGTCTTTCAGCATGACAATGATCCCAAGCACACCGCCAGGACAATGAAGGAGCGGCTTCGTAAGAAGCATTACAAGGTCCTGGAGTGGCCTAGCCAGTCTCCAGATCTCAGCCCCATAGAAAACCTTTGGAGGGAGGTGAAAGTCCGTGTTGCCCAGCGACAGCCCCAAAACATCCCTGCTCTAGAGGAGATCTGCATGGAGGAATGGGCCAACATACCAGCAACAGCTTGTGCCAACCTTGTGAAGACTTACAGGAAACGTTTCACCTCTGTCATTGCCAACAAAGGAGATAGAACAAAGGATTGAGATGAACTGTTGTTATTGACCAAATACTTATTTTCCACCATAATTTGCAAATAAATTCTTAAAAAATCAGACAATGTGATTTTCTGGATTAGTTTTCTCATTTTGTCTCTCATAGTTGAGGTCTACCTATGATGACAATTACAGGCCGGCCTCATCTTTATAAGTGGGAGAACTTGCACAATTGGTCGCTGACTAAATACTTTTTTTTCCCCACTGTATGTGTGTGTAATATGTTTGAGTATATTATAGCAGTACTATATATGTGTGTAACACAAACATACTGTACACATTACACTCATATAGTTACTTCTGTGCCGTATACTTACCTTTCTTGCAGGTAGCTATCCTAACAGTGAGAATGACACGTGGTAAGCGGGGCACAGTTTGCTTCCTGCCTAAGGCTATGTTCACATCTGTACAGGGTATCTGTTCGGTGCAGAGTCTGTCAGAAATCCAGAATGCAAATGTCAGGTCAAAAATAAGAGCTACCCATTGGAACCCATTCTAGTTAGTGCGGTGCCGCGGGATCCATTGTTTCCCTTCATAATCTCCAGATCATCTCGTCCTGTACCCATATCCCTCCCTATCTGCACCAGGGGCAGGTGCCCCATTTACCTTCCCTTTTTGGAATGCCCCTGATTCATAAGACTAGGACAGGGACACCAGGCCGTCCTGTCCAGGCTTCATAGCAGTGTCTTGGTGTCTAGCAGCTTCTTAAAGGGACCTGAGTTGAATCTTTGCGATAGGCGAGATAGATTTGGTTTTTCGTATGGAGATGAAAGGCTCGAACATCTGCAAATACCAGTTTAGATCGATTTATTCAATAAATTAGATAAAAAAAAAAAAAAAATAGCGGACGATGAAGGGTTTTATCATGTGCTTTTTATCATTTGTGATGGGACCACATGGACATTATTACATCACCTCCATATTCCCTCCTCCCACCCCTCACAAGGCTTTGAGTCCTTCTGATCTGCTGGAGCCTCCGATCGGGACATGATGGTTGGAGCGCGTTGCTATTGTAATGATTCCCAATATTTCTTCTACCTTATTCCCGAAGCTTCCCGGATGGAGCCTGAGTTTGCAGTAGGCTCTAGAGGCCTACTCAGAAGGCACGGCAGGAGGTCTGTGTGTTATCTAATGTATCCCTGTCCCGGGGTTGTGCCAAGGCACTAAACTCAGGGGGCGATCTGACATTGGAGTTATTTACGGGGCAGATTGTGGATGTGTAAGGCGGTTTTGTGGACTGTATTAAAACATGTAAAAATCAGTTACCTGTCGATATATTACTATATATGTGTGTATACAAAATCCCAAACACTGAACCTTTAGGCAATGGTCATTTAGCTGCACCAAACTGATGAATGTCTCTGTACAAGGAGGAAAGTTTCTTCTCTAGAAGGCTGGGATTGGATTCCTGGAGAACCACGTCTTAAGATGACTCCTGCCAATAATGTCACTTCCACTTTTTTTTTTTTTTTTTTTTTTTTGACATTGACATTTCCCACGTAAGCACCTGAAGGTTGACCTTCATTTGAGGTGTTTCCCAGTAGAGAGAGTCCATGATTCCCTTCTGGCCATGTAACCTGTCCCCATCCGCACGGTTCCCATAATTCCCACTTGTTAACACTAAGTTCGAACCTCTGTAATTTTCACAAGCAATCACATGGTCAGACACACAAGTTGAACAGAACAACTTCCTTAGCAGGATACGAGTGCCTCAGTCTGGTGGCATGTCCTTTTTTGTTTCGTGAAGGTGTTCATATCTACTGCCATCCGTAGGTCACACCGCCCCATTTTCCTGCCGTGGCTTGTGGACGGCAGACTGGGAAGCACTAAGTGATGGAGCCAAAGTGCAGAGGAATCCGGAGAGAAGGGTGAGCCCCAGCCCGCCCCAGGCACAGAACATTGACCAGCCATACCCGTGGCTGATGTCTTCAGGTAAACCATACACCGAGCGCGGATACCGAGACAGCTCAAAATTGATGCCGGCGACACAGGTGCAGAGGGAAATGATGCAGCAAGTTCCTACAACAACAAGAGATTAATACACAGTTATATGTATAATGTACAATGCATCATGAGCGCAGAACAAGGGGAACCTATAGGGGGCAGAAATCAAGAGGAATTTGAAGTGGTCTTCTGCCTCAGATTCCGTTCCACTTTCTGACCCTGCAGTGGAAAACTGAGCTGATCAGCCTCAAACCTATGGAGTTCAGCAGAGCGTCTCATAACGTGGGTTTTGCAGTTGAGTCTACCATGGCAAGATCAAAAGAGGAGGCTGATTTTTTTTTTTTTCAGTACCCTGTGCTGGTCTCTGTCCATAGCCAATAATTATCTGAATCTATGATCTGATGAGGAGCGAAACGTCGTCTCACCTCCCATGAGAAACAGCAGCCCCGCCACGTACTGCATCAGGTCATGCTCCTTGCAGCAACCCAACACTCCTATGAGCCATCCAAACAGGATGATGGAGACTGCCATCCCTACGAAGCCAGCCGTCATCCGCCGCAGATCTGGGGGAGGAAAGTGAAAGAGAGGATCATGCATTGCATTTTGCAGATGTGCGATATCAGATCAACTGATTTAACCAGATATAAATGTGTAGACAGGTTATCAGTATCCGATAGGTGGGGTCCAACTCCAGGACCCCAATGATTACCTGACCCAGCTGCTTCCAGGCCCCGGAAACTACTGCACAGGACAGGACTGTGTAATTTATAGGAGCTGAGCTGCGGTTCTGTGCGGCAGGTCCGGAGCCTGGAGGTAACTGGGTCAGCTGATCGGTGCAGGGTCCAGGTGTCAGATCCTGTGGATAGGTCATCAGTGTAAATATAAGCCAACCTGAGGCAAGAAAACCCCTTTCGCACACTCCTGTTTGATCCCATTTTCAGCCAGACATGATGTGTGTCAGGGCTACAAATCTCTAGCAAGCCTCCATGTATCTGAGCATCCGGATTATCTGGGCCCTCAGACCACAAACTATATATCTTCTATACAGGAAAGTGCAGGCTGTGTTTCTAAAAACCAGTAAGTCAAACCCAAGAAACCCAGTCTAATGATCGCAGAAGATATCAAGAATAATATAAATCCATAGAGCAGCAGCATTCATGGTCAGAGCTGTATTGAAGCTGTACCCGGGCGTGAAGACATGGGGTACTTACGCAGAGCGTGCCACTCGTCTTGACGGATAGTCTTGGTGACATTGATTGGCAGATTAGATGGCAGCGAGGAGGATGTGTAGTGATATCGAACCGGAACACAACGCTGAACAATTCCTGTAACAGAAGGTAAGTGACAACAGTGAGAACAAATCACAACCCATGACCCGTATGCCCCATATTGTATGCTAAAGATGGGACTTTTTTACTCTAAAGAATGTTTCCTTATGGCATCATTCTGGCAGAAAGGTCAATTGGCCTTAAATATATGACATTACTACATTTACAGTGATGTAACTGACCTCATGACACATAGTGGAGAGTGCCATCACTGGGGGTTAGGTGGAGGGGGGTAGACGTTTTATATTGGTCCCAGACACTACACCAAAGTGTCCAAAATGAATCTAAATGGGGTTATTTTCTAGTTCCATAGCCATGGCCACATCCTGTTGGCGATTCGGCCAACAGATATTCTACCCGACTGCTCATATACAATACAATAGGAAGAGGAGAGTAAGCCGCTGCGAGACGTCACTGGTGGCGAATGGCGATTTATCTCCCGTGTAAACAAAAGGATCAGGAATGTTAAAATTCAACAGCTTGAACCGACTTTCCACATCTGTCATCAGGGGAGAGTTAGGTGGCCCCATGTGAAGAAAATGGTTGTCCAGCCAACATGCGGCCAACATCAGATACTTTTGGTTTCTATTCTAGATCCGATGGAGTCACAAACTGCTCACAGTTGGAATTGAAGCCAGGCATGACCAGTACAGAAGGGTAAAGCTTTCCATAGAGGGTATGTGAGTTGTAGTGTAGGTCGCCCATCAATATCTGGAATGGTCAGGCAATAAAAGTTTGTCATAACCCTAGAGCTGGGGTGGAGTCAGAGTAATCCTAATGCATCCAGTCTAGAGCCAGCGGACCTGGAGCATGGCCAGAACTGGGTCAAACTTGACCCTCCATCTACACACCCTGTCCTCCACCTGTAGACTCAACCCTCCATCTACAGACTCGATCCTTTATCTACACACCCTGTCCTCCACCTGCAGACTCGATCCTTTATCTACACACCCTGTCCTCCACCTGCAGACTCGATCCTTCATCTACACACCCTGTCCTCCACCTGTAGACTCAACCCTCCATCTACAGACTCGATCCTTCATCTACACACCCTGTCCTCCACCTGTAGACTCAACCCTCCATCTACAGACTCGATCCTTCATCTACACATCCTGTCCTCCACCTGCAGACGAATTATAGATAAGTTCACAACACAATCATCTCCATCTTCCTCTCTGTGTCTGGTATCTAGGTACATTTAAAGGGGTTGTTCCACTACAGACACTTATCGCCTATCCTGTATCTGAAAGTTGGGGGTCTGACGGTGGGGACGGTGACATCCAGCAGCCCATAAAATAGAAAGGAGTGGTGGCCATGTGTGAACAAAGAGCAATGAGATGTTGCAGGTGTCCATGCTCCCTATGAAGGGCTATGTCCCCACCATCAGACCCTGTGTATACAGCGGGAAAACTCCTAATACAAATGACAGGTTTTTCTTCTCCTATATTGTTTTTTTTATCTAAATGCCTCAGGCTGGTTCACAAATTTGTGGCAAACTCAGAAAGGATTTTTATTGCCTTTTTTGTTTTTTTAAAGCTGATTTAGAAGTGATTATAATGAATTAGGTGTACATGTATGTAGCATGTAAACCAAACCCACAGCGCAAGTCACATCTGAAAAAACATGGCACATTAGGGGGAAATCACTTTAAAAACTGGCCCAACCAACGTGTTGTTATACAATGTCCTTTTCCGGTGACGTGTTGTTCTACGATGTCGGTTTCCGGTGACGTCTTGTTCTACGATGTCCGTTTCCGGTGACGTCTTGTTCTACGATGTAGGTTTCCGGTGACGTCTTGTTCTACGATGTCCGTTTCCGGTGACGTCTTGTTCTACGATGTCCGTTTCCGGTGACGTCTTGTTCTACGATGTCCGTTTCCGGTGACGTCTTGTTCTACGATGTCCGTTTCCGGTGACGTGTTGTTCTACGATGTCCGTTTCCGGTGACGTGTTGTTCTACGATGTCGGTTTCCGGTGACGTCTTGTTCTACGATGTCCGTTTCCGGTGACGTCTTGTTCTACGATGTCTGTTTCCGGTGACGTCTTGTTCTACGATGTCCGTTTCCGGTGACGTCTTGTTCTACGATGTCCGTTTCCAGTGCCCAGTGTGGGATTTCAGTTCAGCTTAATTCATCTCCAATATTAGACACGACTCTTGGACAAACGTCAATGAAAAAAAAGCCATGTTTTTCTAATCCTGTTCATCTCCTTCAAGTACCATTAATACTGACTGCCGACTTCTACTATACTCGCCTCTGCCTCTATATATTTTATTGTTGTCCTCTATAACATTTGTCATGGATATTATCGCACAGTATACTATATACAGTATATAGTCTACTGTCCCTCTAAGTGGTTGACACGACATCCTCATTGATGTCATGGTCTACCCTACATCAGGAGCATTTCCTCACCATCAGACATGACGCTCAGCGCTGCCAGTCTTGGCTTGATGTCTGCCCATGTTCACTAATGCATCATGTGAATTCAAACCATGGCCAGGAAACACGGCTGCCATCTTAGTGAAACGATCAGGCCATAGGAAATACTTCACATGTAACTTGCTGACTTCATCCTATAACAACCTGTTCAATTTTTAATGACCCCCAAAGAAAAAAAAAAATGCATTATGTTCTAGATGTGTCCACGGCTAAATAGTCAAGTCCATGGAATCTTAAAGGAGCCCCCCCCCCCCCACAAACCACACCCCCCCCCTCCCCCAGCGTGGTGTTTATAACCCCCCCCGGTAACCGTTTTTTTTGGGCCCCCCGTTCTTAAAAAGCCCCAACGCCCCCCCCCCCAACAAAAAAGGCCAACCAAAGGCCCTGGTAGGGGGAAAATCCTATAACCCATTTTCCATTAACCCTTTAACGTGAACCTGTCAACATGAAGGTGAAGACTGTACATAGCGCCCTATCTACAGGTTATAGAGCAGATTGTACATAGTGTCCTATCTACAGGTTATAGAGCAGATTATACATAGTGTCCTATCTACAGGTTATAGAGCGGATTGTACATAGTGTCCTATCTACAGGTTATAGAGCAGGAGGAGCAGATTGTACATAGTGTCCTATCTACAGGTTATAGAGCAGGAGGAGCAGATTGTACACAGTGTCCTATCTACAGGTTATAGAGCAGATTGTATATAGTGTCCTATCTACAGGTTATAGAGCAGACTGTACATAGTGTCCTATCTACAGGTTATAGAGCAGATTGTACATAGTGTCCTATCTGCAGGTTATAGCAGATTGTACATAGTGTCCTATCTACAGGTTATAGAGCAGGAGGAGATTGTACATAGTGTCCTATCTACAGGTTATAGAGCAGGGGGATTGTACATAGTGTCCTATCTACAGGTTATAGAGCAGGAGGGGCAGATTGTACATAGTGTCCTATCTACAGGTTATAGAGCAGATTGTACACAGTGTCCTATCTACAGGTTATAGAGCAGATTGTACATAGTGTCCTCTCTACAGGTTATAGAGCAGATTGTACACAGTGTCCTATCTACAGGTTATAGAGCAGATTGTACATAGTGTCCTATCTACAGGTTATAGAGCGGATTGTACATAGTGTCCTATCTACAGGTTATAGAGCAGGAGGAGCAGATTGTACATAGTGTCCTATCTACAGGTTATAGAGCAGATTGTACACAGTGTCCTATCTACAGGTTATAGAGCAGATTGTACATAGTGTCCTATCTACAGGTTATAGAGCAGATTGTACATAGTGTCCTATCTACAGGTTATAGAGCAGATTGTACACAGTGTCCTATCTACAGGTTATAGAGCAGGAGGGGCAGATTGTACATAGTGTCCTATCTACAGGTTATAGAGCAGATTGTACATAGTGTCCTATCTGCAGGTTATAGCAGATTGTACATAGTGTCCTATCTACAGGTTATAGAGCAGATTGTACATAGTGTCCTATCTACAGGTTATAGAGCAGATTGTACATAGTGTCCTATCTACAGGTTATAGAGCAGATTGTACATAGTGTCCTATCTACAGGTTATAGAGCAGACTGTACATAGTGTCCTATCTACAGGTTATAGAGCAGATTGTACACAGTGTCCTATCTACAGGTTATAGCAGATTGTACATAGTGTCCTATCTACAGGTTATAGAGCAGATTGTACATAGTGTCCTATCTACAGGTTATAGAGCAGATTATACATAGTGTCCTATCTCGGTCGGGGTGACTACAGGTTATAGAGCAGATTGTACATAGTGTCCTATCTACAGGTTATAGAGCAGATTGTACATAGCGTCCTATCTACAGGTTATAGAGCAGATTGTACATAGTGTCCTATCTACAGGTTATAGAGCAGGGGATTGTACATAGTGTCCTATCTACAGGTTATAGAGCAGGGGAGCAGATTGTACATAGTGTCCTATCTACAGGTTATAGAGCGGATTGTACATAGTGTCCTATCTACAGGTTATAGAGCAGATTGTACATAGTGTCCTATCTACAGGTTATAGAGCAGGGGATTGTACATAGCGTCCTATCTACAGGTTATAGAGCAGATTGTACATAGTGTCCTATCTACAGGTTATAGAGCAGATTGTACATAGTGTCCTATCTACAGGTTATAGAGCAGATTGTACATAGCGTCCTATCTACAGGTTATAGAGCAGATTGTACATAGTGTCCTATCTACAGGTTATAGAGCAGATTGTACATAGTGTCCTATCTACAGGTTATAGAGCAGATTGTACATAGTGTCCTATCTACAGGTTATAGAGCAGATTGTACATAGTGTCCTATCTACAGGTTATAGAGCAGATTGTACATAGTGTCCTATCTACAGGTTATAGAGCAGATTGTACATAGTGTCCTATCTACAGGTTATAGAGCAGATTGTACATAGTGTCCTATCTACAGGTTATAGAGCAGGAGGAGCAGATTGTACATAGTGTCCTATCTACAGGTTATAGAGCAGATTGTACACAGTGTCCTATCTACAGGTTATAGAGCAGATTGTACATAGTGTCCTATCTACAGGTTATAGAGCAGATTGTACATAGTGTCCTATCTACAGGTTATAGAGCAGATTGTACATAGTGTCCTATCTACAGGTTATAGAGCAGATTGTACATAGTGTCCTATCTACAGGTTATAGAGCAGATTGTACATAGTGTCCTATCTACAGGTTATAGAGCAGATTGTACATAGTGTCCTATCTACAGGTTATAGAGCAGATTGTACATAGTGTCCTATCTACAGGTTATAGAGCAGGGGATTGTACATAGTGTCCTATCTACAGGTTATAGAGCAGGAGGGGCAGATTGTACATAGTGTCCTATCTACAGGTTATAGAGCAGGAGGGGCAGATTGTACATAGTGTCCTATCTACAGGTTATAGAGCAGGAGGGGCCGATGGTGTACATAGTGTCCTATCTACAGGTTATAGAGCAGATTGTACATAGTGTCCTATCTACAGGTTATAGAGCAGGGGATTGTACATAGTGTCCTATCTACAGGTTATAGAGCAGATTGTACATAGTGTCCTATCTACAGGTTATAGAGCAGATTGTACATAGTGTCCTATCTACAGGTTATAGAGCAGATTGTACATGTGCTGTGTCCTATCTACAGGTTATAGAGCAGATTGTACATAGTGTCCTATCTACAGGTTATAGAGCAGATTGTACATAGTGTCCTATCTACAGGTTATAGAGCAGATTGTACATAGTGTCCTATCTACAGGTTATAGAGCAGATTGTACATAGTGTCCTATCTACAGGTTATAGAGCAGATTGTACATAGTGTCCTATCTACAGGTTATAGAGGGCAGATTGTACATAGTGTCCTATCTACAGGTTATAGAGCAGATTGTACATAGTGTCCTATCTACAGGTTATAGAGCAGATTGTACATAGTGTCCTATCTACAGGTTATAGAGCAGATTGTACAGAGTGTACATAGTGTCCTATCTACAGGTTATAGGAGCAGATTGTACATAGTGTCCTATCTACAGGTTATAGAGCAGGGATTGTACATAGTGTCCTATCTACAGGTTATAGAGCAGATTGTACATAGTGTCCTATCTACAGGTTATAGAGCAGATTGTACATAGTGTCCCATCTACAGGTTATAGAGCAGATTGTACATAGTGTCCTATCTACAGGTTATAGAGCAGATTGTACATAGTGTCCTATCTACAGGTTATAGAGCAGATTGTACATAGTGTCCTATCTACAGGTTATAGAGCAGGGATTGTACATAGTGTCCTATCTACAGGTTATAGAGCAGATTGTACATAGTGTCCTATCTACAGGTTATAGAGCAGATTGTACATAGTGTCCTATCTACAGGTTATAGAGCAGATTGTACATAGTGTCCCATCTACAGGTTATAGAGCAGATTGTACATAGTGTCCTATCTACAGGTTATAGAGCAGATTGTACATAGTGTCCTATCTACAGGTTATAGAGCAGATTGTACATAGCGTCCTATCTACAGGTTATAGAGCAGATTGTACATAGTGTCCTATCTACAGGTTATAGAGCAGATTGTACATAGTGTCCTATCTACAGGTTATAGAGCAGATTGTACATAGTGTCCCATCTACAGGTTATAGAGCAGATTGTACATAGTGTCCTATCTACAGGTTATAGAGCAGATTGTACATAGTGTCCTATCTACAGGTTATAGAGCAGATTGTACATAGTGTCCTATCTACAGGTTATAGAGCAGATTATACATAGTGTCCTATCTACAGGTTATAGAGCAGATTGTACATAGTGTCCTATCTACAGGTTATACAGCAGATTGTACATAGCGTCCTATCTACAGGTTATAGAGCAGATTGTACATAGCGTCCTTTCTACAGGTTATAGAGCAGATTGTACATAGTGTCCTATCTACAGGTTATAGAGCAGATTGTACATAGCGTCCTATCTACAGGTTATAGAGCAGATTGTACATAGTGTCCCATCTACAGGTTATAGAGCAGATTGTACATAGTGTCCCATCTACAGGTTATAGAGCAGATTGTACATAGTGTCCTATCTACAGGTTATAGAGCAGATTGTACATAGTGTCCTATCTACAGGTTATAGAGCAGATTGTACATAGTGTCCCATCTACAGGTTATAGAGCAGATTGTACATAGTGTCCTATCTACAGGTTATAGAGCAGATTGTACATAGTGTCCTATCTACAGGTTATAGAGCAGATTGTACACAGTGTCCTATCTACAGGTTATAGAGCAGATTGTACATAGTGTCCTATCTACAGGTTATAGAGCAGATTGTACATAGTGCCCTATCTACGGGTTATAGAGCAGATTGTACATAGCGTCCTTTCTACAGGTTATAGAGCAGATTGTACATAGTGTCCTATCTACAGGTTATAGAGCAGATTGTACATAGCGTCCTATCTACAGGTTATAGAGCAGATTGTACATAGTGTCCTATCTACAGGTTATAGAGCAGATTGTACATAGTGTCCTATCTACAGGTTATAGAGCAGATTGTACATAGTGTCCTATCTACAGGTTATAGAGCAGATTGTACATAGTGTCCTATCTACAGGTTATAGAGCAGATTGTACATAGCGTCCTTTCTACAGGTTATAGAGCAGATTGTACATAGTGTCCTATCTACAGGTTATAGAGCAGATTGTACATAGCGTCCTATCTACAGGTTATAGAGCAGATTGTACATAGCGTCCTTTCTACAGGTTATAGAGCAGATTGTACATAGTGTCCTATCTACAGGTTATAGAGCAGATTGTACATAGCGTCCTATCTACAGGTTATAGAGCAGATTGTACATAGCGTCCTTTCTACAGGTTATAGAGCAGATTGTACATAGTGTCCCATCTACAGGTTATAGAGCAGATTGTACATAGTGTCCTATCTACAGGTTATAGAGCAGATTGTACATAGTGTCCTATCTACAGGTTATAGAGCAGATTGTACATAGTGTCCTATCTACAGGTTATAGAGCAGATTGTACATAGTGTCCCATCTACAGGTTATAGAGCAGATTGTACACAGTGTCCTATCTACAGGTTATAGAGCAGATTGTACATAGTGTCCTATCTACAGGTTATAGAGCAGATTGTACATAGTGTCCTATCTACAGGTTATAGAGCAGATTGTACATAGTGTCCTATATACAGGTTATAGAGCAGATTGTACACAGTGTCCTATCTACAGGTTATAGAGAGGATTGTACATAGTGTCCTATCTACAGGTTATAGAGCAGATTGTACATAGTGTCCTATCTACAGGTTATAGAGCGGATTGTACATAGTGTCCTATCTACAGGTTATAGAGTAGATTGTACATAGTGTCCTATCTACAGGTTATAGAGCAGATTATACATAGTGTCCTATCTACAGGTTATAGAGCGGATTGTACATAGTGTCCTATCTACAGGTTATAGAGCAGATTGTACATAGTGTCCTATATACAGGTTATAGAGCGGATTGTACATAGTGTCCTATCTACAGGTTATAGAGCAGATTGTACATAGTGTCCTATCTACAGGTTATACAGCAGATTGTACATAGTGTCCTATCTACAGGCTATAGAGCGGATTGTACATAGTGTCCCATCTACAGGTTATAGAGCAGATTGTACATAGTGTCCTATCTACAGGTTATAGAGCAGATTGTACAAAGTGTCCTATCTACAGGTTATAGAGCAGATTGTACATAGTGTCCTATCTACAGGTTATAGAGAGGATTGTACATAGTGTCCTATCTACAGGTTATAGAGCAGATTGTACACAGTGTCCTATCTACAGGTTATAGAGAGGATTGTACATAGTGTCCTATCTACAGGTTATAGAGCAGATTGTACATAGTGTCCTATCTACAGGTTATAGAGCGGATTGTACATAGTGTCCTATCTACAGGTTATAGAGTAGATTGTACATAGTGTCCTACCTACAGGTTATAGAGCAGATTATACATAGTGTCCTATCTACAGGTTATAGAGCAGATTGTACATAGTGTCCTATATACAGGTTATAGAGCGGATTGTACATAGTGTCCTATCTACAGGTTATAGAGCAGATTGTACATAGTGTCCTATCTACAGGTTATACAGCAGATTGTACATAGTGTCCTATCTACAGGTTATAGAGCAGATTGTACATAGTGTCCTATCTACAGGTTATAGAGCAGATTGTACATAGTGTCCTATCTACAGGTTATAGAGCGGATTGTACATAGTGTCCTATCTACAGGTTATACAGCAGATTGTACATAGTGTCCTATCTACAGGCTATAGAGCGGATTGTACATAGTGTCCCATCTACAGGTTATAGAGCAGATTGTACATAGTGTCCTATCTACAGGTTATAGAGCAGATTGTACATAGTGTCCTATCTACAGGTTATAGAGCAGATTGTACATAGTGTCCTATCTACAGGTTATACAGCAGATTGTACATAGTGTCCTATCTACAGGCTATAGAGCGGATTGTACATAGTGTCCTATCTACAGGTTATAGAGCAGATTGTACATAGTGTCCTATCTACAGGTTATAGAGCAGATTGTACATAGTGTCCTATCTACAGGTTATAGAGCGGATTGTACATAGTGTCCTATCTACAGGTTATAGAGCGGATTGTACATAGTGTCCTATCTACAGGTTATAGAGCGGATTGTACATAGTGTCCTATCTACAGGTTATAGAGCACATTGTACATAGCGTCCTATCTACAGGTTATAGAGCAGATTGTACATAGTGTCCTATCTACAGGTTATAGAGCAGATTGTACATAGTGTCCTATCTACAGGTTATAGAGCAGATTGTACATAGTGTCCTATCTACAGGTTATAGAGCAGATTGTACATAGTGTCCTATCTACAGGTTATAGAGCAGATTGTACATAGTGTCCTATCTACAGGTTATAGAGCAGATTGTACATAGTGTCCTATCTACAGGTTATAGAGCAGATTGTACATAGTGTCCTATCTACAGGTTATAGAGCGGATTGTACATAGTGTGCTATCTACAGGTTATAGAGCAGATTGTACATAGTGTCCTATCTACAGGTTATAGAGCAGGAGGAGCAGATTGTACATAGTGTCCTATCTACAGGTTATAGAGCAGATTGTACATAGTGTCCTATCTACAGGTTATAGAGCAGATTGTACATAGTGTCCTATCTACAGGTTATAGAGCAGATTGTACATAGTGTCCTATCTACAGGTTATAGAGCAGATTGTACATAGCGTCCTTTCTACAGGTTATAGAGCAGATTGTACATAGTGTCCTATCTACAGGTTATAGAGCAGATTGTACATAGCGTCCTATCTACAGGTTATTGAGCAGATTGTACATAGTGTCCCATCTACAGGTTATAGAGCAGATTGTACATAGTGTCCCATCTACAGGTTATAGAGCAGATTGTACATAGTGTCCTATCTACAGGTTATAGAGCAGATTGTACATAGTGTCCTATCTACAGGTTATAGAGCAGATTGTACATAGTGTCCCATCTACAGGTTATAGAGCAGATTGTACATAGTGTCCTATCTACAGGTTATAGAGCAGATTGTACATAGTGTCCTATCTACAGGTTATAGAGCAGATTGTACACAGTGTCCTATCTACAGGTTATAGAGCAGATTGTACATAGCGTCCTATCTACAGGTTATAGAGCAGATTGTACATAGTGTCCTATCTACAGGTTATAGAGCAGATTGTACATAGTGTCCTATCTACAGGTTATAGAGCAGATTGTACATAGCGTCCTTTCTACAGGTTATAGAGCAGATTGTACATAGTGTCCTATCTACAGGTTATAGAGCAGATTGTACATAGCGTCCTTTCTACAGGTTATAGAGCAGATTGTACATAGTGTCCTATCTACAGGTTATAGAGCAGATTGTACATAGCGTGCTATCTACAGGTTATAGAGCAGATTGTACATAGCGTCCTTTCTACAGGTTATAGAGCAGATTGTACATAGTGTCCTATCTACAGGTTATAGAGCTGATTGCACATAGTGTCCTATCTACAGGTTATAGAGCAGATTGTACATAGTGTCCTATCTACAGGTTATAGGGTAGATTGTACATAGTGTCCTATCTACAGGTTATAGAGCACATTGTACATAGTGTCCTATCTACAGGTTATAGTGCAGATTGTACATAGTGTCCTATCTACAGGTTATAGAGCAGATTGTACATAGCGTCCTATCTACAGGTTATAGAGCAGATTGTACATAGTGTCCTATCTACAGGTTATAGAGCGGATTGTACATTGTGTCCTATCTACAGGTTATAGAGCAGATTGTACATAGCGTGCTATCTACAGGTTATAGAGCAGATTGTACATAGCGTCCTTTCTACAGGTTATAGAGCAGATTGTACATAGTGTCCTATCTACAGGTTATAGAGCAGATTGTACATAGTGTCCTATCTACAGGTTATAGAGCAGATTGTACATAGCGTCCTTTCTACAGGTTATAGAGCAGATTGTACATAGTGTCCTATCTACAGGTTATAGAGCAGATTGTACATAGTGTCCTATCTACAGGTTATACAGCATATTGTACATAGTGTCCTATCTACAGATTATAGAGCAGGAGGAGGAGATAGGACACTATGTACAATTTGCGATATAAACAATACTTTTTCTACTCCTGGACAACCTCTTTTATATAAGAACTGAATTCTGCAGGAATACAATTAAAAGTATTGTCCAGGGTAGACAAATTGTCTTCTGGATAACCAAAACCATCATGACTTCTGCGCACAGGCTGTGCCTGTTCTAGTCACTTGAATGGGGATGAGCTGCAGTACCAGACGCAGCCTAAGCACAGGCATGTGCACACACTTTTATATTCCTGGACAACACCTTTAAGAAGCTCCATGTGACCCTGACATCTTAGGATAGTGGGGCAGACCAGGGCTGGAAATCTTCACTCTACTCTCTTCTCTATTTGGCCGGCTCAAGGCTTGAACAGATGGTCAGTGACTCAAAGTGTCATATGGCAAAACAGGTGGAGGGTCACAGGTTTATGAGGGTCACCTGTCAGCGATTGACCTCACCCCATTCAGTCACACACTTAAGAGCTCCTTTTTATTTTATGTCTTGTATTTGTCTTTGGTGTGCGGGTCTGATGGTGGTCAGTCCTTGCACACATAATGTGGTGATCCTCAAAAGGCATCCGAGGAGACCCCAGAGGTCACAGCCCACCAAACTCTGATGCTATATCTAAAGGACAGGCCTTCAATCATCTAGTCCTGGAGAACCCCTTTAATAAAGGGAAACTGTAAGTCCTTAAAGAGGATGCCATTCAGACCTTTAAAGGTAGTCTACACCTCCCCAAAGCAGGTTCATCGGTCACCACCATGTTACAGAGCACAGGAAAGAGATAAACATCAGAAATATGTTATGTCACTTGTAAATCTCAAGAAAAACAGCTTTGAAGTCTTATGCAAATTAGGCACTTGGTGTGACCTGGGAGCACTGCCCAAATTAGGTGGGTGATGGGGAGGATCAACTCTCACTGCACAGAGTGGTGCAGACAGAAGATGGTAGGGTTCTGGTGACAGTAACCTATCTATCTGCAGGGCTGGGGTGATATACTGGTTCTGGTAACAGTAACCTATCTATCTGCAGGGCTGGGGTGATATGCTGGGTCTGGTGACACTAACCTATCTATCTGCAGGCTGGGGTGATATGCTGGTGTGGTGACAGTAGCCTATCTATCTGCAGGGCTGGGATGATATGCTGGTTCTGGTGACACTAACCTATCTATCTGCAGGGCTGGGGTGATATGCTGATTCTGGTGACACTAACCTATCTATCTGCAGGGCTGGGGTGATATGCTGGTTCTGGTGACACAAACCTATCTATCTGCAGGACTGGGGTGATATGCTGGTTCTGGTGACACAAACCTATCTATCTGCAGGGCTGGGGTGAAATGCTGGGTCTGGTGACAGTAACCTATCTATCTGCAGGGCTGGGGTGATATGCTGGTTCTGGTGACACTAACCTATCTATCTGCAGGACTGGGGTGATATGCTGGTTCTGGTGACAGTAACCTATCTATCTGCAGGGCTGGGGTGATATGCTGGGTCTGGTGACAGTAACCTATCTATCTGCAGGGCTGGGGTGATATGCTGGTTCTGGTGACAGTAACCTATCTATCTGCAGGGCTGGGGTGACACTAACCTACCTATCTGCAGGGCTGGGGGGATATGCTGGTGACACTATAACCTATCTATCTGCAGGGCTGGGGGGATATGCTGGTGACACTATAACCTATCTATCTGCAGGGCTGGGGGGATATGCTGGTGACACTAACCTATGAGCCTCCACTTATTATGCTCTCTTATTGGTACTTACAGTTCAGACTAGAAAGTGAACCTCGTGAATATTCACAAAACAAATCTTGCGCGGTTCCTGCACTTCCATTGCTGCTGCTCATATGGCCCAGGCCTGAATCTTGTTGGAGGTCAGAAAACGACCCCGATGGCGGCCTTTTTTATTTCCATTAAAAGAACTAGTGTGAACGTTCAGAATGAAATGGCTGATAACAGGGGACAATCGATGGCGGAGAGAAGATGAGCTGTGGTGGTAAGTAGCTATTGGCGAGCTCCCCGCGCTTCACCACATTACATACTTAATTGTTAGGAGACGGCACAGCGAGGCTGCGGGAATTTGGCCTCCTTACAAATAATCGTCATCTCGCGTCCTGGGTAAAGGGATGACGCTTAGTGGATTACGAGGGATTACCGGCTCGGCTCCCGGCTCGCAGATCTGCGCTCGGATAGATTTGATTGCTTCGCTGAACACAATGAGAAATTCCTTTTACACAATTTATTAATATGTCTTGATGGTGAAGATGAGAAGGCAGGAAGTGGCCCCGACCGGCAGGGCAGATAAATGTCATGTACACGCTGCGGACAGTGACCACGTGTAAATACATCTTGGGCGCTGCACGTTAATTCTTTCAGCGGAATTCACCCTATAGCGAAGAATCTGAGACAGACTCCGTGAAAAAAAAAACCGCTGCAAGTCCGACTCCTTCGTCCAGTGGTTTCAGATTAAAAGAGCAGAAACCCGACGGACCCCATTATAGTCAATGGGGCCTGCTGGACACCATGTCACTGGTCCCTATGTCTGTTGTTCTGGTCCTCCAATGGACACTGCAGCACTGAGGTGAACATCGCACAATTCTGTAGTTTTACCTGCTTGAGCTTGGAGACATCACTAATAGGGGCAGCATTACTGTATTACTATTGGGGGCACGATTTTGAAAGGGGGCTTGCAGGGCCCACCAGATCTATGATCGTCTACTCATCATTACTGTAAGGGTCATTATAGCAGTTGGTGGCACTAGGGGGCATTACTAATGGGCATTACTACTGTTCAGGCACTATTGGGGGCACCTGGGGGAATATTGTGTAGGACACTACTACTGTTGGGGGCACCATTTTCTGGGTACTGTGTGTACATCTGTATGGCGCTATTATGTCCTCTATACAGTAAATAATAATGTATCTTATCACATAGTATAAGACGAGTGCCCACTAATGCCACGGTGCCCATGTCCTCGGCCTCTCACTGGGTATTGTAGTACTGCAGGATCTAGGAAGTCACCGGCGACCACTGATCATCAGAAGCCGAGGGGGCCGTGGGACGGTTACTGATAGAAAGTAAGAATATCACTGGAGATTTTTTACCCTGATGGGGTATTTGGCATCGGCCTGGGGCAGTTATTTTGGCTTCCTCTGGATTAACATGGCAGATTATAGGTTAGACTTGATGGACTTTATCCAACCTTATCCCCCCATATCTCAGCTTGTAGGGTCCCAGTGATTGTATCACATGGGATATTGCACGTAAAGGGAATGGAGAATCTTTTTAAAATATATTTATTGAAACCAAATCTGTGACTTTTTTTCTTATCCGTTTTATTTTCTGATTGTAGATTTTTTATTCTATTTTCTGTCCATGATTATGGGGGCGGCCATCTTGTCTCAGCTTCTCCTCTGCTCTGTTAACAGCATTTAGTGATCTGCTTTACAGCAGTCTCATGGCCATAGGCAGCAATAGTCTGGAGCTGACTCACTGAAGTCTATGGGAGAGTTTTCTACACATGCTCAGTGCAGGGAGGGGGAGGAGCTAAGCTGTGACATCATCTATTGGCAGTAGTGATGTAATGATTGGGTCAGTGAGGTGACTGCTGCAAAGAAGTATTGGCAAATGTCAAGCTATTATTAGGTTTAGTGGTCAAGAGTGAAAAATGGCAGGATATAGAACATTTAAAAAATATATAGATAGTGACATGAAAAACATTCAAAGAAGTCTTCAAAAAGTGTGTTTAACATACAAAGTAGGTCATTTCTGAAAAAGAGCCCCCGAACATGTTATTACATACTTTTATTCTCATTTTTTCTCAAGCTCTTTTTTTTTTTTTTTTTAACCCGGCTGTGACAACAATAGGAGGCCCCTCCGGATTGTAAACCCCAGCCATCAGCATGTCGGCAGAGATCCCCTTTAACTACACGCACACCTGTAGGCCTGAGCTGTGAGACAGTAGATAATTGCCGGGGCTGCACATCAGACGAGCGTCGCACTAATAATCGTGTCTGCCCTCGTTATCTGGCACTCATCTGAACACGGATATAAAGATGGTGACATTCAGGGAAACCTGCGCTGTGTTATGTGGGTCATAGTCAAAGGATCAGGGCCGCAGTGTCACACAATACGGAGCCGGCTGCACTGGGGGAGGGGAAACGCCATTATAGGACGCGTCCACACTAAACCGTAACCAAACGATGTCCCCTTTAACCACTTCAGGGCTGGACAGATTTTTTTGAGGTCTGGAACATTTTTCTTGTTTGCATTATTCATAGAATTTTTGTGTCTTTTTAGGCCTTTATTTTTATGTCCTTTTTGCCGCCTCCCTGCACCGGCCCTGCTGTACAGAGTGGACGGATATATAGTCAAGGGGCGGTCCGGAAGGGGTTACAAGAGATTTCTCTCTTTGTATCTGTTTCTGGAAAAGCTACTTTAAGTTTAAACGAAAACCAGCGAAAAAAAAAACTGCAGAAAACGAGGCAGGCCCAGAAATTTTTGTGCTGCGTTGTGTATTTCTGCCTGCCATACACGTTTCGCACGGCGCTCGCTGGAGGGTTTTTCACAGTATTTTCTCCTGCAATGTTTGGGATTGAGATGAAATAAAATCTCCTTCACTTTGTTGGGAATGTAGAATCTTGTGGTTTTTTCTGTCATAGCCAAAATGGCGCATTTCCTTAAAGGGGTTGTCCAGGATTTGGAGCAAAGTCAAGGACGTCTGTGGTAGGTGTAAAAACAAACAAAAAACCAGCCACTTATCCTGGTGCTCGGTTGTCTAGTTCTTTTCCTTCTTCTACCCGGACTCGCCAATCAGTGAGCGGGACCAATGACATCACTCGCATACATCACCGATCCCTCTCCAGCTATCATGCGAGCCTTCAGGGCTGCGAGCCATGGCACGCGAGAGAGATGAGGCTGGGACTGGAGCACCAGGGATAGGTGAGTGGGACCCCAGCCAGTCCTTTAACATGTGGCCAGGCTTTCCTGATTGGCCTGGGACATACGTTGCGTACTCACAGTTGCAGCGCAGTAAAGATCTCATAGCCCATCCCCCGCAGCGGTTTACAACATGTCAGACCTTGTTTCGTCTCCACCAACGTTTTCCACCCGCTTAAATACAACAGTTAAAATCTTGCGGAATCGCGGCTGAAAGACTCAGCAATACCAGATATTTGTGGCCATTTTACTGCAGGTGGGTCCGTTGCGGGATGTCTGCGGAGGAAATCTCACAGCAGACCTCACATGTAGGGCCTAAGGCTAAGGCCATAATAAGTCCATATTACACGGAGCTTAATACACTCTAATACGAGTCTGATGTTCTCCGAGAGGTCCCTGCGGGGCAGTCACGTCGGGTCACTAAAGCTGTGGCCGGGCAGGATTAGCGGCTGTAATAAGGTCCATATAAGACAGTCCACGTATTATGGCCGTGTCAGTCCAGCTTTACAGCACAATGAAGCAGATCGCCCATTCCTGGTTTGGATTTATTGTCATCCATTTTTATCAAGAACAGACATGACTAAGGCTCATCACGTCTGCGAAGCGTGGACACCAGGAAAGTACCGGACATACATGTTACATGACCACAGGGTTACATTAGACAGACGGAAGCCAAAAGAATATCCACTATAAAATATATATATATATATATATATATATATATATGTAACTGTGTGACTATAGACTACGATATTCCATACAGTAAAACCTATATGTATTTGCAGCACAGAACCCTATAGGTGCAGGATGACACTATATGGTGTCCATCAGACGTATCTGCTTGAAGAATACATCCAGAGGTCACAAACATAATGCTGATATATATATATATATATATATTAGATAGGCTATAACATATATACATATATAACCAAAGGCGAGCTGGCAGATCAGCCGTTCAGGGCTCTGTTCTGCGCTGTGACGTGCCGTCCACCCGCGTGTCCTCTGCAGCCGATCACCGGCCCCTCACATCATCCATACCAGTGACGACAGGTCATTGTACAGGGAGACCCCCCGGTCAGCCGGACTTCTCGGGTGAGTTATGGAAACTTTTTTCTGCGATTTGCTCCCTTTAGAACAATTTTTGACAACTGTTTTTGATCTACCAACAATGTAATGTGCACAGAACCAAACTCAGGCCCCTGTTGTGTGTCATGGTGCAGATTCGGTTTCCCTAAGTCCCCAGATAGAGGATCTAGGACTTAGCAGCTGTATTAGGGGGCTGTGACGTGTGGTACAAGCCGAGGGCACCGCCTGCCGTTACTGCTGCACCTGAAACAATGCCAAGTCCTGAGACTGCTCAGGAACTAGCGGTGATAGCCACGTGTGCCCGCTTGTAGTGCCCCAGCATGTAGTGTTCCCCCGCTTGTAGTATGTGCCCGCTTGTAGTGCGCCCCCTTGTAGTGCCCCAGCATGTAGTATGCCCCCGCTTGTAGTGCCCCAGCATGTAGTATGCCCCTGCTTGTAGTGCCCCAGCATGTAGTATGCCCCCGCTTGTAGTATGTGCCCGCTTGTAGTGCGCCCCCTTGTAGTGCCCCAGCATGTAGTATGCCCCTGCTTGTAGTATGCGTCCCCTTGTAGTGCCCCAGCATGTACAGTCATGGCCAAAAGTTTTGAGAATGACACAAATATTCTATTTTCACATGATCTGCTGCCCTCTGGTTTTTCTGTGTGTTTGTCAGATGTTTTTATCACATACAGAAATAGAATTGCATTCATATTATGAGTAACAGAAGCTTATATTGACACTTAGAATGAGTTAATGCAGCAAGTCAATATTTGCAGTGTTGACCCTTCTTCTTCAGGACCTCTGCAATTCTCCCTGGCATGCTCTCAATCAACTTCTGGACCAAATCCTGACTGATAGCAGTCCATTCTTGCAGAATCAATGCTTTCATTTTGTCTGAATTTGTTGGTTTTTGTTTGTCCACCCGTCTCTTGATGATTGACCACAAGTTCTCAATGGGATTAAGATCTGGGGAGTTTCCAGGCCATGGACCCAAAATCTCTATGTTTTGTTCCCTGAGCCATTTAGTTATCACCTTTGCTTTATGGCAAGGTGCTCCATCATGCTGGAAAAGGCATTGTTGAGCGCCAAACTGCTCTTGGACGGTTGGGAGAAGTTGCTCTTGGAGGACATTCTGGTACCATTCTTTATTCATGGCTGTGTTTTTAGGCAAGACTGTGAGAGAGCCGATTCCCTTGGCTGAGAAGCAACCCCACACATGAATGGTTTCAGGATGCTTTACAGTTGGCATGAGACAAGACTGGTGGTAGCGCTCACCTCTTCTTCTCCGAATAAGCTGTTTTCCAGATGTTCCAAACAATGGAAAAGGGGATTCATCAGAGAAAATGACTTTCCCCCAGTCCTCAGCAGTCCACTCCCTGTACCTTTTGCAGAATATCAGTCTGTCCCTGATGTTTTTTCTGGAGAGATGTAGCTTCTTTGCTGCCCTCCTTGAGACCAGGCCTTGCTCCAAGAGTCTCCGCCTCACAGTGCGTGCAGATGCACTCACACCTGCCTGCTGCCATTCCTCAGCAAGCTCTGCACTGCTGGTAGCCCCATCCCGCAGCTGAAACACTTTTAAGAGACGGTCCTGCCGCTTGCTGGTCTTTCTTGGGCGCCCTGGAGCCTTTTTGGCACCAATGGAACCTCTCTCCTTGAAGTTCTTGATGATGCGATAGATTGTTGACTGAGGTGCAATCTTTCTAGCTGCAATACTCTTCCCAGTTAGGCCATTTTTGTGCAGTGCAATGATGACTGCATGTGTTTCTTTAGAGATAACCATGGTTAACAGAAGAGAAACAATGATGGCAAGCACCAGCCTCCTTTTAAAGTGTCCAGTGGTGTCATTCTTACTTAATCATGACAGATTGATCTCCAGCCCTGTCCTCATCAACACCCACACCTGTGTTAATGGAGCAATCACTGAAACCATGTTAGGTGGTCCTTTTAAGGCAGGGCTGCAATGATGTTGAAATGTGTTTTGGGGGATAAAGTTCATTTTCTAGGCAAATATTGACTTTGCAAGTAATTGCTGTTAAGCTGATCACTCTTTATAACATTCTGGAGTATATGCAAATTGCCATTAGAAAAACTGAAGCAGTAGACTTTGTAAAAATTAATATTTGTATCATTCTCAAAACTTTTGGCCATGACTGTAGTATGCCCCCGCTTGTAGTGCCCCAGCATGTAGTACGCCCCCGCTTGTAGTGTGCCCACGCTTGTAGTATGCGCCCGCTTGTAGTGCCCCAGCATGTAGTATGCCCTCGCTTGTAGTGCCCCAGCATGTAGTGTGCCCCCGCTTGTAGTATGTGCCCGCTTGTAGTGCGCCCCCTTGTAGTGCCCCAGCATGTAGTATGCCCCCGCTTGTAGTGCCCCAGCATGTAGTACGCCCCTGCTTGTAGTGCCCCAGCATGTAGTATGCCCCCGCTTGTAGTATGCGTCCCCTTGTAGTGCCCCAGCATGTAGTATGCCCCCGCTTGTAGTGCCCCAGCATGTAGTACGCCCACACTTGTAGTGCCCCAGCATGTAGTATGCCCTCGCTTGTAGTGCCCCAGCATGTATTATGCCCCCGCTTGTAGTGCCCCAGCATGTAGTACGCCCCCGCTTGTAGTGCCCCAGCATGTAGTACGCCCCCGCTTGTAGTATGCGTCCCCTTGTAGTGCCCCAGCATGTAGTATGCCCCCGCTTGTAGTATGTGCCCGCTTGTAGTGCGCCCCCTTGTAGTGCCCCAGCATGTAGTATGCCCCCACTTGTAGTATGGCCCCGCTTGTAGTGTGCCCCCGCTTGTAGTATGCGTCCCCTTGTAGTGCCCCAGCATGTAGTGCCCCCGCTTGTAGTGCCCCAGCATGTAGTACGCCCCCGCTTGTAGTATGCGTCCGCTTGTAGTGCCCCAGCATGTAGTATGCCCCAGCATGTAGTATGCCCCAGCATGTAGTATGCCCCCGCTTGTAGTGCCCCAGCATGTAGTATGCCCCAGCATGTAGTATGCCCCAGCATGTAGTATGCCCCCGCTTGTAGTGCCCCAGCATGTAGTATGCCCCAGCATGTAGTATGCCCCAGCATGTAGTATGCGTCCCCTTGTAGTGCCCCAGCATGTAGTATGCCCCCGCTTGTAGTGCCCCAGCATGTAGTATGCCCCCGCTTGTAGTGCCCCAGCATGTAGTACACCCCCACTTGTAGTATGGCCCCGCTTGTAGTGCGCCCCCGCTTGTAGTATGCGCCTGCTTGTAGTGCCCCAGCATGTAGTACGCCCCCGCTTGTAGTGTGCGTCCCCTTGTAGTGCCCCAGCATGTAGTACGCCCCCGCTTGTAGTGTGCGTCCCCTTGTAGTGCCCCAGCATGTAGTATGCGCCCGCTTGTAGTGCCCCAGCATGTAGTATGCCCCCGCTTGTAGTGTGCGTCCCCTTGTAGTGCCCCAGCATGTAGTACGCCCCCGCTTGTAGTGCCCCAGCATGTAGTACGCCCCCGCTTGTAGTGTGCGTCCCCTTGTAGTGCCCCAGCATGTAGTACGCCCCCGCTTGTAGTGCCCCAGCATGTAGTATGCGTCCCCTTGTAGTGCCCCAGCATGTAGTATGCGTCCCCTTGTAGTGCCCCCCGCTTGTAGTATGTGCCCGCTTGTAGTGCGCCCCCTTGTAGTGCCCCAGCATGTAGTATGCCCCCACTTGTAGTATGCGCCCGCTTGTAGTGCCCCAGCATGTAGTACGCCCCCACTTGTAGTATGTGCCCGCTTGTAGTATGCGCCCGCTTGTAGTGCCCCAGCATGTAGTATGCCCCCACTTGTAGTATGGCCCCGCTTGTAGTGCGCCCCCGCTTGTAGTATGCGCCCGCTTGTAGTGCGCCCGCTTGTAGTGCCCCAGCATGTAGTGCGCCCCCGCTTGTAGTGCGCCCGCTTGTAGTGCCCCAGCATGTAGTACGCCCCCACTTGTAGTATGCGCCCGCTTGTAGTGCCCCAGCATGTAGTATGCCCCCGCTTGTAGTGCCCCAGCATGTAGTACGCCCCCGCTTGTAGTGTGCGTCCCCTTGTAGTGCCCCAGCATGTAGTACGCCCCCGCTTGTATTGCCCCAGCATGTAGTACGGCCCCGCTTGTAGTGCCCCAGCATGTAGTATGCGTCCCCTTGTAGTGCCCCAGCATGTAGTATGCGTCCCCTTGTAGTGCCCCAGCATGTAGTATGCGTCCCCTTGTAGTGCCCCAGCATGTAGTATGCGCCTGCTTGTAGTGCCCCAGCATGTAGTATGCGTCCCCTTGTAGTGCCCCAGCATGTAGTATGCGTCCCCTTGTAGTGCCCCAGCATGTAGTATGCGTCCCCTTGTAGTGCCCCCCGCTTGTAGTATGTGCCCGCTTGTAGTGCGCCCCCTTGTAGTGCCCCAGCATGTAGTATGCCCCCACTTGTAGTATGGCCCCGCTTGTAGTGCGCCCCCGCTTGTAGTATGCGCCCGCTTGTAGTGCCCCAGCATGTAGTACGCCCCCACTTGTAGTATGTGCCCGCTTGTAGTATGCGCCCGCTTGTAGTGCCCCAGCATGTAGTATGCCCCCACTTGTAGTATGGCCCCGCTTGTAGTGCGCCCCCGCTTGTAGTATGCGCCCGCTTGTAGTATGCGCCCGCTTGTAGTGCCCCAGCATGTAGTATGCCCCCGCTTGTAGTGCCCCAGCATGTAGTATGCCCCCGCTTGTAGTGCCCCAGCATGTAGTATGCGTCCCCTTGTAGTGCCCCAGCATGTAGTACGCCCCCACTTGTAGTATGTGCCCGCTTGTAGTATGCGCCCGCTTGTAGTGCCCCAGCATGTAGTATGCCCCCACTTGTAGTATGGCCCCGCTTGTAGTGCGCCCCCGCTTGTAGTATGCGCCCGCTTGTAGTATGCGCCCGCTTGTAGTGCCCCAGCATGTAGTATGCCCCCGCTTGTAGTGCCCCAGCATGTAGTATGCCCCCGCTTGTAGTGCCCCAGCATGTAGTATGCGTCCCCTTGTAGTGCCCCAGCATGTAGTATGCGCCTGCTTGTAGTATGCCCCCCGCTTGTAGTATGCCCCCGCTTGTAGTATGTGCCCGCTTGTAGTGCCCCAGCATGTAGTATGCGCCCGCTTGTAGTGCGCCCGCTTGTAGTGCCCCAGCATGTAGTGCGCCCGCTTGTAGTGCGCCAGCATGTAGTACGCCCCCACTTGTAGTATGCGCCCGCTTGTAGTGCCCCAGCATGTAGTATGCCCCCGCTTGTAGTGCCCCAGCATGTAGTACGCCCCTGCTTGTAGTGCCCCAGCATGTATTATGCCCCCGCTTGTAGTATGCGTCCCCTTGTAGTGCCCCAGCATGTAGTATGCCCCCGCTTGTAGTGCCCCAGCATGTAGTATGACCCCGCTTGTAGTGCCCCAGCATGTAGTACGCCCACACTTGTAGTGCCCCAGCATGTAGTATGCCCTCGCTTGTAGTGCCCCAGCATGTATTATGCCCCCGCTTGTAGTGCCCCAGCATGTAGTACGCCCCCGCTTGTAGTATGCGTCCCCTTGTAGTGCCCCAGCATGTAGTATGCCCCCGCTTGTAGTATGTGCCCGCTTGTAGTGCGCCCCCTTGTAGTGCCCCAGCATGTAGTATGCCCCCACTTGTAGTATGGCCCCGCTTGTAGTGCGCCCCCGCTTGTAGTATGCGTCCCCTTGTAGTGCCCCAGCATGTAGTGCCCCCCGCTTGTAGTGCCCCAGCATGTAGTACGCCCCCGCTTGTAGTGTCCCAGCATGTAGTACGCCCCCGCTTGTAGTATGCGTCCGCTTGTAGTGCCCCAGCATGTAGTATGCCCCCACTTGTAGTTCCCCAGCATGTAGTATGCCCCAGCATGTAGTATGCCCCAGCATGTAGTATGCCCCCACTTGTAGTGCCCCAGCATGTAGTACGCCCCCGCTTGTAGTATGCGCCCGCTTGTAGTATGCGTCCCCTTGTAGTGCCCCAGCATGTAGTATGCCCCCGCTTGTAGTGCCCCAGCATGTAGTATGCCCCCGCTTGTAGTGCCCCAGCATGTAGTACGCCCCCACTTGTAGTATGGCCCCGCTTGTAGTGCGCCCCCGCTTGTAGTATGCGCCTGCTTGTAGTGCCCCAGCATGTAGTACGCCCCCGCTTGTAGTGTGCGTCCCCTTGTAGTGCCCCAGCATGTAGTACGCCCCCGCTTGTAGTGTGCGTCCCCTTGTAGTGCCCCAGCATGTAGTACGCCCCCGCTTGTAGTGTGCGTCCCCTTGTAGTGCCCCAGCATGTAGTATGCGCCCGCTTGTAGTGCCCCAGCATGTAGTATGCCCCCGCTTGTAGTGTGCGTCCCCTTGTAGTGCCCCAGCATGTAGTACGCCCCCGCTTGTAGTGCCCCAGCATGTAGTACGCCCCCGCTTGTAGTGTGCGTCCCCTTGTAGTGCCCCAGCATGTAGTACGCCCCCGCTTGTAGTGCCCCAGCATGTAGTATGCGTCCCCTTGTAGTGCCCCAGCATGTAGTATGCGTCCCCTTGTAGTGCCCCCGCTTGTAGTATGTGCCCGCTTGTAGTGCGCCCCCTTGTAGTGCCCCAGCATGTAGTATGCCCCCACTTGTAGTATGCGCCCGCTTGTAGTGCCCCAGCATGTAGTACGCCCCCACTTGTAGTATGTGCCCGCTTGTAGTATGCGCCCGCTTGTAGTGCCCCAGCATGTAGTATGCCCCCACTTGTAGTATGGCCCCGCTTGTAGTGCGCCCCCGCTTGTAGTATGCGCCCGCTTGTAGTGCGCCCGCTTGTAGTGCCCCAGCATGTAGTGCGCCCCCGCTTGTAGTGCGCCCGCTTGTAGTGCCCCAGCATGTAGTACGCCCCCACTTGTAGTATGCGCCCGCTTGTAGTGCCCCAGCATGTAGTATGCCCCCGCTTGTAGTGCCCCAGCATGTAGTACGCCCCCGCTTGTAGTGTGCGTCCCCTTGTAGTGCCCCAGCATGTAGTACGCCCCCGCTTGTATTGCCCCAGCATGTAGTACGCCCCCGCTTGTAGTGCCCCAGCATGTAGTATGCGTCCCCTTGTAGTGCCCCAGCATGTAGTATGCGTCCCCTTGTAGTGCCCCAGCATGTAGTATGCGTCCCCTTGTAGTGCCCCAGCATGTAGTATGCGCCTGCTTGTAGTGCCCCAGCATGTAGTATGCGTCCCCTTGTAGTGCCCCAGCATGTAGTATGCGTCCCCTTGTAGTGCCCCAGCATGTAGTATGCGTCCCCTTGTAGTGCCCCCGCTTGTAGTATGTGCCCGCTTGTAGTGCGCCCCCTTGTAGTGCCCCAGCATGTAGTATGCCCCCACTTGTAGTATGGCCCCGCTTGTAGTGCGCCCCCGCTTGTAGTATGCGCCCGCTTGTAGTGCCCCAACATGTAGTACGCCCCCACTTGTAGTATGTGCCCGCTTGTAGTATGCGCCCGCTTGTAGTGCCCCAGCATGTAGTATGCCCCCACTTGTAGTATGGCCCCGCTTGTAGTGCGCCCCCGCTTGTAGTATGCGCCCGCTTGTAGTATGCGCCCGCTTGTAGTGCCCCAGCATGTAGTATGCCCCCGCTTGTAGTGCCCCAGCATGTAGTATGCCCCCGCTTGTAGTGCCCCAGCATGTAGTATGCGTCCCCTTGTAGTGCCCCAGCATGTAGTATGCGCCTGCTTGTAGTATGCCCCCCGCTTGTAGTATGCCCCCGCTTGTAGTATGTGCCCGCTTGTAGTGCCCCAGCATGTAGTATGCCCCCACTTGTAGTATGGCCCCGCTTGTAGTGCGCCCCCGCTTGTAGTATGCGCCCGCTTGTAGTGCCCCAGCATGTAGTACGCCCCCGCTTGTAGTATGTGCCCGCTTGTAGTATGCGCCCGCTTGTAGTGCCCCAGCATGTAGTATGCCCCCACTTGTAGTATGGCCCCACTTGTAGTATGCGCCCGCTTGTAGTGCGCCCGCTTGTAGTGCCCCAGCATGTAGTGCGCCCCCGCTTGTAGTGCGCCCGCTTGTAGTGCCCCAGCATGTAGTACGCCCCCGCTTGTAGTGCGCCCGCTTGTAGTGCCCCAGCATGTAGTACGCCCCCACTTGTAGTATGCGCCCGCTTGTAGTGCCCCAGCATGTAGTACGCCCCCACTTGTAGTATGGCCCCGCTTGTAGTGCGCCCCCGCTTGTAGTATGCGCCCGCTTTAGTGCGCCCGCTTGTAGTGCCCCAGCATGTAGTACGCCCCCACTTGTAGTATGCGCCCGCTTGTAGTGCCCCAGCATGTAGTATGCCCCCGCTTGTAGTGCCCCAGCATGTAGTACGCCCCCGCTTGTAGTGCCCCAGCATGTAGTCCCCCCCGCTTGTAGCCCCGCATGGTATGCCCCCGCTTGTAGTGCCCCAGCATGTAGTGCCCCAGCATGTAGTACACCCCCGCTTGTAGTGCCCCAGCATGTAGTATGCCCCCGCTTGTAGTGCCCCAGCATGTAGTGCCCCAGCATGTAGTATGCGTCCCCTTGTAGTGCCCCAGCATGTAGTATGCGCCTGCTTGTAGTATGCCCCCGCTTGTAGTATGCCCCCGCTTGTAGTATGTGCCCGCTTGTAGTATGTGCCCGCTTGTAGTGCCCCAGCATGTAGTATGCCCCCACTTGTAGTATGGCCCCGCTTGTAGTGCGCCCCCGCTTGTAGTATGCGCCCGCTTGTAGTGCCCCAGCATGTAGTACGCCCCCACTTGTAGTATGTGCCCGCTTGTAGTATGCGTCCCCTTGTAGTGCCCCAGCATGTAGTATGCGTCCCCTTGTAGTGCCCCAGCATGTAGTATGCGTCCCCTTGTAGTGCCCCAGCATGTAGTATGCGCCTGCTTGTAGTGCCCCAGCATGTAGTATGCGTCCCCTTGTAGTGCCCCAGCATGTAGTATGCGTCCCCTTGTAGTGCCCCAGCATGTAGTATGCGTCCCCTTGTAGTGCCCCCGCTTGTAGTATGTGCCCGCTTGTAGTGCGCCCCCTTGTAGTGCCCCAGCATGTAGTATGCCCCCACTTGTAGTATGGCCCCGCTTGTAGTGCGCCCCCGCTTGTAGTATGCGCCCGCTTGTAGTGCCCCAGCATGTAGTACGCCCCCACTTGTAGTATGTGCCCGCTTGTAGTATGCGCCCGCTTGTAGTGCCCCAGCATGTAGTATGCCCCCACTTGTAGTATGGCCCCGCTTGTAGTGCGCCCCCGCTTGTAGTATGCGCCCGCTTGTAGTGCCCCAGCATGTAGTATGCCCCCGCTTGTAGTGCCCCAGCATGTAGTATGCCCCCGCTTGTAGTGCCCCAGCATGTAGTATGCGTCCCCTTGTAGTGCCCCAGCATGTAGTATGCGCCTGCTTGTAGTATGCCCCCGCTTGTAGTATGCCCCCGCTTGTAGTATGTGCCCGCTTGTAGTGCCCCAGCATGTAGTATGCCCCCACTTGTAGTATGGCCCCGCTTGTAGTGCGCCCCCGCTTGTAGTATGCGCCCGCTTGTAGTGCCCCAGCATGTAGTACGCCCCCGCTTGTAGTATGTGCCCGCTTGTAGTATGCGCCCGCTTGTAGTGCCCCAGCATGTAGTATGCCCCCACTTGTAGTATGGCCCCACTTGTAGTATGCGCCCGCTTGTAGTGCGCCCGCTTGTAGTGCCCCAGCATGTAGTGCGCCCCCGCTTGTAGTGCGCCCGCTTGTAGTGCCCCAGCATGTAGTACGCCCCCGCTTGTAGTGCGCCCGCTTGTAGTGCCCCAGCATGTAGTACGCCCCCACTTGTAGTATGCGCCCGCTTGTAGTGCCCCAGCATGTAGTACGCCCCCACTTGTAGTATGGCCCCGCTTGTAGTGCGCCCCCGCTTGTAGTATGCGCCCGCTTGTAGTGCGCCCGCTTGTAGTGCCCCAGCATGTAGTACGCCCCCACTTGTAGTATGCGCCCGCTTGTAGTGCCCCAGCATGTAGTATGCCCCCGCTTGTAGTGCCCCAGCATGTAGTACGGCCCCCGCTTGTAGTGCCCCAGCATGTAGTACGCCCCCGCTTGTAGTGCCCCAGCATGTAGTATGCCCCCGCTTGTAGTGCCCCAGCATGTAGTGCCCCAGCATGTAGTACACCCCCGCTTGTAGTGCCCCAGCATGTAGTATGCCCCCGCTTGTAGTGCCCCAGCATGTAGTGCCCCAGCATGTAGTATGCGTCCCCTTGTAGTGCCCCAGCATGTAGTATGCGCCTGCTTGTAGTATGCCCCCGCTTGTAGTATGCCCCCGCTTGTAGTATGTGCCCGCTTGTAGTATGTGCCCGCTTGTAGTGCCCCAGCATGTAGTATGCCCCCACTTGTAGTATGGCCCCGCTTGTAGTGCGCCCCCGCTTGTAGTATGCGCCCGCTTGTAGTGCCCCAGCATGTAGTACGCCCCCACTTGTAGTATGTGCCCGCTTGTAGTATGCGCCCGCTTGTAGTGCCCCAGCATGTAGTATGCCCCCACTTGTAGTATGGCCCCACTTGTAGTGCGCCCCCGCTTGTAGTATGCGCCCGCTTGTAGTGCGCCCGCTTGTAGTGCCCCAGCATGTAGTGCGCCCCCGCTTGTAGTGCGCCCGCTTGTAGTGCCCCAGCATGTAGTACGCCCCCACTTGTAGTATGCGCCCGCTTGTAGTGCCCCAGCATGTAGTACGCCCCCACTTGTAGTATGTGCCCCTTGTAGTGCGCCCCCTTGTAGTGCGCCCGCTTGCAATGGAGCTTCCAGGATGCCGAGTTAGGGCTTGTGCAGCTCTTGTACCCTCACCAGACACTCCTCCAGCCTCCATATACTCCCAGGCTGGGCTGGAACAGCTTTTCCTATTATAAGTGCAGTAGCAGAGTATATACTGTATATATGTATATATATATATATTATGGCATCTGCTCCCCTCACCCTTCCCCCACCTCTATAGACAGTCGGCCGCTCTCCAGGCCCCCCTTGCTACGGCTCATTTCCCTCACTATATGGAGCTCGTGGTTAGGATTTTACTATCCTTGTTGTCCACTTGTGACTTGGCCGTGGCTAATAGACAGTCTGAACAAAGAGTAAAGTATTGGGGAGGGGCCGAGCAGTCGCCTGTAGTTCGGCAGACCCCCCTCGTAGGCCCGGGATCTACAATCACGAGAAGGAACCTAAAGCCACTCCTTGACCTATGTGCACATTATTACATGAACAGTCCATTGGGTTAAGTACGACGCATGTAATGCTTCACTTCACCTATGGTGGCGCTACAGGAATGGATTTACACATCTAGGTTGTGGTTGAGCCAAATGTGCACATGAATAAATAGGTTTACACATTATTACATGAACAGTCCATTGACTTAGAGGACAAGTGTGTAATACCTGATTTCACCTGTGGGTGCGCTGCAGAGTCCCCTGCAGATAACAAGTGACACTTGAGGGTCCCAGCAGGGGTGTACCTTACATCAGGGAGCTTCGGCATGCCAGCTGTTGTAAAACTACAACTCCCAGTATGCTCCATTCACTCCTATGAACAGCGGAGCAAGCACGAATGCTGGGAGTTGTAGTTGCACAACAATGGGAGTGCCAAAGGTTGTCATAAAGGAATCCGTCCAACAAAGCAATGTACAAAGGTGACAACCCCCTTAAAAAATCCTCGTAATGAAGGACAATCAACACGGCCACCATCAAAGCTCCCATAAAGTTTGGAACCCAACTTTCCTAAGACCCCCAATGACAAATTGCACTAATTATGTGACCTACGCCCCTTTGCTACACTAAACCCTCCTCATATTATTAGGGTCACCCATTGACGCCGCCCGGCAGTGACAGAGTTAAGACTGCGTTGCACACGATAAATTGTGTTAATCAATAGATTTGCCCCTCCCCCCACCGTAAGGAAAGCGAATTCTGAGCCCGACAACAACGCCGAAGAATACAGCGCACATGTGAATGACATTATTACCAAGAGGCATCAGTCGCCTGCTCGGAAAGGGTTAACACGCGCAGATCTGTAAGTGGCGCTCAGCCCTGGTCAGGCACAGTCAGCACCATGGACAGCGGCGGACAGCAGCAGCCTCTCCTCCTCCCCGCTGCACTCCACATGTAGTACAAACTACAACTCCCAGCATGCACTAACACTCACAGGGCAAGAGACGGGCATTTATAGAGCGCTAACGCAGACGTCGCTCCGGGGACCCCCCATAAATAGTGATCTGGGGCACCCCGGGCTGGATCTGCTCTCTTTAGGCCTCATGCACTTGGCTGAGCACCCCCGGCACCTGAGGAGGTGCACCCTCTGCCAGGCTATGTACCCACCAATGCCACGCCCCTTTCAGGGAAACGCTGAGGACGGCACAAAAGTAACATTATGCCAGAAAATAAAGCATGACCCAACCCCCCACAGAGTCCCTATAGTTAGGTCGTCCCTACGGTTGGGTAGTCCCTACGGTTAGGTAGTCCCTATAGTTAGGTAGTCCCTACGGTTGGGTCGTCCCTATAGTTGGGTAGTCCCTACGGTTGGGTCATCCCTACAGTTAGGTAGTCCCTATAGTTAGGTAGTCCCTACGGTTGGGTCGTCCCTATAGTTAGGTAGTCCCTACAGTTAGGTAGTCCCTATAGTTAGGTAGTCCCTACGGTTGGGTCGTCCCTATAGTTAGGTAGTCCCTACAGTTGGGTCGTCCCTATAGTTGGGTAATCCCTACGGTTGGGTCGTCCCTATAGTTAGGTAGTCCCTATAGTTGGGTAGTCCCTACGGTTAGGTAGTCCCTACGGTTGGTTCGTCCCTATGGTTGGGTCATCCCTATAGTTAGGTAGTCCCTACGGTTGGGTCGTCCCTATGGTTGGGTCATCCCTATAGTTAGGTAGTCCCTACGGTTGGGTCGTCCCTATGGTTGGGTCGTCCCTATAGTTAGGTAGTCCCTACGGTTGGGTCGTCCCTATAGTTAGGTAGTCCCTACGGTTGGGTCGTCCCTATAGTTAGGTAGTCCCTACAGTTGGGTCGTCCCTATAGTTGGGTAATCCCTACGGTTGGGTCGTCCCTATAGTTAGGTAGTCCCTATAGTTGGGTAGTCCCTACGGTTAGGTAGTCCCTACGGTTGGTTCGTCCCTATGGTTGGGTCATCCCTATAGTTAGGTAGTCCCTACGGTTGGGTCGTCCCTATAGTTAGGTAGTCCCTACAGTTGGGTCGTCCCTATAGTTGGGTAATCCCTACGGTTGGGTCGTCCCTATAGTTAGGTAGTCCCTATAGTTAGGTAGTCCCTACGGTTGGGTCGTCCCTATAGTTAGGTAGTCCCTATAGTTAGGTAGTCCCTACGGTTGGGTCGTCCCTATAGTTAGGTAGTCCCTACAGTTGGGTCGTCCCTATAGTTGGGTAATCCCTACGGTTGGGTCGTCCCTATAGTTAGGTAGTCCCTATAGTTGGGTAGTCCCTACGGTTAGGTAGTCCCTACGGTTGGTTCGTCCCTATGGTTGGGTCATCCCTATAGTTAGGTAGTCCCTACGGTTGGGTCGTCCCTATGGTTGGGTCATCCCTATAGTTAGGTAGTCCCTACGGTTGGGTCGTCCCTATGGTTGGGTCGTCCCTATAGTTAGGTAGTCCCTACGGTTGGGTCGTCCCTATAGTTAGGTAGTCCCTACGGTTGGGTCGTCCCTATAGTTAGGTAGTCCCTACAGTTGGGTCGTCCCTATAGTTGGGTAATCCCTACGGTTGGGTCGTCCCTATAGTTAGGTAGTCCCTATAGTTGGGTCGTCCCTACGGTTGGGTCGTCCCTATAGTTAGGTAGTCCCTATAGTTAGGTAGTCCCTATAGTTAGGTAGTCCCTACGGTTGGGTCGTCCCTACGGTTGGGTCGTCCCTACAGTTGGGTCGTCCCTACAGTTGGGTCGTCCCTACAGTTGGGTCGTCCCTACAGTTGGGTCGTCCCTATAGTTAGGTAGTCCCTATGGTTAGGTTGTCCCTACGGTTGGGTCGTCCCTACGGTTGGGTCATCCCTATGGTTCGGTCATCCCTATAGTTAGGTAGTCCCTACGGTTGGGTCGTCCCTATAGTTAGGTAGTCCCTACGGTTGGGTCATCCCTATGGTTGGGTCATCCCTATAGTTAGGTAGTCCCTACGGTTGGGTCGTCCCTATAGTTAGGTAGTCCCTACGGTTGGGTCGTCCCTATAGTTAGGTAGTCCCTACGGTTGGGTCGTCCCTATAGTTAGGTAGTCCCTATAGTTAGGGACTACCCAGCAATAGGGACTACCTATTGTTAGTTGGTCTCTATGGTTACATAGTATGCCGTCATATATAAAACATTCACCGCTTTGGATGCCGTATTATACTTCCATGAACTATACGGTTAGCTGGTCGGTAACTTTGTGTAATTTCATAGATCTTGTGATTCTGGACCAAATTGTAGTGCGATGACGCTGAGCTGTGGGGGCGCCCCCCTGACACAACGAGGCTATGTTAGAGTACAGCCGGGGCACATCAATGAGGACATGAAAGGTTCCCTTTACTTTAAGTGGTTGAGAACTGTGTGTTACCTACTCGGCATGCAACAGCGTGGTAGTGAGAGAGTGGCGGTGCGATGGTATGGCGGTGCTCTAGCGTAGCGGTGGGACGGTATGGCGGTGCTCTAGTGTAGCGGTGGGACAGTATGGCGGTGCTCTAGCGTAGCGGTGGGACGGCATGGCGAGGCTCTAGCGTAGCGGTGGGACGGTATGGCGAGGCTCTAGCGTAGCGGTGGAATGGTATGGCGAGGCTCTAGCGTAGCGGTGGGACGGTATGGCGAGGCTCTAGTGTAGCGGTGGAATGGTATGGCGAGGCTCTAGCGTAGCAGTGGGACGGTATGGCGAGGCTCTAGCGTAGCGGTGGAACGGTATGGCGAGGCTCTAGCGTAGCGGTGGGACAGTATGGCGAGGCTCTAGCGTAGCGGTGGGACGGTATGGTGGTGCTCTAGCGTAGCGGTGGGACGGCATGGCGAGGCTCTAGCGTAGCGGTGGGACGGCATGGCGAGGCTCTAGTGTAGCGGGGTGACAGTATGGCGAGGCTCTAGTGTAGCGGTGGGACGGTATGGCGAGGCTCTAGTGTAGCGGTGGAATGGTATGGCGAGGCTCTAGCGTAGCGGTGGGACGGTATGGCGAGGCTCTAGTGTAGCGGTGGAATGGTATGGCGAGGCTCTAGCGTAGCGGTGGGACGGTATGGCGAGGCTCTAGCGTAGTGGTGGGATGGTATGGCGAGGCTCTAGTGTAGTGGTGGGACGGTATGGCGAGGCTCTAGTGTAGCGGTGGAATGGTATGGCGAGGCTCTAGCGTAGCGGTGTGACGGCATGGCAGTGCTCTAGCGTAGCAGCGCGATAACACGGAGTGCAGCTGACCAGGCAATCTGTATGGATGACAATTGGAGGGTGAAGAATGTGTGTGCTGGGGCTGGGGGGGGGGGGTCATATGTAAAACTTATACCTGTATCTAGAGGGCGGATCTCATAATTCCCATGCTGGGAGTTGTAGTTCCACAATGACTGTAGTCGTGAGCAGGAGACAACCCTATTATACAGTGGATCTGTTCCCCAAGAGACCCCCCCAGCGATGACTCCAACAGGATGGTCAATAATGGCCCCCACACATATTAATCCCCCCAATACAAAGACATATATGAGCTAATGGACCTGCTTATGATTGAGGCTAATACCGCCATTACCTGGATTGGGGGAGGGGGCAGCTTACTACACAACCTCTGCACTGGATGGCTCAGGAGGGGCGAGGTATGGACCAGTCTAAGGGGCTCCAGGAACTCTGTGTATAAAGGGGTCCCGCCATGGGGGCAACCTCCGGACCCTTCTGACCAGGCCTGACCCTTCCATTTCTGGACTTGGTTGTAGTGCTGGTCACCGCTTCGGGGCCTCTCACATCTAACATTACGGATGGTGTGGCCCCTTCATTCAGGTGGAGACCCCACAGGTAAAGCCCTTTCCATTGTGGCCATGATGTCCTGAGGGGCCCCCTATAGAGGGGCCCCGTGACAGGTGCGCCCCTACCTTTTGTAATGAGCTCCTCCGTGTCCTTGTCGAAGCCCTCCCGGTGACATCTCCTCCAGAGCCCGGAGACTGTAGAGTTAAAGCGGCGGGTACAGTGGGAGTCCAGGGCCAGGTAGGGGCGGGGGCCCGGGGCGGGGGCCACTTCATCCCCGGCTCTGGAGATGACCCGCAGCTCCCCCCGGCCCTTGGCGTGGCCCCCTCCGCGGAGGGGCAGGTGCTGCCCGGGGGTGTACATGTAGCCGGGGTCGCTCCGCTTTCCTCCCGGTTTCCTGCAGCGGTCCCGGTGTCTCCGGGCATCAGTCTCGTACCAGTGGTCGGTGCACAGGGCCACAGCCAGCAGGGCCAGAGCACACAGGGCCAGGCACAGACCGGCACCGGCCAGCAGCCTCATAGCTTCACCGGGGGTGGTGGATCACACCCCGGGCACCGGCCCCAGCATCAGACCCAGCACCGATACCGCTCCGGCTGTGGAGAGGGGGAGATAAGGAGGAGGAGGAGGAGGAGGCCGAGGGGGAGGAGTCAGACTACGGCCGCCCCGACACAGGCACATACTATAGATACAGTATATACTGAGGACAGGGCTGCGTATACAGAATATATACTGAGGACTGTGCCGTGTATACAGTATATATACTGAGGACAGGGCTGTGTATACAGGTATATACTGAGGACAGGGCTGTGTATACAGTATATATACTGAGGACAGGGCTGCGTATACAGAATATATACTGAGGACTGTGCCGTGTATACAGTATATATACTGAGGACAGGGCTGTGTATACAGAATATATACTGAGGACAGGGCCGTGTATACAGGTATATACCGAGGACAGGGCTGTGTATACAGTATATATACTGAGGACAGGGCTGTGTATACAGGTATATACTGAGGACAGGGCTGTGTATACAGTATATATACTGAGGACTGGGCTGTGTATACAGTATATATATCGAGGACAGGGTTGTGTATACAGATATATACCGAGGACAGGGCTGTGTATTCAGTATATATACCGAGGACAGGGCTGTGTATACAGTATATATACCGAGGACAGGGCTGTGTATACAGGTATATACTGAGGACAGGGCTGTGTATACAGATATATACTGAGGACTGTGCCGTGTATACAGGTATATACTGAGGACAGGGCTGTGTATACAGAATATATACTGAGGACAGGGCCATGTATACAGGTATACACCGAGGACAGGGCTGTGTATACAGAATATATACTGAGGACTGTGCCGTGTATACAGGTATATACTGAGGACAGGGCTGTGTATACAGGTATATACTGAGGACAGGGCTGTGTATACAGGTATATACCGAGGACAGGGCTGTGTATACAGAATATATACTGAGGACTGTGCCGTGTATACAGGTATATACTGAGGACAGGGCTGTGTATACAGGTATATACTGAGGACAGGGCTGTGTATACAGGTATATACTGAGGACAGGGCTGTGTATACAGATATATACTGAGGACTGTGCCGTGTATACAGGTATATACTGAGGACAGAGCCGTGTATACAGGTATATACCGAGGACAGGGCTGTGTATACAGAATATATACTGAGGACTGTGCCGTGTATACAGGTATATACTGAGGACAGGGCTGTGTATATAGGTATATACTGAGGACAGGGCTGTGTATACAGTATATATACTGAGGACTGTGCCGTGTATACAGTATATATACTGAGGACTGTGCCGTGTATACAGTATATATACTGAGGACTGTGCCGTGTATACAGTATATATACTGAGGACAGGGCTGTGTATACAGGTATATACTGAGGACAGGGCTGTGTATACAGTATATATACTGAGGACAGGGCTGTGTATACAGAATATATACTGAGGACAGGGCCGTGTATACAGGTATATACCGAGGACAGGGCTGTGTATACAGAATATATACTGAGGACAGGGCTGTGTATACAGGTATATACTGAGGACAGGGCTGTGTATACAGTATATATACTGAGGACTGGGCTGTGTATACAGTATATATACCGAGGACAGGGTTGTGTATACAGATATATACCGAGGACAGGGCTGTGTATACAGTATATATACCGAGGACAGGGCTGTGTATACAGGTATATACTGAGGACAGGGCTGTGTATACAGATATATACTGAGGACTGTGCCGTGTATACAGGTATATACTGAGGACAGGGCTGTGTATACAGAATATATACTGAGGACAGGGCCATGTATACAGGTATATACCGAGGACAGGGCTGTGTATACAGAATATATACTGAGGACTGTGCCGTGTATACAGGTATATACTGAGGACAGGGCTGTGTATACAGGTATATACCGAGGACAGGGCTGTGTATACAGAATATATACTGAGGACTGTGCCGTGTATGCAGGTATATACTGAGGACAGGGCTGTGTATACAGGTATATACTGAGGACAGGGCTGTGTATACAGTATATATACTGAGGACTGTGCCGTGTATACAGTATATATACTGAGGACTGTGCCGTGTATACAGTATATATACTGAGGACAGGGCTGTGTATACAGGTATATAATGAGGACAGGGCTGTGTATACAGAATATATACTGAGGACAGGGCTGTGTATACAGAATATATACTGAGGACTGTGCCGTGTATACAGGTATATATACCGAGGACAGGGCTGTGTATACAGGTATATACTGAGGAAGGGCTGTGTATACAGTATATATACTGAGGACAGGGCTGTGTATACAGGTATATACTGAGGACAGGGCTGTGTATACAGATATATACTGAGGACTGTGCCGTGTATACAGGTATATACCGAGGACAGGGCTGTGTATACAGAATATATACTGAGGACTGTGCCGTGTATACAGGTATATACTGAGGACAGGGCTGTGTATACAGGTATATACTGAGGACAGGGCTGTGTATACAGAATATATACTGAGGACTGTGCCGTGTATACAGGTATATACCGAGGACAGGGCTGTGTATACAGAATATATACTGAGGACAGGGCTGTGTATACAGGTATATACTGAGGACAGGGCTGTGTATACAGTATATATACTGAGGACTGGGCTGTGTATACAGTATATATACCGAGGACAGGGTTGTGTATACAGATATATACCGAGGACAGGGCTGTGTATACAGTATATATACCGAGGACAGGGCTGTGTATACAGGTATATACTGAGGACAGGGCTGTGTATACAGATATATACTGAGGACTGTGCCGTGTATACAGGTATATACTGAGGACAGGGCTGTGTATACAGAATATATACTGAGGACAGGGCCATGTATACAGGTATATACCGAGGACAGGGCTGTGTATACAGAATATATACTGAGGACTGTGCCGTGTATACAGGTATATACTGAGGACAGGGCTGTGTATACAGGTATATACCGAGGACAGGGCTGTGTATACAGAATATATACTGAGGACTGTGCCGTGTATGCAGGTATATACTGAGGACAGGGCTGTGTATACAGGTATATACTGAGGACAGGGCTGTGTATACAGTATATATACTGAGGACTGTGCCGTGTATACAGTATATATACTGAGGACTGTGCCGTGTATACAGTATATATCTGAGGACAGGGCTGTGTATACAGGTATATAATGAGGACAGGGCTGTGTATACAGAATATATACTGAGGACAGGGCTGTGTATACAGAATATATACTGAGGACTGTGCCGTGTATACAGGTATATATACCGAGGACAGGGCTGTGTATACAGGTATATACTGAGGACAGGGCTGTGTATACAGTATATATACTGAGGACAGGGCTGTGTATACAGGTATATACTGAGGACAGGGCTGTGTATACAGATATATACTGAGGACTGTGCCGTGTATACAGGTATATACCGAGGACAGGGCTGTGTATACAGAATATATACTGAGGACTGTGCCGTGTATACAGGTATATACTGAGGACAGGGCTGTGTATACAGGTATATACTGAGGACTGTGCCGTGTATACAGTATATATACCGAGGACAGGGCTGTGTATACAGAATATATACTGAGGACAGGGCCATGTATACAGGTATATACCGAGGACAGGGCTGTGTATACAGAATATATACTGAGGACTGTGCCGTGTATACAGGTATATACTGAGGACAGGGCTGTGTATACAGGTATATACTGAGGACAGGGCTGTGTATACAGGTATATACCGAGGACAGGGCTGTGTATACAGAATATATACTGAGGACTGTGCCGTGTATACAGGTATATACTGAGGACAGGGCTGTGTATACAGGTATATACTGAGGACAGGGCTGTGTATACAGGTATATACTGAGGACAGGGCTGTGTATACAGATATATACTGAGGACTGTGCCGTGTATACAGGTATATACTGAGGACAGAGCCGTGTATACAGGTATATACCGAGGACAGGGCTGTGTATACAGAATATATACTGAGGACTGTGCCGTGTATACAGGTATATACTGAGGACAGGGCTGTGTATACAGGTATATACTGAGGACAGGGCTGTGTATACAGTATATATACTGAGGACTGTGCCGTGTATACAGTATATATACTGAGGACTGTGCCGTGTATACAGTATATATACTGAGGACTGTGCCGTGTATACAGTATATATACTGAGGACAGGGCTGTGTATACAGGTATATACTGAGGACAGGGCTGTGTATACAGTATATATACTGAGGACAGGGCTGTGTATACAGAATATATACTGAGGACAGGGCCGTGTATACAGGTATATACCGAGGACAGGGCTGTGTATACAGTATATATACTGAGGACAGGGCTGTGTATACAGGTATATACTGAGGACAGGGCTGTGTATACAGTATATATACTGAGGACTGGGCTGTGTATACAGTATATATACCGAGGACAGGGTTGTGTATACAGATATATACCGAGGACAGGGCTGTGTATACAGTATATATACCGAGGACAGGGCTGTGTATACAGGTATATACTGAGGACAGGGCTGTGTATACAGATATATACTGAGGACTGTGCCGTGTATACAGGTATATACTGAGGACAGGGCTGTGTATACAGAATATATACTGAGGACAGGGCCATGTATACAGGTATATACCGAGGACAGGGCTGTGTATACAGAATATATACTGAGGACTGTGCCGTGTATACAGGTATATACTGAGGACAGGGCTGTGTATACAGGTATATACTGAG
>CAMRHE010000780.1:0-55000 GCA_947044405.1 Leptodactylus fallax | reverse complement strand
TATTTAGGGTGGGGGGGCAGTCTCCTATCTGGGGGGGCAGTCTCCTATCAGGTGTGGGGGGGGGCAGTCTCCTATCTGGGGGGGCAGTCTCCTATTTAGGGTGGGGGGGCAGTCTCCTATCTGGGGGGGCAGTCTCCTATCAGGTGTGGGGGGGCAGTCTCCTATTTAGGGTGGGGGGGCAGTCTCCTATCTGGGGGGGGGCAGTCTCCTATCAGGTGTGGGGGGGCAGTCTCCTATTTAGGGTGGGGGGGCAGTCTCCTATCTGGGGGGGCAGTCTCCTATCAGGTGTGGGGGGGCAGTCTCCTATCTGGGGGGCAGTCTCCTATCAGGTGTGGGGGGCAGTCTCCTATCAGGTGTGGGGGGGGGCAGTCTCCTATCTGGGGGGGCAGTCTCCTATTTAGGGTGGGGGGCAGTCTCCTATTTAGGGTGGGGGTGGGCAGTCTCCTATCTGGGGGGGCAGTCTCCTATCAGGTGTGGGGGGGCAGTCTCCTATCTGGGGGGGCAGTCTCCTATTTAGGGTGGGGGGGCAGTCTCCTATTTAAGGTGGGGGGCAGTCTCCTATCAGGTGTGGGGGGGCAGTCTCCTATTTAGGGTGGGGGGCAGTCTCCTATCAGGTGTGGGGGGGCAGTCTCCTATTTAGGGTGGGGGGCAGTCTCCTATCAGGTGTGGGGGGGCAGTCTCCTATTTAGGGTGGGGGGCAGTCTCCTATCTGGGGGGCAGTCTCCTATTTAGGGTGGGGGGCAGTCTCCTATCAGGTGGGGGGGGCAGTCTCCTATCTGGGGGGGCAGTCTCCTATCAGGTGTGGGGGGGCAGTCTCCTATCAGGTGTGGGGGGGCAGTCTCCTATCGTGGGGGGGCAGTCTCCTATCTAGGGTGGGGGGGCAGTCTCCTATCTGGGGGGCAGTCTCCTATTTAGGGTGGGGGGCAGTCTCCTATCAGGTGTGGGGGGGCAGTCTCCTATCTGGGGGGCAGTCTCCTATTTAGGGTGGGGGGCAGTCTCCTATCTGGGGGGCAGTCTCCTATTTAGGGGGGGGGGGCAGTCTCCTATCAGGTGGGGGGGGAAGTCTCCTATTTAGGGTGGGGGGGCAGTCTCCTATCAGGTGTGGGGGGGCAGTCTCCTATCAGGTGTGGGGGGGCAGTCTCCTATCTGGGGGGGCAGTCTCCTATTTAGGGGGGGGGGCAGTCTCCTATCAGGTGTGGGGGGGCAGTCTCCTATTTAGGGTGGGGGGCAGTCTCCTATCTGGGGGGGCAGTCTCCTATCAGGTGTGGGGGGGGGCAGTCTCCTATCTGGGGGGGCAGTCTCCTATTTAGGGTGGGGGGGCAGTCTCCTATCTGGGGGGGCAGTCTCCTATCAGGTGTGGGGGGGCAGTCTCCTATTTAGGGTGGGGGGGCAGTCTCCTATCTGGGGGGGGGCAGTCTCCTATCAGGTGTGGGGGGGCAGTCTCCTATTTAGGGTGGGGGGGCAGTCTCCTATCTGGGGGGGGCAGTCTCCTATCAGGTGTGGGGGGGCAGTCTCCTATCTGGGGGGCAGTCTCCTATCAGGTGTGGGGGGGCAGTCTCCTATCAGGTGTGGGGGGGGCAGTCTCCTATCTGGGGGGGCAGTCTCCTATTTAGGGTGGGGGGCAGTCTCCTATTTAGGGTGGGGGGTGGGCAGTCTCCTATCTGGGGGGGCAGTCTCCTATCAGGTGTGGGGGGGCAGTCTCCTATCAGGTGTGGGGGGGCAGTCTCCTATCTGGGGGGGCAGTCTCCTATTTAGGGTGGGGGGGCAGTCTCCTATTTAAGGTGGGGGGGCAGTCTCCTATCAGGTGTGGGGGGGCAGTCTCCTATTTAGGGTGGGGGGCAGTCTCCTATCAGGTGTGGGGGGGCAGTCTCCTATTTAGGGTGGGGGGCAGTCTCCTATCAGGTGTGGGGGGGCAGTCTCCTATTTAGGGTGGGGGGCAGTCTCCTATCTGGGGGGCAGTCTCCTATTTAGGGTGGGGGGCAGTCTCCTATCAGGTGTGGGGGGGCAGTCTCCTATTTAGGGTGGGGGGCAGTCTCCTATCTGGGGGGCAGTCTCCTATTTAGGGTGGGGGGGCAGTCTCCTATCAGGTGTGGGGGGGCAGTCTCCTATCTGGGGGGGGCAGTCTCCTATCAGGTGTGGGGGGGCAGTCTCCTATCAGGTGTGGGGGGGCAGTCTCCTATCTGGGGGGGCAGTCTCCTATTTAGGGTGGGGGGCAGTCTCCTATCAGGTGTGGGGGTGGGGGCAGTCTCCTATTTAGGGTGGGGGGGCAGTCTCCTATCAGGTGGGGGGGGCAGTCTCCTATTTGGGTGGGGGGGCAGTCTCCTATCAGGTGTGGGGGGGCAGTCTCCTATTTAGGGTGGGGGGCAGTCTCCTATCTGGGGGGGCAGTCTCCTATCTAGGTGTGGGGGGGCAGTCTCCTATTTGGGGTGGGGGGCAGTCTCCTATCTGGGGGGGGGCAGTCTCCTATCAGGTGTGGGGGGGCAGTCTCCTATCTGGGGGGGCAGTCTCCTATTTAGGGGGGGGGGCAGTCTCCTATCTGGGGGGGCAGTCTCCTATCAGGTGTGGGGGGGGGGGGGGCAGTCTCCTATCTGGGGGGGCAGTCTCCTATCAGGTGTGGGGGGGCAGTCTCCTATTTAGGTGTGGGGGGGCAGTCTCCTATCTGGGGGGGCAGTCTCCTATCAGGTGTGGGGGGAGCAGTCTCCTATCTGGGGGGCAGTCTCCTATCAGGTGTGGGGGGGCAGTCTCCTATCAGGTGTGGGGGGGCAGTCTCCTATCTGGGGGGGCAGTCTCCTATCAGGTGTGGGGGGCAGTCTCCTATCAGGGTGGGGGGTGGGCAGTCTCCTGGGGGGGCAGTCTCCTATTTGGGTGGGGGGCAGTCTCCTATCTAGGTGTGGGGGGGGGGGCAGTCTCCTATCAGGTGTGGGGGGCAGTCTCCTATCAGGTGTGGGGGGGCAGTCTCCTATCTGGGGGGGCAGTCTCCTATTTAGGGTGGGGGGGCAGTCTCCTATTTAAGGTGGGGGGGCAGTCTCCTATCAGGTGTGGGGGGGCAGTCTCCTATTTAGGGTGGGGGGCAGTCTCCTATCAGGTGTGGGGGGGGCAGTCTCCTATTTAGGGTGGGGGGCAGTCTCCTATCAGGTGTGGGGGGGCAGTCTCCTATTTAGGGTGGGGGGCAGTCTCCTATCTGGGGGGCAGTCTCCTATTTAGGGTGGGGGGCAGTCTCCTATCAGGTGTGGGGGGGCAGTCTCCTATTTAGGGTGGGGGGCAGTCTCCTATCTGGGGGGCAGTCTCCTATTTAGGGTGGGGGGGCAGTCTCCTATCAGGTGTGGGGGGGCAGTCTCCTATCTGGGGGGGCAGTCTCCTATCAGGTGTGGGGGGGCAGTCTCCTATCAGGTGTGGGGGGGCAGTCTCCTATCTGGGGGGGCAGTCTCCTATTTAGGGTGGGGGGGCAGTCTCCTATCAGGTGTGGGGGGGCAGTCTCCTATCTGGGGGGCAGTCTCCTATTTAGGGTGGGGGGGCAGTCTCCTATCAGGTGTGGGGGGGCAGTCTCCTATCTGGGGGGCAGTCTCCTATTTAGGGTGGGGGGCAGTCTCCTATCTGGGGGGGCAGTCTCCTATTTAGGGTGGGGGGGCAGTCTCCTATTTAAGGTGGGGGGGCAGTCTCCTATCAGGTGTGGGGGGCAGTCTCCTATTTAGGGTGGGGGGCAGTCTCCTATCAGGTGTGGGGGGGCAGTCTCCTATTTAGGGTGGGGGGCAGTCTCCTATCAGGTGTGGGGGGGCAGTCTCCTATTTAGGGTGGGGGGCAGTCTCCTATCTGGGGGGCAGTCTCCTATTTAGGGTGGGGGGCAGTCTCCTATCAGGTGTGGGGGGGCAGTCTCCTATTTAGGGTGGGGGGCAGTCTCCTATCTGGGGGGCAGTCTCCTATTTAGGGTGGGGGGGCAGTCTCCTATCAGGTGTGGGGGGGCAGTCTCCTATCTGGGGGGGCAGTCTCCTATCAGGTGTGGGGGGGCAGTCTCCTATCAGGTGTGGGGGGCAGTCTCCTATCTGGGGGGGCAGTCTCCTATTTAGGGTGGGGGGGCAGTCTCCTATCAGGTGTGGGGGGGCAGTCTCCTATCTGGGGGGCAGTCTCCTATTTAGGGTGGGGGGGCAGTCTCCTATCAGGTGTGGGGGGGCAGTCTCCTATCTGGGGGGCAGTCTCCTATTTAGGGTGGGGGGCAGTCTCCTATCTGGGGGGGCAGTCTCCTATTTAGGGTGGGGGGGCAGTCTCCTATCAGGTGTGGGGGGGAAGTCTCCTATTTAGGGTGGGGGGGCAGTCTCCTATCAGGTGTGGGGGGGCAGTCTCCTATCAGGTGTGGGGGGGCAGTCTCCTATCTGGGGGGCAGTCTCCTATTTAGGGTGGGGGGGCAGTCTCCTATCAGGTGTGGGGGGGCAGTCTCCTATTTAGGGTGGGGGGGGGCAGTTTCTCTCCCTTCCTCCCCCCCCCCCCCATGCAGTGCATTAGTCCCCACATACGAGGCGGGGGAGATGTGAGCGCCATCTGTCCCCATAACTGAGCCCAGGATAGTGGGGGGAGGGGGAGGCTGGCCGTGCTGCAGGTTGGTGACATAGTGACAGCACATGGCGGTGTGTTCAGCTGCTGCTGTTTAAGCCTGTCAATCATTGGCTGCTCCAGGTGTTGTGTCTGTGGGTTGTCACATTGTGACAAGCCTCAAGTCGATTTGGAGGTTCCCTTTATTTAACCCCTTCACTGCCTGCCCAGCCCTACAAGCGGAGATGGCAGGTTTCTGTAGGATTCTAGATGACGTAATGCTGGCACGTACGGTGTCCATGACAGAAAGGGGCAGAGAGACTGACAGGTGCGGCGTACGCTATGTATTCACGTCTCTATAGGGCGCTATATAGCCAGGTATGGGGGAGGGGAGGGGGCGCCAACCTGCTGCGTTATTTATTTTATACATTTTTTTTCGTGCCAGAAATTGAGGTTGGTTTGTTAAACGCTTTGGTCGCTGTGGAAACCGAGACTGCGAATATCTGACGGAGGGATCAGGACGCCGCAGGCGCAGTGAGTGGAGGAATTTGGGACCTCGCTGGCCTTTTGTGTGCCAGCCACATAAATACGTCCTCGCCGCGGCACAGAGACGGATTTTATCAGGATCACAATGTAAACAGGCAGGATCGAGGATTCCACGCTATAAGGAGCGCGCTACATGATACGCCGATACGGACGCGGCGGTGAGCGCGCTACATGATACGCTGATACGGACGCGGTGGCGAGCTCGCTACATGATACGCCGATACGGACACGGCGGCGAGCACGCTACATGATACGCCGATACGGACGTGGCGGCGAGCGCGCTACATGATACGCCGATACGGATGTGGCGGTGAGCGCGCTACATGATACGCCGATACGGGAGGTGGCGGCGAGCGCGCTACATGATATGCTGATACGGACGCGGCGGCGAGCACGCTACATGATACGCCGATACGGACGCAGCGGTGAGCGCGCTACATGATACACCGATACGGATGCGGCGGTGAGCGCGCTACATGATACGCCGATACGGATGTGGCGGCGAGCGCGCTACATGATACGCCAATACAGACGTGTCGGCGAGCGCGCTACATGATACGCCGATACAGACGTGGCGGCGAGCGCGCTACATGATACGCCGATACGGACACGGTGGCGAGCACGCTACATGATACGCCGATACAGACGTGGCGGCAAGCGCGCTACATGATACGCCGATACAGACGTGGCGGCGAGCGCGCTACATGATACGCCGATACAGACGTGGCGGCAAGCGCGCTACATGATACGCCGATACAGACGTGGCGGCTCAGCCATGTAATGTGTGGGGATGTAAGGACAGCAAGACGATAAGAGCAGACGCGTTGTGTGGGGCGGCAGTACATATGGCGGGCAGTAATATCTGCAGCCGGAGGCATTGCCTGTCATCATGGCGGACTTACCAGTCACCTATAGGTGGCCTTGGAGAATATATACCCTGTAGTAAGAAAATATTTGCCCTGTCCCAATTTCGTCCAAAAGTGATAATCCCCTATCCTAACCTTTATGTGCCCCACATCAATAAAGCTGTGTCCCCCCGCCCTGCCAGAAGTCTATGGGAACAGGAAAAAAAAGTTCCGGGCGCTTTTCTATCCCCATCAGTCCCACTGATATCGAAGCGAGTGGTGGCCAAAATGTGTGACCACAGCTCCATTTCACCAGGACACAGGACCTGTGGCCCCTACACCTATACCATACGTGGCCCCTACATCTATAACATAAGTGGCCCCTACACCTATACCATACGTGGCCCCTACACCTATACCATATGCGGCCCCTACACCTATACCATATGCGGCCCCTACACCTATACCATACGTGGCCCCTACACCTATACCATACTTGGCCCCTACACCTATACCATATGCGGCCCCTACACCTATACCATATGTGGCCCCTACATCTATACCATATGTGCCCCCTACACCTATACCATATGTGGCCCGTACACCTATACCATATGTGGCCCCTACACCTATACCATACGTGGCCCCCTTCACCTATACCATACGTGGCCCCTACACCTATACCATACATGCCCCCTACACCTATACCATACGTGGGCCGTACACCTATACCATATGTGGCCCCTACACCTATACCATACGTGGCCCCTACACCTATACCATACGTGGCCCCTACACCTATATCATACGTGGCCCCTTCACCTATACCATACGTGCCCCCTACACCTATACCATACGTGGCCCCATACACCTATACCATACGTGGCCCCTACACCTATACCATATGTGGCCCCTACACCTATACCATACGTGCCCCCTACACCTATACCATACGTGGCCCCTACACCTATACCATACGTGGCCCCTACACCTATACCATACGTGGCCCCTACACCTATACCATACGTGCCCCCTACACCTATACCATACGTGGCCCCTACACCTATACCATACGTGGCCCGTACACCTATACCATATGTGGCCCCTACACCTATACCATATGTGGCCCCTACACCTATACCATATGTGGCCCCTACACCTATACCATATGTGCCCCATACACCTATACCATTGTGGCCCCTACACCTATACCATATGTGGCCCCTACACCTATACCATACGTGGCCCCTACACCTATACCATATGTGCCCCCTACACCTATACCATACGTGGCCCCCTACACCTATACCATATGTGGCCCGTACACCTATACCATATGTGCCCCTACACCTATACCATATGTGGCCCCATACACCTATACCATGTGTGGCCCATACACCTATACCATATGTGGCCCCTACACCTATACCATATGTAGCCCCTACACCTATACCATATGTGGCCCCTACACCTATACCATACGTGGCCCCTACACCTATACCATATGTGGCCCCTACACCTATACCATATGTGGCCCGTGCACCTATACCATATGTGCCCCCTACACCTATACCATATGTGCCCCCTACACCTATACCATATGTGGCCCCTACACCTATACCATATGTGGCCCCTACACCTATACCATATATGCCTCCTCTGCTGTCCTCCAGCTATGGAAGGACCTGCGGCACCCACAAGCATAAGGTGAAGCTCTTGGACATCAAAATGGGGCCCCTACTTATAATGTACCATTTGGAATGGTGGTGTAATTTATGGGGCAGAGAGACCCTTGGTAGTTTCTGCTGCCTCTGCACCCCCTATAGCCACACCACTAGGGGCACTGCTCTATGCCATTGAGGATGGATGATGGCGAAACAATACATGAAAAATCTGAGCCGAGGTGCTTAAAGGGATTATCCCAAGAGTGAAGTCAATCACCTACCTCCAGGATGTGACTGGTGAGACACCTACAGATCACCTACCTCCGGGATGTGACCGGTGAGACACCTACAGATCACCTACCTCCAGGATGTGACTGGTGAGACACCTACAGATCACCTACCTCCAGGATGTGACTGGTGAGACACCTACAGATCACCTACCTCCAGGATGTGACAGGTGAGACACCTACCGATCACCTACCTCCAAGATGTGACTGGTGAGACACCTACCGATCACCTACCTCCAGGATGTGACCGGTGAGACACCTACAGATCACCTACCTCCAGGATGTGACCGGTGAGACACCTACCGATTACCTACCTCCAGGATGTGACTGGTCAGACACCTACAGATCACCTACCTCCAGGATGTGACAGGTGAGACACCTACCGATCACCTACCTCCAGGATGTGATTGGTGAGACACCTACCGATCACCTACCTCCAAGATGTGACCAGTGAGACACCTACCGATCACCTACCTCCAGGATGTGACCGGTGAGACACCTACAGATCACCTACCTCCAGGATGTGACTGGTCAGACACCTACCGATCACCTACCTCCAGGATGTGACCGGTGAGACACCTACCGATCACCTACCTCCAGGATGTGACTGGTCAGACACCTACCGATCACCTACCTCCAGGATGTGACCGGTGAGACACCTACCGATCACCTACCTCCAGGATGTGACTGGTGAGACACCTACCGATCACCTACCTCCAAGATGTGACCGGTGAGACACCTACCGATCACCTACCTCCAGGATGTGACCGGTGAGACACCTACCGATCACCTACCTCCAGGATGTGACTGGTCAGACACCTACAGATCACCTACCTCCAGGATGTGACTGGTCAGACACCTACAGATCACCTACCTCCAGGATGTGACTGGTGAGACACCTACCGATGACCTACCTCCAGGATGTGACCGGTGAGACACCTACCGATCACCTACCTCCAGGATGTGACTGGTCAGACACCTACCGATCACCTACCTCCAGGATGTGACTGGTCAGACACCTACAGATCACCTACCTCCAGGATGTGACTGGTCAGACACCTACAGATCACCTACCTCCAGGATGTGACCGGTGAGACACCTACCGATCACCTACCTCCAGGATGTGACTGGTCAGACACCTACCGATCACCTACCTCCAGGATGTGACAGGTGAGACACCTACAGATCACCTACCTCCAGGATGTGACAGGTGAGACACCTACCGATCACCTACCTCCAGGATGTGACTGGTCAGACACCTACCGATCACCTACCTCCAGGATGTGACTGGTGAGACACCTACCGATCACCTACCTCCAAGATGTGACCGGTGAGACACCTACCGATCACCTACCTCCAGGATGTGACTGGTCAGACACCTACAGATCACCTACCTCCAGGATGTGACTGGTCAGACACCTACAGATCACCTACCTCCAGGATGTGACCGGTGAGACACCTACCGATCACCTACCTCCAGGATGTGACTGGTCAGACACCTACCGATCACCTACCTCCAGGATGTGACTGGTCAGACACCTACCGATCACCTACCTCCAGGATGTGACCGGTGAGACACCTACAGATCACCTACCTCCAGGATGTGACCGGTGAGACACCTACCGATCACCTACCTCCAGGATGTGACTGGTGAGACACCTACCGATCACCTACCTCCAAGATGTGACCGGTGAGACACCTACCGATCACCTACCTCCAGGATGTGACTGGTCAGACACCTACAGATCACCTACCTCCAGGATGTGACTGGTCAGACACCTACAGATCACCTACCTCCAGGATGTGACTGGTCAGACACCTACAGATCACCTACCTCCAGGATGTGACTGGTCAGACACCAACAGATCACCTACCTCCAGGATGTGACTGGTCAGACACCTACAGATAACGTACCTCCAGGATGTGACTGGTGAGACACCTACCGATCACCTACCTCCAAGATGTGACCGGTGAGACACCTACAGATCACCTACCTCCAAGATGTGACCGGTGAGACACCTACAGATCACCTACCTCCAGGATGTGACTGGTCAGACACCTACCGATCACCTACCTCCAGGATGTGACTGGTGAGACACCTACCGATCACCTACCTCCAGGATGTGACTGGTGAGACACCTGCCGATCACCTACCTCCAAGATGTGACTGGTGAGACACCTACAGATCACCTACCTCCAGGATGTGACCGGTGAGACACCTACCGATCACCTACCTCCAGGATGTGACTGGTGAGACACCTACCGATCACCTACCTCCAGGATATGACTGGTGAGACACTTACCGATCACCTACCTCCAGGATGTGACTGGTGAGACACCTACCGATCACCTACCTCCAGGATGTGACTGGTCAGACACCTACCGATCACCTACCTCCAAGATGTGACCGGTGAGACACCTACCGATCACCTACCTCCAGGATGTGACCGGTGAGACACCTACAGATCACCTACCTCCAGGAAGTGACCGGTGAGACACCTACCGATCACCTACCTCCAGGATGTGACTGGTCAGACACCTACAGATCACCTACCTCCAGGATGTGACTGGTCAGACACCTACAGATCACCTACCTCCAGGATGTGACCGGTGAGACACCTACCGATCACCTACCTCCAGGATGTGACTGGTCAGACACCTACCGATCACCTACCTCCAGGATGTGACAGGTGAGACACCTACAGATCACCTACCTCCAGGATGTGACAGGTGAGACACCTACCGATCACCTACCTCCAGGATGTGACTGGTCAGACACCTACCGATCACCTACCTCCAGGATGTGACTGGTGAGACACCTACCGATCACCTACCTCCAAGATGTGACCGGTGAGACACCTACCGATCACCTACCTCCAGGATGTGACTGGTCAGACACCTACAGATCACCTACCTCCAGGATGTGACTGGTCAGACACCTACAGATCACCTACCTCCAGGATGTGACCGGTGAGACACCTACCGATCACCTACCTCCAGGATGTGACTGGTCAGACACCTACCGATCACCTACCTCCAGGATGTGACTGGTGAGACACCTACAGATCACCTACCTCCAGGATGTGACAGGTGAGACACCTACCGATCACCTACCTCCAGGATGTGACTGGTGAGACACCTACCGATCACCTACCTCCAGGATGTGACCGGTGAGACACCTACAGATCACCTACCTCCAGGATGTGACTGGTCAGACACCTACAGATCACCTACCTCCAGGATGTGACTGGTCAGACACCAACAGATCACCTACCTCCAGGATGTGACTGGTCAGACACCTACAGATAACCCCCCTCCTCCAGGATGTGACTGGTGAGACACCTACCGATCACCTACCTCCAAGATGTGACCGGTGAGACACCTACAGATCACCTACCTCCAAGATGTGACCGGTGAGACACCTACAGATCACCTACCTCCAGGATGTGACTGGTCAGACACCTACAGATCACCTACCTCCAGGATGTGACTGGTGAGACACCTACCGATCACCTACCTCCAGGATGTGACAGGTGAGACACCTACCGATCACCTACCTCCAGGATGTGACTGGTCAGACACCTACCGATCACCTACCTCCAGGATGTGACTGGTGAGACACCTACCGATCACCTACCTCCAGGATGTGACCGGTGAGACACCTACCGATCACCTACCTCCAGGATGTGACTGGTCAGACACCTACAGATCACCTACCTCCAGGATGTGACTGGTCAGACACCTACAGATCACCTACCTCCAGGATGTGACCGGTGAGACACCTACCGATCACCTACCTCCAGGATGTGACTGGTCAGACACCTACCGATCACCTACCTCCAGGATGTGACTGGTGAGACACCTACAGATCACCTACCTCCAGGATGTGACAGGTGAGACACCTACCGATCACCTACCTCCAGGATGTGACTGGTGAGACACCTACCGATCACCTACCTCCAAGATGTGACCGGTGAGACACCTACAGATCACCTACCTCCAGGATGTGACTGGTCAGACACCTACAGATCACCTACCTCCAGGATGTGACTGGTCAGACACCAACAGATCACCTACCTCCAGGATGTGACTGGTCAGACACCTACAGATAACCTACCTCCAGGATGTGACTGGTGAGACACCTACCGATCACCTACCTCCAAGATGTGACCGGTGAGACACCTACAGATCACCTACCTCCAGGATGTGACCGGACCCACCCCCTCCAGGGGCGGTCAGACACCTACAGATCACCTACCTCCAGGATGTGACTGGTGAGACACCTACCGATCACCTACCTCCAGGATGTGACTGGTGAGACACCTACCGATCACCTACCTCCAGGATGTGACTGGTGAGACCCCCGCCAATCACCTCCTCCATGATGTGACTGGTGAGACACCTACAGATCACCTACCTCCAGGATGTGACCGGTGAGACACCTACCGATCACCTACCTCCAGGATGTGACTGGTGAGACACCTACCGATCACCTACCTCCAGGATATGACTGGTGAGACACTTACCGATCACCTACCTCCAGGATGTGACTGGTGAGACACCTACCGATCACCTACCTCCAGGATGTGACTGGTCAGACATCTACCGATCACCTACCTCCAAGATGTGACCGGTGAGACACCTACCGACCACCTACCTCCAGGATGTGACCGGTGAGACACCTACAGATCACCTACCTCCAGGATGTGACCGGTGAGACACCTACCGATCACCTACCTCCAGGATGTGACTGGTCAGACACCTACCGATCACCTACCTCCAGGATGTGACTGGTCAGACACCTACCGATCACCTACCTCCAGGATGTGACCGGTGAGACACCAACCGATCACCTACCTCCAGGATGTGACTGGTGAGACACCTACCGATCACCTACCTCCAGGATGTGACTGGTGAGACACCTACCGATCACCTACCTCCAAGATGTGACCGGTGAGACACCTACCGATCACCTACCTCCAGGATGTGACCGGTGAGACACCTACCGATCACCTACCTCCAGGATGTGACTGGTCAGACACCTACAGATCACCTACCTCCAGGATGTGACTGGTCAGACACCTACAGATCACCTACCTCCAGGATGTGACTGGTGAGACACCTACCGATCACCTACCTCCAGGATGTGACCGGTGAGACACCTACCGATCACCTACCTCCAGGATGTGACTGGTCAGACACCTACCGATCACCTACCTCCAGGATGTGACTGGTCAGACACCTACAGATCACCTACCTCCAGGATGTGACTGGTCAGACACCTACAGATCACCTACCTCCAGGATGTGACCGGTGAGACACCTACCGATCACCTACCTCCAGGATGTGACTGGTGAGACACCTACAGATCACCTACCTCCAGGATGTGACCGGTGAGACACCTACAGATCACCTACCTCCAGGATGTGACCGGTGAGACACCTACCGATCACCTACCTCCAGGATGTGACTGGTCAGACACCTACCGATCACCTACCTCCAGGATGTGACCGGTGAGACACCTACCGATCACCTACCTCCAGGATGTGACTGGTGAGACACCTACCGATCACCTACCTCCAGGATGTGACTGGTGAGACACCTACCGATCACCTACCTCCAGGATGTGACCGGTGAGACACCTACCGATCACCTACCTCCAGGATGTGACCGGTGAGACACCTACCGATCACCTACCTCCAGGATGTGACTGGTCAGACACCTACAGATCACCTACCTCCAGGATGTGACTGGTCAGACACCTACAGATCACCTACCTCCAGGATGTGACTGGTGAGACACCTACCGATCACCTACCTCCAGGATGTGACCGGTGAGACACCTACCGATCACCTACCTCCAGGATGTGACTGGTCAGACACCTACCGATCACCTACCTCCAGGATGTGACTGGTCAGACACCTACAGATCACCTACCTCCAGGATGTGACTGGTCAGACACCTACAGATCACCTACCTCCAGGATGTGACCGGTGAGACACCTACCGATCACCTACCTCCAGGATGTGACTGGTCAGACACCTACCGATCACCTACCTCCAGGATGTGACAGGTGAGACACCTACAGATCACCTACCTCCAGGATGTGACAGGTGAGACACCTACCGATCACCTACCTCCAGGATGTGACTGGTCAGACACCTACCGATCACCTACCTCCAGGATGTGACTGGTCAGACACCTACCGATCACCTACCTCCAGGATGTGACAGGTGAGACACCTACAGATCACCTACCTCCAGGATGTGACAGGTGAGACACCTACCGATCACCTACCTCCAGGATGTGACTGGTCAGACACCTACCGATCACCTACCTCCAGGATGTGACTGGTGAGACACCTACCGATCACCTACCTCCAAGATGTGACCGGTGAGACACCTACCGATCACCTACCTCCAGGATGTGACTGGTCAGACACCTACAGAGATCACCTACCTCCAGGATGTGACTGGTCAGACACCTACAGATCACCTACCTCCAGGATGTGACCGGTGAGACACCTACCGATCACCTACCTCCAGGATGTGACTGGTCAGACACCTACCGATCACCTACCTCCAGGATGTGACTGGTGAGACACCTACAGATCACCTACCTCCAGGATGTGACAGGTGAGACACCTACCGATCACCTACCTCCAGGATGTGACTGGTGAGACACCTACCGATCACCTACCTCCAGGATGTGACCGGTGAGACACCTACAGATCACCTACCTCCAGGATGTGACTGGTCAGACACCTACAGATCACCTACCTCCAGGATGTGACTGGTCAGACACCAACAGATCACCTACCTCCAGGATGTGACTGGTCAGACACCTACAGATCACCTACCTCCAGGATGTGACTGGTGAGACACCTACCGATCACCTACCTCCAAGATGTGACGGTGAGACGGTGAGACACCTACAGATCACCTACCTCCAAGATGTGACCGGTGAGACACCTACAGATCACCTACCTCCAGGATGTGACTGGTCAGACACCTACAGATCACCTACCTCCAGGATGTGACTGGTGAGACACCTACCGATCACCTACCTCCAGGATGTGACTGGTGAGACACCTACCGATCACCTACCTCCAGGATGTGACTGGTGAGACACCTACCGATCACCTACCTCCAGGATGTGACTGGTGAGACACCTACAGATCACCTACCTCCAGGATGTGACCGGTGAGACACCTACCGATCACCTACCTCCAGGATGTGACTGGTGAGACACCTACCGATCACCTACCTCCAGGATATGACTGGTGAGACACCTACCGATCACCTACCTCCAGGATGTGACTGGTGAGACACCTACCGATCACCTACCTCCAGGATGTGACTGGTCAGACACCTACCGATCACCTACCTCCAAGATGTGACCGGTGAGACACCTACCGATCACCTACCTCCAGGATGTGACCGGTGAGACACCTACAGATCACCTACCTCCAGGATGTGACCGGTGAGACACCTACCGATCACCTACCTCCAGGATGTGACTGGTCAGACACCTACAGATCACCTACCTCCAGGATGTGACTGGTCAGACACCTACAGATCACCTACCTCCAGGATGTGACTGGTGAGACACCTACCGATCACCTACCTCCAGGATGTGACCGGTGAGACACCTACCGATCACCTACCTCCAGGATGTGACTGGTCAGACACCTACCGATCACCTACCTCCAGGATGTGACTGGTCAGACACCTACAGATCACCTACCTCCAGGATGTGACTGGTCAGACACCTACAGATCACCTACCTCCAGGATGTGACCGGTGAGACACCTACCGATCACCTACCTCCAGGATGTGACTGGTCAGACACCTACCGATCACCTACCTCCAGGATGTGACAGGTGAGACACCTACAGATCACCTACCTCCAGGATGTGACAGGTGAGACACCTACCGATCACCTACCTCCAGGATGTGACTGGTCAGACACCTACCGATCACCTACCTCCAGGATGTGACTGGTGAGACACCTACCGATCACCTACCTCCAGGATGTGACCGGTGAGACACCTACCGATCACCTACCTCCAGGATGTGACTGGTCAGACACCTACAGATCACCTACCTCCAGGATGTGACTGGTGAGACACCTACAGATCACCTACCTCCAGGATGTGACCGGTGAGACACCTACCGATCACCTACCTCCAGGATGTGACTGGTGAGACACCTACCGATCACCTACCTCCAGGATGTGACTGGTGAGACACCTACCGATCACCTACCTCCAGGATGTGACTGGTGAGACACCTACCGATCACCTACCTCCAGGATGTGACTGGTGAGACACCTACCGATCACCTACCTCCAGGATGTGACCGGTGAGACACCTACCGATCACCTACCTCCAGGATGTGACCGGTGAGACACCTACAGATCACCTACCTCCAGGATGTGACCGGTGAGACACCTACCGATCACCTACCTCCAGGATGTGACTGGTCAGACACCTACCGATCACCTACCTCCAGGATGTGACTGGTCAGACACCTACCGATCACCTACCTCCAGGATGTGACCGGTGAGACACCTACCGATCACCTACCTCCAGGATGTGACTGGTGAGACACCTACAGATCACCTACCTCCAGGATGTGACCGGTGAGACACCTACCGATCACCTACCTCCAGGATGTGACTGGTGAGACACCTACCGATCACCTACCTCCAGGATGTGACTGGTGAGACACCTACCGATCACCTACCTCCAGGATGTGACTGGTGAGACACCTACCGATCACCTACCTCCAGGATGTGACTGGTCAGACATCTACCGATCACCTACCTCCAGGATGTGACCGGTGAGACACCTACCGATCACCTACCTCCAGGATGTGACCGGTGAGACACCTACAGATCACCTACCTCCAGGATGTGACCGGTGAGACACCTACCGATCACCTACCTCCAGGATGTGACTGGTCAGACACCTACCGATCACCTACCTCCAGGATGTGACTGGTCAGACACCTACCGATCACCTACCTCCAGGATGTGACCGGTGAGACACCAACCGATCACCTACCTCCAGGATGTGACTGGTGAGACACCTACCGATCACCTACCTCCAGGATGTGACTGGTGAGACACCTACCGATCACCTACCTCCAAGATGTGACCGGTGAGACACCTACCGATCACCTACCTCCAGGATGTGACCGGTGAGACACCTACCGATCACCTACCTCCAGGATGTGACTGGTCAGACACCTACAGATCACCTACCTCCAGGATGTGACTGGTCAGACACCTACAGATCACCTACCTCCAGGATGTGACTGGTGAGACACCTACCGATCACCTACCTCCAGGATGTGACCGGTGAGACACCTACCGATCACCTACCTCCAGGATGTGACTGGTCAGACACCTACCGATCACCTACCTCCAGGATGTGACTGGTCAGACACCTACAGATCACCTACCTCCAGGATGTGACTGGTCAGACACCTACAGATCACCTACCTCCAGGATGTGACCGGTGAGACACCTACCGATCACCTACCTCCAGGATGTGACTGGTGAGACACCTACAGATCACCTACCTCCAGGATGTGACCGGTGAGACACCTACAGATCACCTACCTCCAGGATGTGACCGGTGAGACACCTACCGATCACCTACCTCCAGGATGTGACTGGTCAGACACCTACCGATCACCTACCTCCAGGATGTGACCGGTGAGACACCTACCGATCACCTACCTCCAGGATGTGACTGGTGAGACACCTACCGATCACCTACCTCCAGGATGTGACTGGTGAGACACCTACCGATCACCTACCTCCAGGATGTGACCGGTGAGACACCTACCGATCACCTACCTCCAGGATGTGACTGGTGAGACACCTACCGATCACCTACCTCCAGGATGTGACTGGTCAGACACCTACAGATCACCTACCTCCAGGATGTGACTGGTCAGACACCTACAGATCACCTACCTCCAGGATGTGACCGGTGAGACACCTACCGATCACCTACCTCCAGGATGTGACTGGTGAGACACCTACCGATCACCTACCTCCAAGATGTGACCGGTGAGACACCTACCGATCACCTACCTCCAGGATGTGACTGGTCAGACACCTACAGATCACCTACCTCCAGGATGTGACTGGTCAGACACCTACAGATCACCTACCTCCAGGATGTGACTGGTCAGACACCAACAGATCACCTACCTCCAGGATGTGACTGGTCAGACACCTACAGATAACGTACCTCCAGGATGTGACTGGTGAGACACCTACCGATCACCTACCTCCAAGATGTGACCGGTGAGACACCTACAGATCACCTACCTCCAAGATGTGACCGGTGAGACACCTACAGATCACCTACCTCCAGGATGTGACTGGTCAGACACCTACCGATCACCTACCTCCAGGATGTGACTGGTGAGACACCTACCGATCACCTACCTCCAGGATGTGACTGGTGAGACACCTGCCGATCACCTACCTCCAGGATGTGACTGGTGAGACACCTACAGATCACCTACCTCCAGGATGTGACCGGTGAGACACCTACCGATCACCTACCTCCAGGATGTGACTGGTGAGACACCTACCGATCACCTACCTCCAGGATGTGACTGGTGAGACACCTACCGATCACCTACCTCCAGGATGTGACTGGTGAGACACCTACCGATCACCTACCTCCAGGATGTGACTGGTCAGACACCTACCGATCACCTACCTCCAAGATGTGACCGGTGAGACACCTACCGATCACCTACCTCCAGGATGTGACCGGTGAGACACCTACAGATCACCTACCTCCAGGATGTGACCGGTGAGACACCTACCGATCACCTACCTCCAGGATGTGACTGGTCAGACACCTACAGATCACCTACCTCCAGGATGTGACTGGTCAGACACCTACAGATCACCTACCTCCAGGATGTGACCGGTGAGACACCTACCGATCACCTACCTCCAGGATGTGACTGGTCAGACACCTACCGATCACCTACCTCCAGGATGTGACAGGTGAGACACCTACAGATCACCTACCTCCAGGATGTGACAGGTGAGACACCTACCGATCACCTACCTCCAGGATGTGACTGGTCAGACACCTACCGATCACCTACCTCCAGGATGTGACTGGTGAGACACCTACCGATCACCTACCTCCAAGATGTGACCGGTGAGACACCTACCGATCACCTACCTCCAGGATGTGACTGGTCAGACACCTACAGATCACCTACCTCCAGGATGTGACTGGTCAGACACCTACAGATCACCTACCTCCAGGATGTGACCGGTGAGACACCTACCGATCACCTACCTCCAGGATGTGACTGGTCAGACACCTACCGATCACCTACCTCCAGGATGTGACTGGTGAGACACCTACAGATCACCTACCTCCAGGATGTGACTGGTCAGACACCTACCGATCACCTACCTCCAGGATGTGACTGGTGAGACACCTACAGATCACCTACCTCCAGGATGTGACAGGTGAGACACCTACCGATCACCTACCTCCAGGATGTGACTGGTGAGACACCTACCGTCACCTCCTCCAGGATGTGCGGTGAGACACCTACCGATCACCTACCTCCAGGATGTGACTGGTGAGACACCTACCGATCACCTACCTCCAGGATTGTGGTGAGACCACCGACACCTACCTCCAGGATGTGACTGGTGAGACACCTACCGATCACCTACCTCCAGGATGTGACTGGTGAGACACCTACAGATCACCTACCTCCAGGATGTGACTGGTGAGACACCTACAGATCACCTACCTCCAGGATGTGACTGGTGAGACACCTACCGATCACCTACCTCCAGGATGTGACTGGTGAGACACCTACCGATCACCTACCTCCAGGATGTGACTGGTGAGACACCTACAGATCACCTACCTCCAGGATGTGACCGGTGAGACACCTACCGATCACCTACCTCCAGGATGTGACTGGTGAGACACCTACAGATCACCTACCTCCAGGATGTGACTGGTGAGACACCTACCGATCACCTACCTCCAGGATGTGACCGGTGAGACACCTACCGATCACCTACCTCCAGGATGTGACCGGTGAGACACCTACAGATCACCTACCTCCAGGATGTGACTGGTCAGACACCTACCGATCACCTACCTCCAGGATGTGACTGGTGAGACACCTACCGATCACCTACCTCCAGGATGTGACTGGTCAGACACCTACCGATCACCTACCTCCAGGATGTGACCGGTGAGACACCTACCGATCACCTACCTCCAGGATGTGACTGGTGAGACACCTACCGATCACCTACCTCCAGGATGTGACTGGTGAGACACCTACCGATCACCTACCTCCAAGATGTGACCGGTGAGACACCTACCGATCACCTACCTCCAGGATGTGACCGGTGAGACACCTACCGATCACCTACCTCCAGGATGTGACTGGTCAGACACCTACAGATCACCTACCTCCAGGATGTGACTGGTCAGACACCTACAGATCACCTACCTCCAGGATGTGACTGGTGAGACACCTACCGATCACCTACCTCCAGGATGTGACCGGTGAGACACCTACCGATCACCTACCTCCAGGATGTGACTGGTCAGACACCTACCGATCACCTACCTCCAGGATGTGACTGGTCAGACACCTACAGATCACCTACCTCCAGGATGTGACTGGTCAGACACCTACAGATCACCTACCTCCAGGATGTGACCGGTGAGACACCTACCGATCACCTACCTCCAGGATGTGACTGGTCAGACACCTACCGATCACCTACCTCCAGGATGTGACAGGTGAGACACCTACAGATCACCTACCTCCAGGATGTGACAGGTGAGACACCTACCGATCACCTACCTCCAGGATGTGACTGGTCAGACACCTACCGATCACCTACCTCCAGGATGTGACTGGTGAGACACCTACCGATCACCTACCTCCAGGATGTGACCGGTGAGACACCTACCGATCACCTACCTCCAGGATGTGACTGGTCAGACACCTACAGATCACCTACCTCCAGGATGTGACTGGTCAGACACCTGCAGATCCCTCCTCCAGGTGTGCCGGTGAGACACCTACCGATCACCTACCTCCAGGATGTGACTGGTCAGACACCTACCGATCACCTACCTCCAGGATGTGACTGGTCAGACACCTACCGATCACCTACCTCCAGGATGTGACCGGTGAGACACCTACAGATCACCTACCTCCAGGATGTGACCGGTGAGACACCTACCGATCACCTACCTCCAGGATGTGACTGGTGAGACACCTACCGATCACCTACCTCCAAGATGTGACCGGTGAGACACCTACCGATCACCTACCTCCAGGATGTGACTGGTCAGACACCTACAGATCACCTACCTCCAGGATGTGACTGGTCAGACACCTACAGATCACCTACCTCCAGGATGTGACTGGTCAGACACCTACAGATCACCTACCTCCAGGATGTGACTGGTCAGACACCTACAGATCACCTACCTCCAGGATGTGACTGGTGAGACACCTACCGATCACCTACCTCCAGGATGTGACCGGTGAGACACCTACAGATCACCTACCTCCAGGATGTGACCGGTGAGACACCTACAGATCACCTACCTCCAGGATGTGACTGGTCAGACACCTACCGATCACCTACCTCCAGGATGTGACTGGTGAGACACCTACCGATCACCTACCTCCAGGATGTGACTGGTGAGACACCTACCGATCACCTACCTCCAGGATGTGACTGGTGAGACACCTACCGATCACCTACCTCCAGGATGTGACCGGTGAGACACCTACCGATCACCTACCTCCAGGATGTGACTGGTGAGACACCTACCGATCACCTACCTCCAGGATGTGACTGGTGAGACACCTACCGATCACCTACCTCCAGGATGTGACTGGTGAGACACCTACCGATCACCTACCTCCAGGATGTGACTGGTCAGACACCTACCGATCACCTACCTCCAGGATGTGACCGGTGAGACACCTACCGATCACCTACCTCCAGGATGTGACCGGTGAGACACCTACAGATCACCTACCTCCAGGATGTGACCGGTGAGACACCTACCGATCACCTACCTCCAGGATGTGACTGGTCAGACACCTACAGATCACCTACCTCCAGGATGTGACTGGCCCCGTGCAGACACCTACCGATCACCTACCTCCAGGATGTGACTGGTCAGACACCTACCGATCACCTACCTCCAGGATGTGACTGGTGAGACACCTACAGATCACCTACCTCCAGGATGTGACCGGTGAGACACCTACCGATCACCTACCTCCAGGATGTGACTGGTGAGACACCTACCGATCACCTACCTCCAGGATGTGACTGGTGAGACACCTACCGATCACCTACCTCCAGGATGTGACCGGTGAGACACCTACCGATCACCTACCTCCAGGATGTGACTGGTCAGACCCTCAGATCACCTACCTCCAGGATGTGACTGGTCAGACACCTACAGATCACCTACCTCCAGGATGTGACCGGTGAGACACCTACCGATCACCTACCTCCAGGATGTGACTGGTCAGACACCTACCGATCACCTACCTCCAGGATGTGACTGGTGAGACACCTACAGATCACCTACCTCCAGGATGTGACTGGTGAGACACCTACCGATCACCTACCTCCAGGATGTGACTGGTGAGACACCTACCGATCACCTACCTCCAGGATGTGACTGGTGAGACACCTACAGATCACCTACCTCCAGGATGTGACTGGTCAGACACCTACAGATCACCTACCTCCAGGATGTGACTGGTCAGACACCAACAGATCACCTACCTCCAGGATGTGACTGGTCAGACACCTACAGATCACCTACCTCCAGGATGTGACTGGTGAGACACCTACCGATCACCTACCTCCAAGATGTGACCGGTGAGACACCTACAGATCACCTACCTCCAAGATGTGACCGGTGAGACACCTACAGATCACCTACCTCCAGGATGTGACTGGTCAGACACCTACAGATCACCTACCTCCAGGATGTGACTGGTGAGACACCTACCGATCACCTACCTCCAGGATGTGACTGGTGAGACACCTACCGATCACCTACCTCCAGGATGTGACTGGTGAGACACCTACCGATCACCTACCTCCAGGATGTGACTGGTGAGACACCTACAGATCACCTACCTCCAGGATGTGACCGGTGAGACACCTACCGATCACCTACCTCCAGGATGTGACTGGTGAGACACCTACCGATCACCTACCTCCAGGATGTGACTGGTGAGACACCTACCGATCACCTACCTCCAGGATGTGACTGGTGAGACACCTACCGATCACCTACCTCCAGGATGTGACTGGTCAGACACCTACCGATCACCTACCTCCAGGATGTGACCGGTGAGACACCTACCGATCACCTACCTCCAGGATGTGACCGGTGAGACACCTACAGATCACCTACCTCCAGGATGTGACCGGTGAGACACCTACCGATCACCTACCTCCAGGATGTGACTGGTCAGACACCTACCGATCACCTACCTCCAGGATGTGACTGGTCAGACACCTACCGATCACCTACCTCCAGGATGTGACGGCGGTGAGACACCGACCGATCACCTACCTCCAGGATGTGACTGGTGAGACACCTACCGATCACCTACCTCCAGGATGTGACTGGTGAGACACCTACCGATCACCTACCTCCAGGATGTGACCGGTGAGACACCTACCGATCACCTACCTCCAGGATGTGACTGGTGAGACACCTACAGATCACCTACCTCCAGGATGTGACTGGTCAGACACCTACCGATCACCTACCTCCAGGATGTGACTGGTCGAGCCCTCCACCTACCTCCAGGATGTGACCGGTGAGACACCTACCGATCACCTACCTCCAGGATGTGACTGGTCAGACACCTACCGATCACCTACCTCCAGGATGTGACTGGTCAGACACCTACAGATCACCTACCTCCAGGATGTGACTGGTCAGACACCTACCGATCACCTACCTCCAGGATGTGACCGGTGAGACACCTACCGATCACCTACCTCCAGGATGTGACTGGTGAGACACCTACAGATCACCTACCTCCAGGATGTGACTGGTGAGACACCTACAGATCACCTACCTCCAGGATGTGACCGGTGAGACACCTACCGATCACCTACCTCCAGGATGTGACTGGTCAGACACCTACCGATCACCTACCTCCAGGATGTGACCGGTGAGACACCTACCGATCACCTACCTCCAGGATGTGACTGGTGAGACACCTACCGATCACCTACCTCCAGGATGTGACTGGTGAGACACCTACCGATCACCTACCTCCAAGATGTGACCGGTGAGACACCTACCGATCACCTACCTCCAGGATGTGACCGGTGAGACACCTACCGATCACCTACCTCCAGGATGTGACTGGTCAGACACCTACAGATCACCTACCTCCAGGATGTGACTGGTCAGACACCTACAGATCACCTACCTCCAGGATGTGACTGGTGAGACACCTACCGATCACCTACCTCCAGGATGTGACTGGTGAGACACCTACCGATCACCTACCTCCAGGATGTGACTGGTGAGACACCTACCGATCACCTACCTCCAGGATGTGACTGGTCAGACACCTACAGATCACCTACCTCCAGGATGTGACTGGTCAGACACCTACCGATCACCTACCTCCAGGATGTGACCGGTGAGACACCTACCGATCACCTACCTCCAGGATGTGACTGGTCAGACACCTACCGATCACCTACCTCCAGGATGTGACTGGTGAGACACCTACAGATCACCTACCTCCAGGATGTGACAGGTGAGACACCTACCGATCACCTACCTCCAGGATGTGACTGGTCAGACACCTACCGATCACCTACCTCCAGGATGTGACTGGTGAGACACCTACCGATCACCTACCTCCAGGATGTGACAGGTGAGACACCTACCGATCACCTACCTCCAGGATGTGACTGGTCAGACACCTACCGATCACCTACCTCCAGGATGTGACTGGTCAGACACCTACCGATCACCTACCTCCAGGATGTGACTGGTGAGACACCTACCGATCACCTACCTCCAGGATGTGACTGGTCAGACACCTACAGATCACCTACCTCCAGGATGTGACTGGTCAGACACCTACAGATCACCTACCTCCAGGATGTGACTGGTCAGACACCTACCGATCACCTACCTCCAGGATGTGACTGGTCAGACACCTACCGATCACCTACCTCCAGGATGTGACTGGTGAGACACCTACCGATCACCTACCTCCAGGATGTGACTGGTGAGACACCTACCGATCACCTACCTCCAGGATGTGACTGGTGAGACACCTACCGATCACCTACCTCCAGGATGTGACTGGTCAGACACCTACAGATCACCTACCTCCAGGATGTGACTGGTCAGACACCTACAGATCACCTACCTCCAGGATGTGACTGGTCAGACACCAACAGATCACCTACCTCCAGGATGTGACTGGTCAGACACCTACAGATAACGTACCTCCAGGATGTGACTGGTGAGACACCTACCGATCACCTACCTCCAAGATGTGACCGGTGAGACACCTACAGATCACCTACCTCCAAGATGTGACCGGTGAGACACCTACAGATCACCTACCTCCAGGATGTGACTGGTCAGACACCTACAGATCACCTACCTCCAGGATGTGACTGGTGAGACACCTACCGATCACCTACCTCCAGGATGTGACTGGTGAGACACCTACCGATCACCTACCTCCAGGATGTGACTGGTGAGACACCTGCCGATCACCTACCTCCATGATGTGACTGGTGAGACACCTACAGATCACCTACCTCCAGGATGTGACCGGTGAGACACCTACCGATCACCTACCTCCAGGATGTGACTGGTGAGACACCTACCGATCACCTACCTCCAGGATGTGACTGGTGAGACACCTACCGATCACCTACCTCCAGGATGTGACTGGTGAGACACCTACCGATCACCTACCTCCAGGATGTGACTGGTCAGACACCTACCGATCACCTACCTCCAGGATGTGACCGGTGAGACACCTACCGATCACCTACCTCCAGGATGTGACCGGTGAGACACCTACAGATCACCTACCTCCAGGATGTGACCGGTGAGACACCTACCGATCACCTACCTCCAGGATGTGACTGGTCAGACACCTACCGATCACCTACCTCCAGGATGTGACTGGTGAGACACCTACCGATCACCTACCTCCAGGATGTGACCGGTGAGACACCAACCGATCCTACCTCCAGGATGTGACTGGTGAGACACCTACCGATCACCTACCTCCAGGATGTGACTGGTGAGACACCTACCGATCACCTACCTCCAAGATGTGACCGGTGAGACACCTACCGATCACCTACCTCCAGGATGTGACCGGTGAGACACCTACCGATCACCTACCTCCAGGATGTGACTGGTCAGACACCTACAGATCACCTACCTCCAGGATGTGACTGGTCAGACACCTACAGATCACCTACCTCCAGGATGTGACTGGTGAGACACCTACCGATCACCTACCTCCAGGATGTGACCGGTGAGACACCTACCGATCACCTACCTCCAGGATGTGACTGGTCAGACACCTACCGATCACCTACCTCCAGGATGTGACTGGTCAGACACCTACAGATCACCTACCTCCAGGATGTGACTGGTCAGACACCTACAGATCACCTACCTCCAGGATGTGACCGGTGAGACACCTACCGATCACCTACCTCCAGGATGTGACTGGTCAGACACCTACCGATCACCTACCTCCAGGATGTGACAGGTGAGACACCTACAGATCACCTACCTCCAGGATGTGACCGGTGAGACACCTACCGATCACCTACCTCCAGGATGTGACTGGTCAGACACCTACCGATCACCTACCTCCAGGATGTGACTGGTGAGACACCTACCGATCACCTACCTCCAGGATGTGACCGGTGAGACACCTACCGATCACCTACCTCCAGGATGTGACTGGTCAGACACCTACAGATCACCTACCTCCAGGATGTGACTGGTCAGACACCTAGCACCCCCGGTGTCCGGTCCCCCGATCACCTACCTCCAGGATGTGACTGGTGAGACACCTACCGATCACCTACCTCCAGGATGTGACTGGTGTGACACTTACCGGTCACCTACCTCCAGGATGTGACTGGTGAGACACCTACCGATCACCTACCTCCAGGATGTGACTGGTCAGACACCTACCGATCACCTACCTCCAAGATGTGACCGGTGAGACACCTACCGATCACCTACCTCCAGGATGTGACTGGTGAGACACCTACAGATCACCTACCTCCAGGATGTGACCGGTGAGACACCTACCGATCACCTACCTCCAGGATGTGACTGGTCAGACACCTACCGATCACCTACCTCCAGGATGTGACTGGTGAGACACCTACCGATCACCTACCTCCAGGATGTGACCGGTGAGACACCTACCGATCACCTACCTCCAGGATGTGACTGGTGAGACACCTACCGATCACCTACCTCCAGGATGTGACTGGTGAGACACCTACCGATCACCTACCTCCAGGATGTGACCGGTGAGACACCTACCGATCACCTACCTCCAGGATGTGACCGGTGAGACACCTACCGATCACCTACCTCCAGGATGTGACTGGTCAGACACCTACAGATCACCTACCTCCAGGATGTGACTGGTCAGACACCTACAGATCACCTACCTCCAGGATGTGACTGGTGAGACACCTACCGATCACCTACCTCCAGGATGTGACCGGTGAGACACCTACCGATCACCTACCTCCAGGATGTGACTGGTCAGACACCTACCGATCACCTACCTCCAGGATGTGACTGGTCAGACACCTACAGATCACCTACCTCCAGGATGTGACTGGTCAGACACCTACAGATCACCTACCTCCAGGATGTGACCGGTGAGACACCTACCGATCACCTACCTCCAGGATGTGACTGGTGAGACACCTACAGATCACCTACCTCCAGGATGTGACCGGTGAGACACCTACCGATCACCTACCTCCAGGATGTGACTGGTGAGACACCTACCGATCACCTACCTCCAGGATGTGACTGGTCAGCCCGATGACACCTACCGATCACCTACCTCCAGGATGTGACTGGTGAGACACCTACCGATCACCTACCTCCAGGATGTGACTGGTGAGACACCTACCGATCACCTACCTCCAGGATGTGACCGGTGAGACACCTACCGATCACCTACCTCCAGGATGTGACCGGTGAGACACCTACCGATCACCTACCTCCAGGATGCTGGTCAGCACCCGACCCTACCTCCAGGATGTGACTGGTCAGACACCTACAGATCACCTACCTCCAGGATGTGACTGGTGAGACACCTACCGATCACCTACCTCCAGGATGTGACTGGTGAGACACCTACCGATCACCTACCTCCAGGATGTGACCGGTGAGACACCTACCGATCACCTACCTCCAGGATGTGACTGGTCAGACACCTACAGATCACCTACCTCCAGGATGTGACTGGGCGCCCCCGGGTCAGACACCTACAGATCACCTACCTCCAGGATGTGACTGGTCAGACACCTACAGATCACCTACCTCCAGGATGTGACTGGTCAGACACCTACCGATCACCTACCTCCAGGATGTGACCGGTGAGACACCTACAGATCACCTACCTCCAGGATGTGACCGGTGAGACACCTACAGATCACCTACCTCCAGGATGTGACTGGTCAGACACCTACCGATCACCTACCTCCAGGATGTGACTGGTGAGACACCTACCGATCACCTACCTCCAGGATGTGACTGGTGAGACACCTACCGATCCCCACCTACCTCCAGGATGTGACTGGTGAGACACCTACCGATCACCTACCTCCAGGATGTGACTGGTGAGACACCTACCGATCACCTACCTCCAGGATGTGACTGGTGAGACACCTACCGATCACCTACCTCCAGGATGTGACTGGTGTACAGATCACCTACCTCCAGGATGTGACTGGTGAGACACCTACCGATCACCTACCTCCAGGATGTGACTGGTCAGACACCTACAGATCACCTACCTCCAGGATGTGACTGGTCAGACACCTACAGATCACCTACCTCCAGGATGTGACTGGTGAGACACCTACCGATCACCTACCTCCAGGATGTGACTGGTGAGACACCTACCGATCACCTACCTCCAGGATGTGACTGGTGAGACACCTACCGATCACCTACCTCCAGGATGTGACTGGTGAGACACCTACCGATCACCTACCTCCAGGATGTGACCGGTGAGACACCTACCGATCACCTACCTCCAGGATGTGACTGGTCAGACACCTACAGATCACCTACCTCCAGGATGTGACTGGTCAGACACCTACAGATCACCTACCTCCAGGATGTGACTGGTCAGACACCAACAGATCACCTACCTCCAGGATGTGACTGGTCAGACACCTACAGATAACCTACCTCCAGGATGTGACTGGTGAGACACCTACCGATCACCTACCTCCAAGATGTGACCGGTGAGACACCTACAGATCACCTACCTCCAAGATGTGACCGGTGAGACACCTACAGATCACCTACCTCCAGGATGTGACTGGTCAGACACCTACAGATCACCTACCTCCAGGATGTGACTGGTGAGACACCTACCGATCACCTACCTCCAGGATGTGACTGGTGAGACACCTACCGATCACCTACCTCCAGGATGTGACTGGTGAGACACCTACCGATCACCTACCTCCAGGATGTGACTGGTGAGACACCTACAGATCACCTACCTCCAGGATGTGACTGGTGAGACACCTACCGATCACCTACCTCCAGGATGTGACTGGTGAGACACCTACCGATCACCTACCTCCAGGATGTGACTGGTGAGACACCTACCGATCACCTACCTCCAGGATGTGACTGGTGAGCAGACACCTACCGATCACCTACCTCCAAGATGTGACCGGTGAGACACCTACCGATCACCTACCTCCAGGATGTGACCGGTGAGACACCTACAGATCACCTACCTCCAGGATGTGACCGGTGAGACACCTACCGATCACCTACCTCCAGGATGTGACTGGTCAGACACCTACCGATCACCTACCTCCAGGATGTGACTGGTCAGACACCTACCGATCACCTACCTCCAGGATGTGACCGGTGAGACACCAACCGATCACCCCCTACCTCCAGGATGTGACTGGTGAGACACCTACCGATCACCTACCTCCAGGATGTGACTGGTGAGACACCTACCGATCACCTACCTCCAGGATGTGACCGGTGAGACACCTACCGATCACCTACCTCCAGGATGTGACCGGTGAGACACCTACCGATCACCTACCTCCAGGATGTGACTGGTCAGACACCTACAGATCACCTACCTCCAGGATGTGACTGGTCAGACACCTACAGATCGACCTACCTCCAGGATGTGACTGGTGAGACACCTACCGATCACCTACCTCCAGGATGTGACCGGTGAGACACCTACCGATCACCTACCTCCAGGATGTGACTGGTCAGACACCTACCGATCACCTACCTCCAGGATGTGACTGGTCAGACACCTACAGATCACCTACCTCCAGGATGTCTGGTCAGACCCTACAGACTCCCTACCTCCAGGATGTGACCGGTGAGACACCTACCGATCACCTACCTCCAGGATGTGACTGGTCAGACACCTACCGATCACCTACCTCCAGGATGTGACTGGTGAGACACCTACAGATCACCTACCTCCAGGATGTGACTGGTGAGACACCTACCGATCACCTACCTCCAGGATGTGACTGGTGAGACACCTACCGATCACCTACCTCCAGGATGTGACTGGTGAGACACCTACCGATCACCTACCTCCAGGATGTGACTGGTCAGACACCTACAGATCACCTACCTCCAGGATGTGACTGGTCAGACACCTACAGATCACCTACCTCCAGGATGTGACCGGTGAGACACCTACCGATCACCTACCTCCAGGATGTGACTGGTGAGACACCTACCGATCACCTACCTCCAGGATGTGACTGGTGAGACACCTACCGATCACCTACCTCCAGGATGTGACTGGTGAGACACCTACCGATCACCTACCTCCAGGATGTGACTGGTGAGACACCTACCGATCACCTACCTCCAGGATGTGACTGGTGAGACACCTACCGATCACCTACCTCCAGGATGTGACTGGTGAGACACCTACCGATCACCTACCTCCAGGATGTGACTGGTGAGACACCTACCGATCACCTACCTCCAGGATGTGACTGGTCAGACACCTACCGATCACCTACCTCCAGGATGTGACCGGTGGTCAGACACCTACCGATCACCTACCTCCAGGATGTGACTGGTGAGACACCTACCGATCACCTACCTCCAGGATGTGACTGGTGAGACACCTACCGATCACCTACCTCCAGGATGTGACTGGTGAGACACCTACCGATCACCTACCTCCAGGATGTGACCGGTGAGACACGCCTACCGATCACCTACCTCCAGGATGTGACTGGTCAGGCCCTACCCCGATTGACGTACCCTACAGATCACCTACCTCCAGGATGTGACTGGTGAGACACCTACCGATCACCTACCTCCAGGATGTGACCGGTGAGACACCTACCGATCACCTACCTCCAGGATGTGACTGGTCAGACACCTACCGATCACCTACCTCCAGGATGTGACTGGTGAGACACCTACAGATCGTCACCTACCTCCAGGATGTGACTGGTGAGACACCTACCGATCACCTACCTCCAGGATGTGACTGGTGAGACACCTACCGATCACCTACCTCCAGGATGTGACTGGTGAGACACCTACCGATCACCTACCTCCAGGATGTGACCGGTGAGACACCTACCGATCACCTACCTCCAGGATGTGACTGGTGAGACACCTACAGATCACCTACCTCCAGGATGTGACTGGTCAGACACCTACAGATCACCTACCTCCAGGATGTGACTGGTGAGACACCCCGCACCTACCGATCCCCCCGACACCTACCTCCAGGATGTGACCGGTGAGACACCTACCGATCACCTACCTCCAGGATGTGACTGGTCAGACACCTACCGATCACCTACCTCCAGGATGTGACTGGTGAGACACCTACGATCACCTACCTCCAGGATGTGACTGGTGAGACACCTACCGATCACCTACCTCCAGGATGTGACTGGTGAGACACCTACAGATCACCTACCTCCAGGATGTGACCGGTGAGACACCTACCGATCACCTACCTCCAGGATGTGACTGGTCAGACACCTACCGATCACCTACCTCCAGGATGTGACTGGTGGACACCTACCGATCACCTACCTCCAGGATGTGACTGGTGAGACACCTACAGATCACCTACCTCCAGGATGTGACTGGTCAGACACCTACCGATCACCTACCTCCAGGATGTGACTGGTGAGACACCTACCGATCACCTACCTCCAGGATGTGACTGGTGAGACACCTACCGATCACCTACCTCCAGGATGTGACTGGTGAGACACCTACCGATCACCTACCTCCAGGTCCCTCTCCAGGATGTGACCGGTGAGACACCTACCGATCACCTACCTCCAGGATGTGACTGGTGAGACACCTACAGATCACCTACCTCCAGGATGTGACTGGTGAGACACCTACCGATCACCTACCTCCAGGATGTGACTGGTCAGACACCTACCGATCACCTACCTCCAGGATGTGACTGGTGAGACACCTACAGATCACCTACCTCCAGGATGTGACTGGTGAGACACCTACCGATCACCTACCTCCAGGATGTGACTGGTGAGACACCTACCGATCACCTACCTCCAGGATGTGACTGGTGAGACACCTACCGATCACCTACCTCCAGGATGTGACCGGTGAGACACCTACCGATCACCTACCTCCAGGATGTGACTGGTGAGACACCTACAGATCACCTACCTCCAGGATGTGACTGGTCAGACACCTACCGATCACCTACCTCCAGGATGTGACTGGTGAGACACCTACCGATCACCTACCTCCAGGATGTGACTGGTGAGACACCTACCGATCACCTACCTCCAGGATGTGACTGGTGAGACACCTACCGATCACCTACCTCCAGGATGTGACTGGTGAGACACCTACAGATCACCTACCTCCAGGATGTGACTCCAGGATGTGCTGGTGAGACACCTACCGATCACCTACCTCCAGGATGTGACCGGTGAGACACCTACCGATCACCTACCTCCAGGATGTGACTGGTGAGACACCTACAGATCACCTACCTCCAGGATGTGACTGGTCAGACACCTACAGATCACCTACCTCCAGGATGTGACGTGGTGAGACACCTACCGATCACCTACCTCCAGGATGTGACTGGTGAGACACCTACCGATCACCTACCTCCAGGATGTGACTGGTGAGACACCTACCGATCACCTACCTCCAGGATGTGACTGGTGAGACACCTACCGATCACCTACCTCCAGGATGTGACTGGTCAGACACCTACCGATCACCTACCTCCAGGATGTGACTGGTGAGACACCTACCGATCACCTACCTCCAGGATGTGACCGGTGAGACACCTACCGATCACCTACCTCCAGGATGTGACCGGTGGCCCCGACCCCGGTGGACACCTACCGATCACCTACCTCCAGGATGTGACTGGTCAGACACCTACAGATCACCTACCTCCAGGATGTGACTGGTCAGACACCTACAGATCACCTACCTCCAGGATGTGACCGGTGAGACACCTACCGATCACCTACCTCCAGGATGTGACTGGTCAGACACCTACCGATCACCTACCTCCAGGATGTGACTGGTGAGACACCTACAGATCACCTACCTCCAGGATGTGACTGGTGAGACACCTACCGATCACCTACCTCCAGGATGTGACTGGTCAGACACCTACCGATCACCTACCTCCAGGATGTGACTGGTGAGACACCTACCGATCACCTACCTCCAGGATGTGACCGGTGAGACACCTACCGATCACCTACCTCCAGGATGTGACTGGTCAGACACCTACAGATCACCTACCTCCAGGATGTGACTGGTCAGACACCTACCGAGATCACCTACCTCCAGGATGTGACTGGTCAGACACCTACCGATCACCTACCTCCAGGATGTGACTGGTGAGACACCTACCGATCACCTACCTCCAGGATGTGACTGGTCAGACACCTACCGATCACCTACCTCCAGGATGTGACTGGTGAGACACCTACAGATCACCTACCTCCAGGATGTGACTGGTGAGACACCTACCGATCACCTACCTCCAGGATGTGACTGGTGAGACACCTACCGATCACCTACCTCCAAGATGTGACCGGTGAGACACCTACAGATCACCTACCTCCAGGATGTGACTGGTCAGACACCTACAGATCACCTACCTCCAGGATGTGACTGGTCAGACACCTACAGATCACCTACCTCCAGGATGTGACTGGTCAGACACCAACAGATCACCTACCTCCAGGATGTGACTGGTCAGACACCTACAGATCACCTACCTCCAGGATGTGACTGGTGAGACACCTACCGATCACCTACCTCCAGGATGTGACCGGTGAGACACCTACAGATCACCTACCTCCAAGATGTGACCGGTGAGACACCTACAGATCACCTACCTCCAGGATGTGACTGGTCAGACACCTACAGATCACCTACCTCCAGGATGTGACTGGTGAGACACCTACCGATCACCTACCTCCAGGATGTGACTGGTGAGACACCTACCGATCACCTACCTCCAGGATGTGACTGGTGAGACACCTACCGATCACCTACCTCCAGGATGTGACTGGTGAGACACCTACCGATCACCTACCTCCAGGATGTGACTGGTGAGACACCTACCGATCACCTACCTCCAGGATGTGACTGGTGAGACACCTACCGATCACCTACCTCCAGGATGTGACTGGTGAGACACCTACCGATCACCTACCTCCAGGATGTGACTGGTGAGACACCTACCGATCACCTACCTCCAGGATGTGACTGGTGAGACACCTACCGATCACCTACCTCCAGGATGTGACTGGTCAGACACCTACCGATCACCTACCTCCAGGATGTGACCGGTGAGACACCTACCGATCACCTACCTCCAGGATGTGACCGGTGAGACACCTACAGATCACCTACCTCCAGGATGTGACCGGTGAGACACCTACCGATCACCTACCTCCAGGATGTGACTGGTCAGACACCTACCGATCACCTACCTCCAGGATGTGACTGGTCAGACACCTACCGATCACCTACCTCCAGGATGTGACCGGTGAGACACCTACCGATCACCTACCTCCAGGATGTGACTGGTGAGACACCTACCGATCACCTACCTCCAGGATGTGACTGGTGAGACACCTACCGATCACCTACCTCCAGGATGTGACCTGGTGAGACACCTACCGATCACCTACCTCCAGGATGTGACTGGTGAGACACGACACCTACCAGGATCACCTACCTCCAGGATGTGACTGGTCAGACACCTACAGATCACCTACCTCCAGGATGTGACTGGTCAGACACCTACCGATCACCTACCTCCAGGATGTGACTGGTGAGACACCTACCGATCACCTACCTCCAGGATGTGACTGGTCAGACACCTACCGATCACCTACCTCCAGGATGTGACTGGTGAGACACCTACCGATCACCTACCTCCAGGATGTGACTGGTGAGACACCTACCGATCACCTACCTCCAGGATGTGACTGGTGAGACACCTACCGATCACCTACCTCCAGGATGTGACTGGTGAGACACCTACCGATCACCTACCTCCAGGATGTGACTGGTCAGACACCTACAGATCACCTACCTCCAGGATGTGACTGGTCAGACACCTACAGATCACCTACCTCCAGGATGTGACTGGTGAGACACCTACAGATCACCTACCTCCAGGATGTGACTGGTGAGACACCTACCGATCACCTACCTCCAGGATGTGACTGGTGAGACACCTACCGATCACCTACCTCCAGGATGTGACTGGTGGGCCACCCGATCACCTCCTCCAAGATGTCCGGTGAGACACCTACCGATCACCTACCTCCAGGATGTGACTGGTGAGACACCTACAGATCACCTACCTCCAGGATGTGACTGGTGAGACACCTACCGATCACCTACCTCCAGGATGTGACTGGTGAGACACCTACCGATCACCTACCTCCAGGATGTGACCGGACCCTGACCCCCCGGGTGAGACACCTACCGATCACCTACCTCCAGGATGTGACTGGTGAGACACCTACCGATCACCTACCTCCAGGATGTGACTGGTGAGACACCTACCGATCACCTACCTCCAGGATGTGACTGGTGAGACACCTACCGATCACCTACCTCCAGGATGTGACCGGTGAGACACCTACCGATCACCTACCTCCAGGATGTGACCGGTGGTCAGACACCTACCGATCACCTACCTCCAGGATGTGACTGGTCAGACACCTACAGATCACCTACCTCCAGGACCGGTGAGGACACCTACCGATCACCTACCTCCAGGATGTGACTGGTCAGACACCTACCGATCACCTACCTCCAGGATGTGACTGGTGAGACACCTACCGATCACCTACCTCCAGGATGTGACTGGTGAGACACCTACCGATCACCTACCTCCAGGATGTGACTGGTGAGACACCTACCAGATCACCTACCTCCAGGATGTGACTGGTGAGACACCTACCGATCACCTACCTCCAGGATGTGACTGGTCAGACACCTACCGATCACCTACCTCCAGGATGTGACTGGTGAGACACCTACCGATCACCTACCTCCAGGATGTGACCGGTGAGACACCTACAGATCACCTACCTCCAGGATGTGACCGGTGAGACACCTACCGATCACCTACCTCCAGGATGTGACTGGTCAGACACCTACCGATCACCTACCTCCAGGATGTGACTGGTCAGACACCTACCGATCACCTACCTCCAGGATGTGACCGGTGAGACACCTACCGATCACCTACCTCCAGGATGTGACTGGTGAGACACCTACCGATCACCTACCTCCAGGATGTGACTGGTGAGACACCTACCGATCACCTACCTCCAAGATGTGACCGGTGAGACACCTACCGATCACCTACCTCCAGGATGTGACTGGTGAGACACCTACCGATCACCTACCTCCAGGATGTGACTGGTCAGACACCTACAGATCACCTACCTCCAGGATGTGACTGGTCAGACACCTACAGATCACCTACCTCCAGGATGTGACTGGTGAGACACCTACCGATCACCTACCTCCAGGATGTGACCGGTGAGACACCTACCGATCACCTACCTCCAGGATGTGACTGGTCAGACACCTACCGATCACCTACCTCCAGGATGTGACTGGTCAGACACCTACAGATCACCTACCTCCAGGATGTGACTGGTCAGACACCTACAGATCACCTACCTCCAGGATGTGACCGGTGAGACACCTACCGATCACCTACCTCCAGGATGTGACTGGTCAGACACCTACCGATCACCTACCTCCAGGATGTGACTGGTCAGACACCTACAGATCACCTACCTCCAGGATGTGACTGGTCAGACACCTACAGATCACCTACCTCCAGGATGTGACTGGTGAGACACCTACCGATCACCTACCTCCAGGATGTGACTGGTGAGACACCTACCGATCACCTACCTCCAGGATGTGACTGGTGAGACACCTACCGATCACCTACCTCCAGGATGTGACTGGTGAGACACCTACCGATCACCTACCTCCAGGATGTGACTGGTGAGACACCTACCGATCACCTACCTCCAGGATGTGACTGGTGAGACACCTACCGATCACCTACCTCCAGGATGTGACTGGTCAGAGCACCTACAGATCACCTACCTCCAGGATGTGACTGGTCAGACACCTACAGATCACCTACCTCCAGGATGTGACCGGTGAGACACCTACCGATCACCTACCTCCAGGATGTGACTGGTCAGACACCTACCGATCACCTACCTCCAGGATGTGACCGGTGAGACACCTACCGATCACCTACCTCCAGGATGTGACAGGTGAGACACCTACCGATCACCTACCTCCAGGATGTGACTGGTGAGACACCTACCGATCACCTACCTCCAGGATGTGACCGGTGAGACACCTACAGATCACCTACCTCCAGGATGTGACTGGTCAGACACCTACAGATCACCTACCTCCAGGATGTGACTGGTCAGACACCTACAGATCACCTACCTCCAGGATGTGACTGGTCAGACACCTACAGATCACCTACCTCCAGGATGTGACTGGTCAGACACCTACAGATCACCTACCTCCAGGATGTGACTGGTGAGACACCTACCGATCACCTACCTCCAAGATGTGACCGGTGAGACACCTACAGATCACCTACCTCCAAGATGTGACCGGTGAGACACCTACAGATCACCTACCTCCAGGATGTGACTGGTCAGACACCTACAGATCACCTACCTCCAGGATGTGACTGGTGAGACACCTACCGATCACCTACCTCCAGGATGTGACTGGTGAGACACCTACCGATCACCTACCTCCAGGATGTGACTGGTGAGACACCTACCGATCACCTACCTCCAGGATGTGACTGGTGAGACACCTACAGATCACCTACCTCCAGGATGTGACCGGTGAGACACCTACCGATCACCTACCTCCAGGATGTGACTGGTGAGACACCTACCGATCACCTACCTCCAGGATAGTGACTGGTGAGACACCTACCGATCACCTACCTCCAGGATGTGACTGGTGAGACACCTACCGATCACCTACCTCCAGGATGTGACTGGTCAGACACCTACCGATCACCTACCTCCAGGATGTGACCGGTGAGACACCTACCGATCACCTACCTCCAGGATGTGACCGGTGAGACACCTACAGATCACCTACCTCCAGGATGTGACCGGTGAGACACCTACCGATCACCTACCTCCAGGATGTGACTGGTCAGACACCTACCGATCACCTACCTCCAGGATGTGACTGGTCAGACACCTACCGATCACCTACCTCCAGGATGTGACCGGTGAGACACCAACCGATCACCTACCTCCAGGATGTGACTGGTGAGACACCTACCGATCACCTACCTCCAGGATGTGACTGGTGAGACACCTACCGATCACCTACCTCCAAGATGTGACCGGTGAGACACCTACCGATCACCTACCTCCAGGATGTGACCGGTGAGACACCTACCGATCACCTACCTCCAGGATGTGACTGGTCAGACACCTACAGATCACCTACCTCCAGGATGTGACTGGTCAGACACCTACAGATCACCTACCTCCAGGATGTGACTGGTGAGACACCTACCGATCACCTACCTCCAGGATGTGACCGGTGAGACACCTACCGATCACCTACCTCCAGGATGTGACTGGTCAGACACCTACCGATCACCTACCTCCAGGATGTGACTGGTCAGACACCTACAGATCACCTACCTCCAGGATGTGACTGGTCAGACACCTACAGATCACCTACCTCCAGGATGTGACCGGTGAGACACCTACCGATCACCTACCTCCAGGATGTGACTGGTCAGACACCTACCGATCACCTACCTCCAGGATGTGACAGGTGAGACACCTACAGATCACCTACCTCCAGGTGTGACGGTGACACCTACCGATCACCTACCTCCAGGATGTGACTGGTCAGACACCTACCGATCACCTACCTCCAGGATGTGACTGGTGAGACACCTACCGATCACCTACCTCCAGGATGTGACTGGTCAGACACCTACAGATCACCTACCTCCAGGATGTGACTGGTGAGACACCTACCGATCACCTACCTCCAGGATGTGACCGGTGAGACACCTACCGATCACCTCACCTCCAGGATGTGACTGGTCAGACACCTACCGATCACCTACCTCCAGGATGTGACTGGTGAGACACCTACAGATCACCTACCTCCAGGATGTGACTGGTGAGACACCTACCGATCACCTACCTCCAGGATGTGACTGGTGAGACACCTACCGATCACCTACCTCCAGGATGGGTGGCCTCGCACCTACCTCCAGGTGTGACTGGTGAGACACCTACCGATCACCTACCTCCAGGATGTGACCGGTGAGACACCTACCGATCACCTACCTCCAGGATGTGACTGGTCAGACACCTACCGATCACCTACCTCCAGGATGTGACTGGTGAGACACCTACCGATCACCTACCTCCAGGATGTGACTGGTCAGACACCTACCGATCACCTACCTCCAGGATGTGACTGGTGAGACACCTACCGATCACCTACCTCCAGGATGTGACTGGTCAGACACCTACCGATCACCTACCTCCAGGATGTGACTGGTCAGACACCTACCGATCACCTACCTCCAGGATGTGACCGGTGAGACACCTACAGATCACCTACCTCCAGGATGTGACCGGTGAGACACCTACCGATCACCTACCTCCAGGATGTGACTGGTGAGACACCTACCGATCACCTACCTCCAAGATGTGACCGGTGAGACACCTACCGATCACCTACCTCCAGGATGTGACTGGTCAGACACCTACAGATCACCTACCTCCAGGATGTGACTGGTCAGACACCTACAGATCACCTACCTCCAGGATGTGACTGGTCAGACACCAACAGATCACCTACCTCCAGGATGTGACTGGTCAGACACCTACAGATCACCTACCTCCAGGATGTGACTGGTGAGACACCTACCGATCACCTACCTCCAAGATGTGACCGGTGAGACACCTACGATCACCTACCTCCAGGATGTGACCGGTGAGACACCTACAGATCACCTACCTCCAGGATGTGACTGGTGAGACACCTACAGATCACCTACCTCCAGGATGTGACTGGTCAGACACCTACCGATCACCTACCTCCAGGATGTGACTGGTGAGACACCTACCGATCACCTACCTCCAGGATGTGACTGGTGAGACACCTACCGATCACCTACCTCCAGGATGTGACTGGTGAGACACCTACCGATCACCTACCTCCAGGATGTGACTGGTGAGACACCTACCGATCACCTACCTCCAGGATGTGACTGGTCAGACACCTACAGATCACCTACCTCCAGGATGTGACTGGTGAGACACCTACCGATCACCTACCTCCAGGATGTGACTGGTGAGACACCTACCGATCACCTACCTCCAGGATGTGACTGGTGAGACACCTACCGATCACCTACCTCCAGGATGTGCTGCCGGTGAGACACCTACCGATCACCTACCTCCAGGATGTGACCGGTGACACCCCCAGCACCCCCCGATGTGACTGGTCAGACACCTACAGATCACCTACCTCCAGGATGTGACCGGTGAGACACCTACCGATCACCTACCTCCAGGATGTGACTGGTCAGACACCTACCGATCACCTACCTCCAGGATGTGACTGGTCAGACACCTACAGATCACCTACCTCCAGGATGTGACTGGTGAGACACCTACCGATCACCTACCTCCAGGATGTGACTGGTGAGACACCTACCGATCACCTACCTCCAGATGTGACGGGCCGGCGTGACACCACCTCCGGATCACCTACCTCCAGGATGTGACGGTGGTGAGACACCTACCGATCACCTACCTCCAGGATGTGACTGGTGAGACACCTACCGATCACCTACCTCCAGGATGTGACTGGTGAGACACCTACCGATCACCTACCTCCAGGATGTGACTGGTCAGACACCTACCGATCACCTACCTCCAGGATGTGACTGGTGAGACACCTACCGATCACCTACCTCCAGGATGTGACTGGTCAGACACCTACCGATCACCTACCTCCAGGATGTGACTGGTCAGACACCTACCGATCACCTACCTCCAGGATGTGACCGGTGAGACACCTACAGATCACCTACCTCCAGGATGTGACCGGTGAGACACCTACCGATCACCTACCTCCAGGATGTGACTGGTGAGACACCTACCGATCACCTACCTCCAAGATGTGACCGGTGAGACACCTACCGATCACCTACCTCCAGGATGTGACCGTGGTCAGACACCTACAGATCACCTACCTCCAGGATGTGACTGGTCAGACACCTACAGATCACCTACCTCCAGGATGTGACTGGTCAGACACCTACAGATCACCTACCTCCAGGATGTGACTGGTCAGACACCTACAGATCACCTACCTCCAGGATGTGACTGGTGAGACACCTACCGATCACCTACCTCCAGGATGTGACCGGTGAGACACCTACAGATCACCTACCTCCAAGATGTGACCGGTGAGACACCTACAGATCACCTACCTCCAGGATGTGACTGGTCAGACACCTACAGATCACCTACCTCCAGGATGTGACTGGTCAGACACCTACAGATCACCTACCTCCAGGATGTGACTGGTCAGACACCTACCGATCACCTACCTCCAGGATGTGACTGGTGAGACACCTACCGATCACCTACCTCCAGGATGTGACTGGTGAGACACCTACCGATCACCTACCTCCAGGATGTGACTGGTGAGACACCTACCGATCACCTACCTCCAGGATGTGACTGGTGAGACACCTACAGATCACCTACCTCCAGGATGTGACCGGTGAGACACCTACCGATCACCTACCTCCAGGATGTGACTGGTGAGACACCTACGATCACCTACCTCCAGGATGCGGTGGAGGGCTCACCTACCTCCAGGATGTGACTGGTCAGACACCTACCGATCACCTACCTCCAGGATGTGACTGGTGAGACACCTACCGATCACCTACCTCCAGGATGTGACTGGTCAGACACCTACAGATCACCTACCTCCAGGATGTGACTGGTGAGACACCTACAGATCACCTACCTCCAGGATGTGACTGGTGAGACACCTACCGATCACCTACCTCCAGGATGTGACGGTAGCACCTAGCGATCTGACCTCCAGGATGTGACTGGTAGACACCTACCGATCACCTACCTCCAGGATGTGACTGGTGAGACACCTACCGATCACCTACCTCCAGGATGTGACTGGTGAGACACCTACCGATCACCTACCTCCAGGATGTGACTGGTGAGACACCTACCGATCACCTACCTCCAGGATGTGACCGGTGAGACACCTACCGATCACCTACCTCCAGGATGTGACTGGTCAGACACCTACCGATCACCTACCTCCAGGATGTGACTGGTGAGACACCTACCGATCACCTACCTCCAGGATGTGACTGGTCAGACACCTACCGATCACCTACCTCCAGGATGTGACTGGTCAGACACCTACCGATCACCTACCTCCAGGATGTGACCGGTGAGACACCTACAGATCACCTACCTCCAGGATGTGACCGGTGAGACACCTACCGATCACCTACCTCCAGGATGTGACTGGTGAGACACCTACCGATCACCTACCTCCAGGATGTGACCGGTGAGACACCTACCGATCACCTACCTCCAGGATGTGACTGGTCAGACACCTACAGATCACCTACCTCCAGGATGTGACTGGTCAGACACCTACCGATCACCTACCTCCAGGATGTGACTGGTCAGACACCTACCGATCACCTACCTCCAGGATGTGACCGGTGAGACACCTACAGATCACCTACCTCCAGGATGTGACTGGTGAGACACCTACCGATCACCTACCTCCAGGATGTGACTGGTGAGACACCTACCGATCACCTACCTCCAAGATGTGACCGGTGAGACACCTACCGATCACCTCCACCTCCAGGATGTGACTGGTCAGACACCTACAGATCACCTACCTCCAGGATGTGACTGGTCAGACACCTACAGATCACCTACCTCCAGGATGTGACTGGTCAGACACCTACAGATCACCTACCTCCAGGATGTGACTGGTGAGACACCTACCGATCACCTACCTCCAGGATGTGACTGGTGAGACACCTACCGATCACCTACCTCCAGGATGTGACTGGTGAGACACCTACCGATCACCTACCTCCAGGATGTGACTGGTGAGACACCTACAGATCACCTACCTCCAGGATGTGACCGGTGAGACACCTACCGATCACCTACCTCCAGGATGTGACTGGTGAGACACCTACCGATCACCTACCTCCAGGATGTGACTGGTGAGACACCTACCGATCACCTACCTCCAGGATGTGACTGGTGAGACACCTACCGATCACCTACCTCCAGGATGTGACTGGTCAGACACCTACCGATCACCTACCTCCAGGATGTGACTGGTAGACACCTACCGATCACCTACCTCAGTGTCTGGTCAGACACCTACCGATCACCTACCTCCAGGATGTGACTGGTGAGACACCTACCGATCACCTACCTCCAGGATGTGACTGGTGAGACACCTACCGATCACCTACCTCCAGGATGTGACCGGTGAGACACCTACAGATCACCTACCTCCAGGATGTGTGACTGGTGAGACACCTACCGATCACCTACCTCCAGGATGTGACCGGTGAGACACCTACCGATCACCTACCTCCAGGATGTGACTGGTCAGACACCTACCGATCACCTACCTCCAGGATGTGACTGGTGAGACACCTACCGATCACCTACCTCCAGGATGTGACTGGTCAGACACCTACCGATCACCTACCTCCAGGATGTGACTGGTCAGACACCTACCGATCACCTACCTCCAGGATGTGACTGGTGAGACACCTACCGATCACCTACCTCCAGGATGTGACCGGTGAGACACCTACCGATCACCTACCTCCAGGATGTGACTGGTGAGACACCTACAGATCACCTACCTCCAGGATGTGACTGGTCAGACACCTACAGATCACCTACCTCCAGGATGTGACTGGTCAGACACCTACAGATCACCTACCTCCAGGATGTGACTGGTGAGACACCTACCGATCACCTACCTCCAGGATGTGACTGGCCCGGCCGGCACCTACCTCCAGGATGTGACTGGTGAGACACCTACCGATCACCTACCTCCAGGATGTGACTGGTGAGACACCTACCGATCACCTACCTCCAGGATGTGACTGGTGAGACACCTACCGATCACCTACCTCCAGGATGTGACTGGTGAGACACCTACCGATCACCTACCTCCAGGATGTGACTGGTGAGACACCTACCGATCACCTACCTCCAGGATGTGCGGTGGCACCTACCTCCAGGATGTGACTGGTGAGACACCTACCGATCACCTACCTCCAGGATGTGACCGGTGAGACACCTACCGATCACCTACCTCCAGGATGTGACTGGTGAGACACCTACCGATCACCTACCTCCAGGATGTGACTGGTGAGACACCTACCGATCACCTACCTCCAGGATGTGACTGGTGAGACACCTACCGATCACCTACCTCCAGGATGTGACTGGTGAGACACCTACAGATCACCTACCTCCAGGATGTGACTGGTCAGACACCTACCGATCACCTACCTCCAGGATGTGACTGGTGAGACACCTACCTCCAGGATGTGACTGGTGAGACACCTACCGATCACCTACCTCCAGGATGTGACTGGTGAGACACCTACCGATCACCTACCTCCAGGATGTGACTGGTGAGACACCTACCGATCACCTACCTCCAGGATGTGACTGGTGAGACACCTACCGATCACCTACCTCCAGGATGTGACTGGTGAGACACCTACCGATCACCTACCTCCAGGATGTGACTGGTCAGACACCTACCGATCACCTACCTCCAGGATGTGACTGGTGAGACACCTACCGATCACCTACCTCCAGGATGTGACTGGTCAGACACCTACCGATCACCTACCTCCAGGATGTGACTGGTGAGACACCTACAGATCACCTACCTCCAGGATGTGACTGGTGAGACACCTACCGATCACCTACCTCCAGGATGTGACTGGTGAGACACCTACCGATCACCTACCTCCAGGATGTGACTGGTGAGACACCTACCGATCACCTACCTCCAGGATGTGACTGGTCAGACACCTACAGATCACCTACCTCCAGGATGTGACTGGTCAGACACCTACCGATCACCTACCTCCAGGATGTGACTGGTGAGACACCTACAGATCACCTACCTCCAGGATGTGACTGGTCGAGACACCTACCGATCACCTACCTCCAGGATGTGACTGGTGAGACACCTACCGATCACCTACCTCCAGGATGTGACTGGTGAGACACCTACCGATCACCTACCTCCAGGATGTGACTGGTGAGACACCTACAGATCACCTACCTCCAGGATGTGACTGGTCAGACACCTACAGATCACCTACCTCCAGGATGTGACTGGTCAGACACCTACCGATCACCTACCTCCAGGATGTGACTGGTGAGACACCTACCGATCACCTACCTCCAGGATGTGACTGGTGAGACACCTACCGATCACCTACCTCCAGGATGTGACTGGTGAGACACCTACAGATCACCTACCTCCAGGATGTGACTGGTGAGACACCTACCGATCACCTACCTCCAGGATGTGACCGGTGAGACACCTACCGATCACCTACCTCCAGGATGTGACTGGTCAGACACCTACCGATCACCTACCTCCAGGATGTGACTGGTGAGACACCTACCGATCACCTACCTCCAGGATGTGACTGGTGAGACACCTACCGATCACCTACCTCCAGGATGTGACTGGTGAGACACCTACCAGTCACCTACCTCCAGGATGTGACCGGTGAGACACCTACCGATCACCTACCTCCAGGATGTGACTGGTGAGACACCTACCGATCACCTACCTCCAGGATGTGACTGGTGAGACACCTACCGATCACCTACCTCCAGGATGTGACTGGTGAGACACCTACCGATCACCTACCTCCAGGATGTGACCGGTGGAGACACCTACCGATCACCTACCTCCAGGATGTGACCGGTGAGACACCTACCGATCACCTACCTCCAGGATGTGACCGGTCAGACACCTACCGATCACCTACCTCCAGGATGTGACTGGTCAGACACCTACCGATCACCTACCTCCAGGATGTGACCGGTGAGACACCTACCGATCACCTACCTCCAGGATGTGACTGGTGAGACACCTACCGATCACCTACCTCCAGGATGTGACTGGTGAGACACCTACCGATCACCTACCTCCAGGATGTGACTGGTGAGACACCTACCGATCACCTACCTCCAGGATGTGACTGGTGAGACACCTACCGATCACCTACCTCCAGGATGTGACTGGTGAGACACCTACAGATCACCTACCTCCAGGTTGGGGCACCTACCTCCAGGATGTGACTGGTGAGACACCTACCGATCACCTACCTCCAGGATGTGACTGGTGAGACACCTACCGATCACCTACCTCCAGGATGTGACTGGTGAGACACCTACCGATCACCTACCTCCAGGATGTGACTGGTCAGACACCTACAGATCACCTACCTCCAGGATGTGACTGGTCAGACACCTACAGATCACCTACCTCCAGGATGTGACCGGTGAGACACCTACCGATCACCTACCTCCAGGATGTGACTGGTGAGACACCTACCGATCACCTACCTCCAGGGTGAGATCACCTACCTCCAGGATGTGACTGGTGAGACACCTACAGATCACCTACCTCCAGGATGTGACTGGTGAGACACCTACCGATCACCTACCTCCAGGATGTGACTGGTGAGACACCTACCGATCACCTACCTCCAGGATGTGACTGGTGAGACACCTACCGATCACCTACCTCCAGGATGTGACTGGTGAGACACCTACCGATCACCTACCTCCAGGATGTGACTGGTGAGACACCTACCGATCACCTACCTCCAGGATGTGACCGGTGAGACACCTACCGATCACCTACCTCCAGGATGTCTTGTCCGAGACACCTACGCGATCCCTACCTCCAGGATGTGACTGGTGAGACACCTACCGATCACCTACCTCCAGGATGTGACTGGTCAGACACCTACCGAGATCACCTACCTCCAGGATGTGACTGGTGAGACACCTACCGATCACCTACCTCCAGGATGTGACCGGTGAGACACCTACCGATCACCTACCTCCAGGATGTGACTGGTCAGACACCTACCGATCACCTACCTCCAGGATGTGACTGGTCAGACACCTACCGATCACCTACCTCCAGGATGTGACTGGTGAGACACCTACAGATCACCTACCTCCAGGATGTGACTGGTCTGACACCTACCGATCACCTACCTCCAGGATGTGACTGGTGAGACACCTACCGATCACCTACCTCCAGGATGTGACTGGTGAGACACCTACCGATCACCTACCTCCAGGATGTGACTGGTGAGACACCTACCGATCACCTACCTCCAGGATGTGACTGGTGAGACACCTACCGATCACCTACCTCCAGGATGTGACTGGTGAGACACCTACCGATCACCTACCTCCAGGATGTGACTGGTGAGACACCTACCGATCACCTACCTCCAGGATGTGACCGGTGAGACACCTACGCGATCACCTACCTCCAGGATGTGACTGGTCAGACACCTACAGATCACCTACCTCCAGGATGTGACTGGTCAGACACCTACAGACTCACCTACCTCCAGGATGTGACTGGTCAGACACCTACCGATCACCTACCTCCAGGATGTGACTGGTCAGACACCTACCGATCACCTACCTCCAGGATGTGACTGGTGAGACACCTACCGATCACCTACCTCCAGGATGTGACTGGTGAGGACACCTACCGATCACCTACCCTCCAGGATGTGACCGGTGAGACACCTACAGATCACCTACCTCCAGGATGTGACCGGTGAGACACCTACAGATCACCTACCTCCAGGATGTGACTGGTCAGACACCTACCGATCACCTACCTCCAGGATGTGACTGGTGAGACACCTACCGATCACCTACCTCCAGGATGTGACTGGTGAGACACCTACCGATCACCTACCTCCAGGATGTGACTGGTGAGACACCTACCGATCACCTACCTCCAGGATGTGACTGGTGAGACACCTACCGATCACCTACCTCCAGGATGTGACTGGTGAGACACCTACCGATCACCTACCTCCAGGATGTGACCGGTGAGACACCTACCGATCACCTACCTCCAGGATGTGACTGGTCAGACACCTACCGATCACCTACCTCCAGGATGTGACTGGTCAGACACCTACAGATCACCTACCTCCAGGATGTGACTGGTGAGACACCTACCGAGATCACCTACCTCCAGGATGTGACTGGTGAGACACCTACCGATCACCTACCTCCAGGATGTGACCGGTGAGACACCTACCGATCACCTACCTCCAGGATGTGACTGGTCAGACACCTACAGATCACCTACCTCCAGGATGTGACTGGTCAGACACCTACAGATCACCTACCTCCAGGATGTGACTGGTGAGACACCTACCGATCACCTACCTCCAGGATGTGACTGGTGAGACACCTACAGATCACCTACCTCCAGGATGTGACTGGTGAGACACCTACAGATCACCTACCTCCAGGATGTGACCGGTGAGACACCTACCGATCACCTACCTCCAGGATGTGACTGGTCAGACACCTACCGATCACCTACCTCCAGGATGTGACTGGTGAGACACCTACCGATCACCTACCTCCAGGATGTGACTGGTGAGACACCTACCGATCACCTACCTCCAGGATGTGACTGGTGAGACACCTACCGATCACCTACCTCCAGGATGTGACTGGTGAGACACCTACCGATCACCTACCTCCAGGATGTGACTGGTGAGACACCTACCGATCACCTACCTCCAGGATGTGACTGGTGAGACACCTACCGATCACCTACCTCCAGGATGTGACTGGTCAGACACCTACCGATCACCTACCTCCAGGATGTGACTGGTCAGACACCTACAGATCACCTACCTCCAGGATGTGACCGGTGGGACACCTACCGATCACCTACCTCCAGGATGTGACCGGTGAGACACCTACCGATCACCTACCTCCAGGATGTGACTGGTGAGACACCTACCGATCACCTACCTCCAGGATGTGACTGGTCAGACACCTACAGATCACCTACCTCCAGGATGTGACTGGTCAGACACCTACAGATCACCTACCTCCAGGATGTGACTGGTCAGACACCTACAGATCACCTACCTCCAGGATGTGACTGGTCAGACACCTACCGATCACCTACCTCCAGGATGTGACTGGTGAGACACCTCCCATGTGACCGGTGAGACACCTACAGATCACCTACCTCCAGGATGTGACTGGTGAGACACCTACAGATCACCTACCTCCAGGATGTGACTGGTGAGACACCTACCGATCACCTACCTCCAGGATGTGACTGGTCAGACACCTACAGATCACCTACCTCCAGGATGTGACTGGTGAGACACCTACCGATCACCTACCTCCAGGATGTGACTGGTGAGACACCTACCGATCACCTACCTCCAGGATGTGACTGGTGAGACACCTACCGATCACCTACCTCCAGGATGTGACTGGTGAGACACCTACCAGATCACCTACCTCCAGGATGTGACTGGTGAGACACCTACCGATCACCTACCTCCAGGATGTGACTGGTGAGACACCTACCGATCACCTACCTCCAGGATGTGACTGGTCAGACACCTACCGATCACCTACCTCCAGGATGTGACTGGTGAGACACCTACAGATCACCTACCTCCAGGATGTGACTGGTGAGACACCTACCGATCACCTACCTCCAGGATGTGACTGGTGAGACACCTACCGATCACCTACCTCCAGGATGTGACTGGTGAGACACCTACCGATCACCTACCTCCAGGATGTGACTGGTGAGACACCTACCGATCACCTACCTCCAGGATGTGACTGGTGAGACACCTACCGATCACCTACCTCCAGGATGTGACTGGTCAGACACCTACCGATCACCTACCTCCAGGATGTGACTGGTGAGACAGCACCTACCGATCACCTACCTCCAGGATGTGACCGGTGGACACCTCCGATCACCTACCTCCAGGATGTGACTGGTCAGACACCTACCGATCACCTACCTCCAGGATGTGACTGGTGAGACACCTACCGATCACCTACCTCCAGGATGTGACCGGTGAGACACCTACCGATCACCTACCTCCAGGATGTGACTGGTCAGACACCTACCGATCACCTACCTCCAGGATGTGACTGGTCAGACACCTACCGATCACCTACCTCCAGGATGTGACTGGTCAGACACCTACCGATCACCTACCTCCAGGATGTGACTGGTCAGACACCTACCGATCACCTACCTCCAGGATGTGACTGGTGAGACACCTACCGATCACCTACCTCCAGGATGTGACTGGTGAGACACCTACCGATCACCTACCTCCAGGATGTGACTGGTGAGACACCTACCGATCACCTACCTCCAGGATGTGACTGGTGAGACACCTACAGATCACCTACCTCCAGGATGTGACTGGTCAGACACCTACAGATCACCTACCTCCAGGATGTGACTGGTCAGACACCTACAGATCACCTACCTCCAGGATGTGACTGGTCAGACACCAACAGATCACCTACCTCCAGGATGTGACTGGTCAGACACCTACAGATAACGTACCTCCAGGATGTGACTGGTGAGACACCTACCGATCACCTACCTCCAAGATGTGACCGGTGAGACACCTACAGATCACCTACCTCCAAGATGTGACCGGTGAGACACCTACAGATCACCTACCTCCAGGATGTGACTGGTCAGACACCTACAGATCACCTACCTCCAGGATGTGACTGGTGAGACACCTACCGATCACCTACCTCCAGGATGTGACTGGTGAGACACCTACCGATCACCTACCTCCAGGATGTGACTGGTGAGACACCTGCCGATCACCTACCTCCAAGATGTGACTGGTGAGACACCTACAGATCACCTACCTCCAGGATGTGACCGGTGAGACACCTACCGATCACCTACCTCCAGGATGTGACTGGTGAGACACCTACCGATCACCTACCTCCAGGATGTGACTGGTGAGACACCTACCGATCACCTACCTCCAGGATGTGACTGGTGAGACACCTACCGATCACCTACCTCCAGGATGTGACTGGTGAGACACCTACCGATCACCTACCTCCAGGATGTGACCGGTGAGACACCTACCGATCACCTACCTCCAGGATGTGACCGGTGAGACACCTACAGATCACCTACCTCCAGGATGTGACTGGTGAGACACCTACCGATCACCTACCTCCAGGATGTGACTGGTCAGACACCTACAGATCACCTACCTCCAGGATGTGACTGGTGAGACACCTACAGATCACCTACCTCCAGGATGTGACTGGTGAGACACCTACCGATCACCTACCTCCAGGATGTGACTGGTGAGACACCTACCGATCACCTACCTCCAGGATGTGACTGATCACCTACCTCCAGGATGTGACTGGTGAGACACCTACCGATCACCTACCTCCAGGATGTGACTGGTGAGACACCTACCGATCACCTACCTCCAGGATGTGACTGGTCAGACACCTAGTGCAGACACCTACCGATCACCTACCTCCAGGATGTGACTGGTGAGACACCCAACCGATCACCTACCTCCAGGAGTGTGACTGGTCAGACACCTACCGATCACCTACCTCCAGGATGTGACTGGTGAGACACCTACCGATCACCTACCTCCAGGATGTGACTGGTGAGACACCTACAGATCACCTACCTCCAGGATGTGACTGGTGAGACACCTACCGATCACCTACCTCCAGGGGGGGGCACCGATACCTCCCAGGATGTGACTGGTCAGACACCTACCGATCACCTACCTCCAGGATGTGACTGGTGAGACACCTACCGATCACCTACCTCCAGGATGTGACTGGTGAGACACCTACCGATCACCTACCTCCAGGATGTGACTGGTCAGACACCTACAGATCACCTACCTCCAGGATGTGACTGGTGAGACACCTACCGATCTCACCTAACCTCCAGGATGTGACCGGTGAGACACCTACCGATCACCTACCTCCAGGATGTGACTGGTGAGACACCTACCGATCACCTACCTCCAGGATGTGACTGGTGAGACACCTACCGATCACCTACCTCCAGGATGTGACTGGTGAGACACCTACCGATCACCTACCTCCAGGATGTGACTGGTGAGACACCTACCGATCACCTACCTCCAGGATGTGACTGGTGACGACCCGTCACCTACCTCCAGGATGTGACTGGGTAGACACCTACCGATCACCTACCTCCAGGATGTGACTGGTGAGACACCTACCGATCACCTACCTCCAGGATGTGACTGGTCAGACACCGACACCTACCAGATCACCTACCTCCAGGATGTGACTGGTCAGACACCTACCGATCACCTACCTCCAGGATGTGACTGGTCAGACACCTACCGATCACCTACCTCCAGGATGTGACTGGTGAGACACCTACAGATCACCTACCTCCAGGATGTGACCGGTGAGACACCTACCGATCACCTACCTCCAGGATGTGACTGGTGAGACACCTACCGATCACCTACCTCCAGGATGTGACCGGTGAGACACCTACAGATCACCTACCTCCAGGATGTGACTGGTGAGACACCTACCGATCACCTACCTCCAGGATGTGACTGGTGAGACACCTACCGATCACCTACCTCCAGGATGTGACTGGTGAGACACCTACCGATCACCTACCTCCAGGATGTGACTGGTGAGACACCTACCGATCACCTACCTCCAGGATGTGACTGGTGAGACACCTACCGATCACCTACCTCCAGGATGTGACTGGTGAGACACACCTCCACTCCGGTGTGCGTGCACCACCCCCTCCTCCGTCTCAGACACCTACCGATCACCTACCTCCAGGATGTGACTGGTGAGACACCTACCGATCACCTACCTCCAGGATGTGACTGGTGAGACACCTACAGATCACCTACCTCCAGGATGTGACTGGTGCCCGGTGGCTGGTGAGACACCTACCGATCACCTACCTCCAGGATGTGACTGGTGAGACACCTACCGATCACCTACCTCCAGGATGTGACTGGTGAGACACCTACCGATCACCTACCTCCAGGATGTGACCGGTGAGACACCTACAGATCACCTACCTCCAGGATGTGACCGGTGAGACACCTACAGATCACCTACCTCCAGGATGTGACTGGTGAGACACCTACCGATCACCTACCTCCAGGATGTGGTGAGACACCTACCGATCACCTACCTCCAGGATGTGACTGGTGAGACACCTACCGATCACCTACCTCCAGGATGTGACTGGTGAGACACCTACCGATCACCTACCTCCAGGATGTGACTGGTGAGACACCTACAGATCACCTACCTCCAGGATGTGACTGGTGAGACACCTACCGATCACCTACCTCCAGGATGTGACCGGTGAGACACCTACCGATCACCTACCTCCAGGATGTGACTGGTGAGACACCTACCGATCACCTACCTCCAGGATGTGACGACCTACCTCCAGGATGTGACTGGTCAGACACCTACCGATCACCTACCTCCAGGATGTGACTGGTCAGACACCTACAGATCACCTACCTCCAGGATGTGACCGGTGAGACACCTACAGATCACCTACCTCCAGGATGTGACTGGTGAGACACCTACCGATCACCTACCTCCAGGATGTGACTGGTCAGACACCTACAGATCACCTACCTCCAGGATGTGACTGGTGAGACACCTACCGATCACCTACCTCCAGGATGTGACCGGTGAGACACCTACCGATCACCTACCTCCAGGATGTGACCGGTGAGACACCTACCGATCACCTACCTCCAGGATGTGACTGGGGTGAGGTAGCACCTACAGATCACCTACCTCCAGGATGTGACTGGTGAGACACCTACCGATCACCTACCTCCAGGATGTGACTGGTGAGACACCTACCGATCACCTACCTCCAGGATGTGACTGGTCACCTACCTCCAGGATGTGACTGGTGAGACACCTACCGATCACCTACCTCCAGGATG
>CAMRHE010000779.1:397500-488776 GCA_947044405.1 Leptodactylus fallax | reverse complement strand
TTGTAAGCTCTAGTGTCACCTCCTCTACCTCATAGATTGTAAGTTCTTGTGTCACCTCCTCTACCTCATAGATTGTAAGCTCTTGTGTCACCTCCTCTACCTCATAGATTGTAAGCTCTTGTGTCACCCCCTCTACCTCATAGATTGTAAGCTCTTGTGTCACCCCCTCTACCTCATCGATTGTAAGCTCTTGTGTCACCCCCTCTACCTCATAGATTGTAAGCTCTTGTGTCACCTCCTCTACCTCATAGATTGTAAGCTCTTGTGTCACCTCTACCTCATAGATTGTAAGCGCTTGTGTCACCTCTACCTCATAGATTGTAAGCTCTAGTGTCACCTCTACCTCATAGATTGTAAGCTCCTGTGTCACCTCTACCTCATAGATTGTAAGCTCTTGTGTCACCTCTACCTCATAGATTGTAAGCTCTTGTGTCACCCCCTCTACCTCATAGATTGTAAGCTCTTGTGTCACCCCCTCTACCTCATAGATTGTAAGCTCTTGTGTCACCCCCTCTACCTCATAGATTGTAAGCTCTTGTGTCACCTCCTCTACCTCATAGATTGTAAGCTCTTGTGTCACCTCCTCTACCTCATAGATTGTAAGCTCTTGTGTCACCTCTACCTCATAGATTGTAAGCTCTTGTGTCACCTCCTCTACCTCATAGATTGTAAGCTCTTGTGTCACCTCTACCTCATAGATTGTAAGCGCTTGTGTCACCTCTACCTCATAGATTGTAAGCTCTTGTGTCACCTCCTCTACCTCATAGATTGTAAGCTCTTGTGTCACCTCCTCTACCTCATAGATTGTAAGCTCTTGTGTCACCTCTTCCTCATAGATTGTAAGCTCTTGTGTCACCTCTACCTCATAGACTGTAAGCTCTTGTGTCACCTCTACCTCATAGATTGTAAGCTCTTGTGTCACCTCTACCTCATAGATTGTAAGCTCTTGTGTCACCTCTACCTCATAGATTGTAAGCTCTTGTGTCACCTCCTCTACCTCATAGATTGTAAGCTCTTGTGTCACCTCCTCTACCTCATAGATTGTAAGCTCTTGTGTCACCTCCTCTACCTCATAGATTGTAAGCTCTTGTGTCACCTCCTCTACCTCATAGATTGTAAGCTCTTGTGTCACCTCTACCTCATAGATTGTAAGCTCTTGTGTCACCCCCTCTACCTCATCGATTGTAAGCTCTTGTGTCACCCCCTCTACCTCATAGATTGTAAGCTCTTGTGTCACCTCCTCTACCTCATAGATTGTAAGCTCTTGTGTCACCTCTACCTCATAGATTGTAAGCGCTTGTGTCACCTCTACCTCATAGATTGTAAGCTCTAGTGTCACCTCTACCTCATAGATTGTAAGCTCCTGTGTCACCTCTACCTCATAGATTGTAAGCTCTTGTGTCACCTCTACCTCATAGATTGTAAGCTCTTGTGTCACCCCCTCTACCTCATAGATTGTAAGCTCTTGTGTCACCCCCTCTACCTCATAGATTGTAAGCTCTTGTGTCACCCCCTCTACCTCATAGATTGTAAGCTCTTGTGTCACCTCCTCTACCTCATAGATTGTAAGCTCTTGTGTCACCTCCTCTACCTCATAGATTGTAAGCTCTTGTGTCACCTCTACCTCATAGATTGTAAGCTCTTGTGTCACCTCCTCTACCTCATAGATTGTAAGCTCTTGTGTCACCTCTACCTCATAGATTGTAAGCGCTTGTGTCACCTCTACCTCATAGATTGTAAGCTCTTGTGTCACCTCCTCTACCTCATAGATTGTAAGCTCTAGTGTCACCTCCTCTACCTCATAGATTGTAAGTTCTTGTGTCACCTCCTCTACCTCATAGATTGTAAGCTCTTGTGTCACCTCCTCTACCTCATAGATTGTAAGCTCTTGTGTCACCCCCTCTACCTCATAGATTGTAAGCTCTTGTGTCACCCCCTCTACCTCATCGATTGTAAGCTCTTGTGTCACCCCCTCTACCTCATAGATTGTAAGCTCTTGTGTCACCTCCTCTACCTCATAGATTGTAAGCTCTTGTGTCACCTCTACCTCATAGATTGTAAGCGCTTGTGTCACCTCTACCTCATAGATTGTAAGCTCTAGTGTCACCTCTACCTCATAGATTGTAAGCTCCTGTGTCACCTCTACCTCATAGATTGTAAGCTCTTGTGTCACCTCTACCTCATAGATTGTAAGCTCTTGTGTCACCCCCTCTACCTCATAGATTGTAAGCTCTTGTGTCACCCCCTCTACCTCATAGATTGTAAGCTCTTGTGTCACCCCCTCTACCTCATAGATTGTAAGCTCTTGTGTCACCTCCTCTACCTCATAGATTGTAAGCTCTTGTGTCACCTCCTCTACCTCATAGATTGTAAGCTCTTGTGTCACCTCTACCTCATAGATTGTAAGCTCTTGTGTCACCTCCTCTACCTCATAGATTGTAAGCTCTTGTGTCACCTCTACCTCATAGATTGTAAGCGCTTGTGTCACCTCTACCTCATAGATTGTAAGCTCTTGTGTCACCTCCTCTACCTCATAGATTGTAAGCTCTTGTGTCACCTCCTCTACCTCATAGATTGTAAGCTCTTGTGTCACCTCTTCCTCATAGATTGTAAGCTCTTGTGTCACCTCTACCTCATAGACTGTAAGCTCTTGTGTCACCTCTACCTCATAGATTGTAAGCTCTTGTGTCACCTCTACCTCATAGATTGTAAGCTCTTGTGTCACCTCTACCTCATAGATTGTAAGCTCTTGTGTCACCTCCTCTACCTCATAGATTGTAAGCTCTTGTGTCACCTCCTCTACCTCATAGATTGTAAGCTCTTGTGTCACCTCCTCTACCTCATAGATTGTAAGCTCTTGTGTCACCTCCTCTACCTCATAGATTGTAAGCTCTTGTGTCACCTCTACCTCATAGATTGTAAGCTCTTGTGTCACCTCCTCTACCTCATAGATTGTAAGCTCTTGTGTCACCTCTTCCTCATAGATTGCAAGCTCTTGTGTCACCTCTACCTCATAGACTGTAAGCTCTTGTGTCACCTCTACCTCATAGATTGTAAGCTCTTGTGTCACCTCTACCTCATAGATTGTAAGCTCTTGTGTCACCTCCCCTACCTCATAGATTGTAAGCTCTTGTGTCACCTCTACCTCATAGATTGTAAGCTCTTGTGTCACCTCTACCTCATAGATTGTAAGCTCTTGTGTCACCCCCTCTACCTCATAGATTGTAAGCTCTTGTGTCACCTCCTCTACCTCATAGATTGTAAGCTCTTGTGTCACCCCCTCTACCTCATAGATTGTAAGCTCTTGTGTCACCTCTACCTCATAGATTGTAAGCTCTTGTGTCACCTCCTCTACCTCATAGATTGTAAGCTCTTGTGTCACCCCCTCTACCTCATAGATTGTAAGCTCTTGTGTCACCTCCTCTACCTCATAGATTGTAAGCTCTTGTGTCACCTCTACCTCATAGATTGTAAGCGCTTGTGTCACCTCCTCTACCTCATAGATTGTAAGCTCTTGTGTCACCTCCTCTACCTCATAGATTGTAAGCTCTAGTGTCACCTCCTCTACCTCATAGATTGTAAGTTCTTGTGTCACCTCCTCTACCTCATAGATTGTAAGCTCTTGTGTCACCTCCTCTACCTCATAGATTGTAAGCTCTTGTGTCACCCCCTCTACCTCATAGATTGTAAGCTCTTGTGTCACCCCCTCTACCTCATCGATTGTAAGCTCTTGTGTCACCCCCTCTACCTCATAGATTGTAAGCTCTTGTGTCACCTCCTCTACCTCATAGATTGTAAGCTCTTGTGTCACCTCTACCTCATAGATTGTAAGCGCTTGTGTCACCTCTACCTCATAGATTGTAAGCTCTAGTGTCACCTCTACCTCATAGATTGTAAGCTCCTGTGTCACCTCTACCTCATAGATTGTAAGCTCTTGTGTCACCTCTACCTCATAGATTGTAAGCTCTTGTGTCACCCCCTCTACCTCATAGATTGTAAGCGCTTGTGTCACCTCTACCTCATAGATTGTAAGCTCTTGTGTCACCTCCTCTACCTCATAGATTGTAAGCTCTTGTGTCACCTCCTCTACCTCATAGATTGTAAGCTCTTGTGTCACCTCTACCTCATAGATTGTAAGCTCTTGTGTCACCTCCTCTACCTCATAGATTGTAAGCTCTTGTGTCACCTCTACCTCATAGATTGTAAGCGCTTGTGTCACCTCTACCTCATAGATTGTAAGCTCTAGTGTCACCTCTACCTCATAGATTGTAAGCTCCTGTGTCACCTCCTCTACCTCATATATTGTAAGCTCTTGTGTCACCTCCTCTACCTCATAGATTGTAAGCTCTTGTGCCCCCCAGAAAGGAAGGCGCCCCCCCCAAGAGAAGGCCGCACCCCCCCCCCCAAGAAAGGAAGGCCCGGGGCCCCCCCCCCCCCCCACAGAGTGTAAGCGCTTGTGCCCCCCCCCCCCACAGAATGTGGCGCTTGTGTCACCTCTACCTCATAGATTGTAAGCTCTTGTGTCACCTCTACCTCATAGATTGTAAGCTCTTGTGTCACCTCTACCTCATAGAGTGTAAGCTCTTGTGTCACCTCCTCTACCTCATAGATTGTAAGCTCTTGTGTCACTTCCTCTACCTCATAGATTGTAAGCTCTTGTGTCACCTCCGCTACCTCATAGATTGTAAGCTCTTGTGTCACCCCCTCTACCTCATAGATTGTAAGCTCTTGTGTCACCTCCTCTACCTCATAGATTGTAAGCTTTTGCGAGCAGGGCCCTCAGTCCCAGTATGTGAATTGAGTATTACTCTGTGTAGGCAAACAGTTTTTCTTTTAACAAATTAAAGAAGACCTTTCACGTCCTCATGTACAGTGGGGAAAAAAATTATTTAGTCAGCCACCAATTGTGCAAGTTCTCCCACTTATAAAGATGAGGCCGGCCTGTAATTGTCATCATAGGTAGACCTCAACTATGAGAGACAAATCCAGAAAATCACATTGTCTGATTTTTTAAGAATTTATTTGAAAATTATGGTGGAAAATAAGTATTTGGTCACCTACAAACAAGCAAGATTTCTGTCTCTCACAGACCTGTAACTTCTCCTTTAAGAGGCTCCTCTGTCCTCCACTCATTACCTGTAGTAATGGCTCCTGTGTGACATTGTTATCAGTATAAAAGACTCCTGTCCACAACCTCAGTCACACTCCAAACTCCACTATGGTGAAGACCAAAGAGCTGTGGAAGGACCAGAAACAAAATGGTAGCCCTGCACCAGGCTGGGAAGACTGAATCTGCAATAGGCAAGCAGCTTGGTGTGAAGACATCACCTGTGGGAGCAATAATTAGAAAATGGAAGACATACAAGACCACTGATAATCTCCCTCCATCAGGGGCTCCACGCAAGATCTCACCCCGTGGGGTCAAAGTGATCACAAGAACGGTGAGCAAAAATCCCAGAACCCCACGGGGGGGACCTAGTGAGTGACCTGCAGAAAGCTGGGACTAACGTAACAAAGGCTACCGTCAGTAACACACTATGCCGCCAGGGACTCAGATCCTGCAGTGCCAGACGTGTCCCCCTGCTTAAGCCAGTACATATCCGGGCCCGTCTGAAGTTTGCTAGAGAGCATTTGGATGTTCCAGAAGAGTATTGGGAGAATGTCATATGGTCAAATGAAACCAAAGTAGAACTGTTTGGTAGAAACACAACTCGTGGTGTTTGGAGGAGAGTGAATGCTGAGTTGTATCCAGAGAACACCATACCTACTGTGAAGCATGGGGGGGCAACATCATGTATGGGGCTGTTTCTCTGCAAAGGGACCAGGACGACTGATCCGTGTACATGAAAGAATGAATGGGGCCATGTATGGGGAGATTGTGAGTGCAAACTTCCTTCCATCAGTAAGGGCATAGAAGATGAAACGTGGCTGGGTCTATCAGCATGACAATGATCCCAAGCACACCGCCAGGACAACGAAGGAGCGGCTTCGTAAGAAGCATTACAAGGTCCTGGAGTGGCCTAGCCAGTCTCCAGATCTCAGCCCCATAGAAAACCTTTGGAGGGAGTAGAAAGTCCGTGTTGCCCAGCGACAGCCCCAAAACATCCCTGCTCTAGAGGAGATCTGCATGGAGGAATGGGCCGACATACCAGCAACAGTGTGTGCCAACCTTGTGAAGACTTACAGGAAACGTTTCACCTCTGTCATTGCCAACAAAGGAGATAGAACAAAGGATTGAGATGAACTTTTGTTATTGACCAAATACTTATTTTCCACCATAATTTGCAAATAAATTCTTTAAAAATCAGACAATGTGATTTTCTGGATTTGTTTTCTCATTTTGTCTCTCATAGTTGAGGTCTACCTATGATGTCAATTACATAGTTATATAGTAGATGAGGTTGGATGAAGACATCAGTCCATCAAGTCCAACCTATAACCCTACAGTCCCCGACAGTGTTGATCCAGAGGAAGGCAAAAAACCCCATGAGGCTTATGCTAATTGTCCCATTTCATGTGAAAAAATTCCTTCCCAACTCCAATCTGGCAATCAGTATAAAACCCTGGATCAACGTGCCCTTAAAATCTAGAACCCATAACCCATAATGTTGTTCTGTTCAAGAAAGGCATCCAGGCCCTATTTGAACTTGTTCAATGAATCCACCATCACCACTTCCAGGGGCAGAGAGTTCCATAGCCTCGCTGTTCTTACTGTAAAGAATCCTTTTCTATGTTGCTGGTGAAACTTTCTCTCCTCCATTCGTAGAGGACGTCCCCTTGTCACTGTCACTGGTCTTGGTGTAGAGGACATCCCCTTGTCACTGTCACTGGTCTAGGTGTAGAGGACGTCCCCTTGTCACTGTCACTGGCCTAGGTGTAGAGGACGTCCCCTTGTCACTGTCACTGGCCTAGGTGTAGAGGACGTCCCCTTGTCACTGTCACTGGCCTAGGTGTAGAGGACGTCCCCTTGTCACTGTCACTGGTCTTGGTGTAGAGGACATCCCCTTGTCACTGGTCTAGGTGTAGAGGACGTCCCCTTGTCACTGTCACTGGCCTAGGTGTAGAGGACGTCCCCTTGTCACTGTCACTGGCCTAGATGTAGAGGACATCCCCTTGTCACTGTCACTGGCCTAGGTGTAGAGGATGTCCCCTTGTCACTGTCACTGGTCTTGGTGTAGAGGACGTCCCCTTGTCACTGGTCTAGGTGTAGAGGACGTCCCCTTGTCACTGTCACTGGCCTAGGTGTAGAGGATGTCCCCTTGTCACTGTCACTGGTCTTGGTGTAGAGGATGTCCCCTTGTCATTGTCAACGGTCTAGGTGTAGAGGATGTCCCCTTGTCACTGTCACTGGCCTAGGTGTAGAGGACATCCCCTTGTCACTGTCACCGGTCTAGGTGTAGAGGACTTCCCCTTGTCACTGTCACTGGCCTAGGTGTAGAGGACGTCCCCTTGTCACTGGTCTAGGTGTAGAGGACATCCCCTTGTCACTGTCACCAGTCTAGGTGTAGAGGACTTCCCCTTGTCACTGTCACTGGTCTAGGTGTAGAGGACTTCCCCTTGTCACTGTCACTGGTCTAGGTGTAGAGGACGTCTCCTTGTCACTGTCACTGGTCTAGGTGTAGAGGACGTACCATTGTCACTGTCACTGGTCTAGGTGTTGAGGACGTCCCCTTGTCGCTGTCACCGGTCTAGGTGTAGAGGACGTCCCCTTGTCACTGTCACTGGTCTAGGTATAGAGGACGTCCCCTTGTCACTGTCACTGGTCTAGGGGTAAAAAGATCATTAGAAAGTTCTTTGTGCTGTCCCTTCATGTATTTGTACATTGTTATTAGATCTCCCCGTAGACTTCTTTTCTCCAAACTCAATAACCCCAAGTTTCTTAATCTCGTTGTCCTCCAATCCACCCATTCCCCTAATAATTTTGGTTGCCCTTCTTTGCACGGTTTCTAGTTCGATTATGTCTTTCTTGTATGCTGGGGCTCAGAATTGTGCACAATAGTCTATGTGTGGCCGTACCAGTGATCTGTATAGAGAAATAACTATGTTCTTGTCATGAGAATCTAGACCTCTTCTGATGCATTCCATAATCTTATTAGCCTTGGCAGCAGCTGCCTGGCACTGGTCACTAAAGTTAAGCTTATTGTCCACCACAATCCCCAAGTCTTTCTCACTGTCAGTCTTACCCAGTAATTTACTACTAAGTACATTATCAGACATTTTATTTCATCAACCAAAATGCATAAGCTTACATTTGTCAATATTAAACTTCATTTGCCCAGTCTCGGCCCATGCTTCCAGCTTCCTTAGATCCCCTTGTAATATTCTACTATCCTCCTTATTTTTGATTACCTTACAAAGTTTATTATCATCTGCAAATATGGACACCTGCTCTGTAACCTCTACCTGGTCATTAATAAAGATATTAAACAGGAGAGGGCCCAATACTGACCCCTGTGGCACCCCACTGGTGACTGTGACCCCTCCAATACTGACCCCTGTGGCACCCCACTGGTGACTGTGACCCCTCCAATACTGACGCCTGAGGCACAACACTGGTGACTGTGACCCCCAATACTGACCCCTGTGGCACCCCACTGGTGACTGTGACCCCTCCAATACTGACCCCTGAGGCACCCCACTGGTGACTGTGACCCCTCCAATACTGACGCCTGAGGCACCCCACTGGTGACTGTGACCCCCAATACTGACCCCTGTGGCACCCCACTGGTGACTGTGACCCCTCCAATACTGACCCCTGTGGCGCCCCACTGGTGACTGTGACCCCTCCAATACTGACCCCTGTGGCACCCCACTGGTGACTGTGACCCCTCCAATACTGACCCCTGAGGCACCCCACTGGTGACACTGACCCCTCCAATACTGACGCCTGAGGCACCCCACTGGTGACTGTGACCCCCAATACTGACCCCTGTGGCACCCCACTGGTGACTGTGACCCCTCCAATACTGACCCCTGTGGTGCCCCACTGGTGACTGTGACCCCTCCAATACTGACCCCTGTGGCACCCCACTGGTGACTGTGACCCCAATACTGACCCCTGTGGCACCCCACTGGTGACTGTGACCACCAATACTGACCCCTGTCGCACCCCACTGGTGACTGTGACCCCTCCAATACTGACCCCTGTGGCACCCCACTGGTGACTGTGACCCCTCCAATACTGACCCCTGTGGCACCCCACTGGTGACTGTGACCCCTCCAATACTGACCCCTGTGGCACCCCACTGGTGACTGTGACCCCCAATACTGACCCCTGTCACACCCCACTGGTGACTGTGACCCCTCCAATACTGACCCCTGTGGCACCCCACTGGTGACTGTGACCCCTCCAATACTGACCCCTGAGGCACCCCACTGGTGACACTGACCCCTCCAATACTGACCCCTGAGGCTCCCCACTGGTGACACTGCCCCCTCCAATACTGACCCATGAGGCACCCCACTGGTGACTGTGACCCCTCCAATACTGACGCCTGAGGCACCCCACTGGTGACTATGACCCCCAATACTGACCGCTGTGGCACCCCACTGGTGACTGTGACCCCTCCAATACTGACCCCTGTGGCGCCCCACTGGTGACTGTGACCCCTCCAATACTGACCCCTGTGGCACCCCACTGGTGACTGTGACCCCTCCAATACTGACCCCTGTGGCACCCCACTGGTGACTGTGACCCCTCCAATACTGACCCCTGAGGCACCCCACTGGTGACACTGACCCCTCCAATACTGACCCCTGAGGCACCCCACTGGTGACTGTGACTCCTCCAATACTGACCCCTGAGGCACCCCACTGGAGACTGTGACCCCTCCAATACTGACGTCTGAGGCACCCCACTGGTGACTGTGACCCCCAATACTGACCCCTGTGGCACCCCACTGGTGACTGTGACCCCTCCAATACTGACCACTGTGGCGGCCCACTGGTGACTGACCCCTCCAATACTGACCCCTGTGGCGCCCCACTGGTGACTGTGACCCCTCCAATACTGACCCCTGTGGCACCCCACTGGTGACTGTGACCCCTCCAATACTGACCCCTGAGGCACCCCACTGGTGACTGTGACCCCCAATACTGACCCCTGTCGCACCCCACTGGTGACTGTGACCCCTCCAATACTGACCCCTGTGGCACCCCACTGGTGACTGTGACTCCTCCAATACTGACCCCTGTGGCTACCCACTGGTGACTGTGACCCAGTCTGAATATTTACCATTAATAAGCACCCTCTGTTTCCTATCAGTGAGCCAGTTGCGAACCCAAATGCATATGTTTTCCCCTAGTCCCAACATTCTCATTTTGCATACCAACCTTTTATGTGGTATAGTATCAAAAGCCTTTGAAAAGTCCAGATACACCACGTCCACTGCATTACCCATGTCTAGTCTTGAACTTAGAATTTTATGTATAAGCAAACCCATCCCCCTTTCCTATTGGTACGCTCCTTTCTAAACATACTGTACCCCTGTATATTTACAGCCCAGTCATAGCTAGAGTCCAGCCATGTCTATAGAGAATCCCCCGGTCACATCTATAGAGTCCAGCCATGTCTACAGAGAATCCCCTGGTCACATCTATAGAGTCCAGCCATGTCTATAGAGAATCCCACGGTCACATCTATAGAGTCCAGCCATGTCTATAGAGAATCCCCCGGTCACATCTATAGAGTCCAGCCATGTCTATAGAGAATCACCCGGTCACATCTATAGAGTCCAGCCATGTCTATAGAGAATCCCCTGGTCACATGTATAGAGTCCAGCCATGTCTATAGAGAATCCCCCGGTCACATCTATAGAGTCCAGCCATGTCTACGGAGAATCCCCCGGTCACATCTATAGAGTCCAGCCATGTCTATAGAGAATCCCCCGGTCACATCTATAGAGTCCAGCCATGTCTATGGAGAATCCCCCGGTCACATCTATAGAGTCCAGCCATGTCTACGGAGAATCCCCCCAGTCACATCTATAGAGTCCAGCCGTGTCTATAGAGAATCCCCCGGTCACATCTATAGAGTCCAGCCACGTCTATACAGAATCCCCCGGTCACATCTATAGAGTCCAGCCGTGTCTATAGAGAATCCCCCGGTCACATCTATAGAGTCCAGCCATGTCTATAGAGAATCATCCGGTCACATCTATAGAGTCCAGCCATGTCTATAGAGAATCACCCGGTCACATCTATAGAGTCCAGCCATGTCTATAGAGAATCACCCGGTCACATCTATAGAGTCCAGCCATGTCTATAGAGAATCCCCCGGTCACATCTATAGAGTCCAGCCATGTCTATAGAGAATCCCCCCGGTCACATCTATAGAGTCCAGCCGTGTCTATAGAGAATCCCCTGGTCACATCTATAGAGTCCAGCCATGTCTATAGAGAATCCTCTGGTCACATCTATAGAGTCCAGCCATGTCTACGGAGAATCCCCCGGTCACATCTATAGAGTCCAGCCATGTCTATAGAGAATCCCCCGGTCACATCTATAGAGTCCAGCCATGTCTACGGAGAATCCCCCGGTCACATCTATAGAGTCCAGCCATGTCTATAGAGAATCCCCCGGTCACATCTATAGAGTCCAGCCATGTCTATAGAGAATCCCCCCGGTCACATCTATAGAGTCCAGCCATGTCTATAGAGAATCCCCCGGTCACATCTATAGAGTCCAGCCATGTCTACGGAGAATCCCCCGGTCACATCTATAGAGTCCAGCCGTGTCTATAGAGAATCCCCCAGTGACATCTATAGAGTCCAGCCATGTCTCACTTATCCCCACCATGTCATATTTCTCTTCCAACATTATCACTTCTAGTTCCTCCATCTTGTTAGTGAGACTTCTGGTGTTAGTATACATACTTTTTATGGATGCATCTTTATCCCTACTCTTCCACTGCCTACTGACTGTTCCCACCCCTCCCCCGCTCCACCCCCAGTTACATAATTTAGCCCTCTTTCCATTTCTACACTATCTCGCCCTCTACATCTGTTAGCCTCCCCCCAGTCCCTAGGTTAAACACTCCTCCCCCCCCCCCCCGTCTAGCCATCTTCTCCCCCAGCACATCTGCCCCCTCCCCATTGATGTGCAGCCCATCCCTACCATAGAACCTGCAGCCCACAGCAAAGTCGTCCCAGATCTCCAGGACCCCAAACCCCTACTTCCTACACCAGCTCTTGGGCCACTTGTTTACCTCCCTAATCCCCCGCTGCCTCTCCTGTGTGGCTCGCGGTACAGGGAGTATTTCTGAAAATACCACCTTGGAGGTCTTTGCCTTCAGCTTTCTCCCTAGATCCCTGAAATCATTTTTAAGGACCTTCCACCTACCGCTAGCTTTGTCATTTGTGCCAACGTGCACCATGACCGCTGGATCCACACTAGCCCCACCTAGTAATCTATCACCCCGATCCGCCATGTGTCGAACTCGAGCGCCAGGAAGGCAACACACCGTACGGCGATCCCGATCTGTGACAGATTGTCCTGTCTGTACCCCTAATAATTGAATCCCCGACTACCAGCACCTGTCTAGGCTTCTCTGCACTCCTATCCTCCTTCTTAATGGAGCAGACATTCCCCTGGCAGTCAGAGGAAGTGTCTTACTGCAGCAGTGTTACCTCTGTACTGTCACCCCCAGCAGTGTTACCCCTGTACTGATACCCCCAGCAGTGTTACCCCTGTACTGTCACCCCCAGCAGTGTTACCCCTGTACTGTCACCCCCAGCAGTGTTACCCCTGTACTGTCACCCCCAGCAGTGTTACCCCTGTACTGATACCCCCAGCAGTGTTACTCCTGTACTGTCACCTCCAGCAGTGTTACCCCTGTACTGTCACCTCCCGAGTGTTACCCCTGTACTGACACCCCCAGCAGTGTTACCCCTGTACTGTCACCCCCCGAGTGTTACCCCTGTACTGACACCCCCGGCAGTGTTACCCCTGTACTGTCACCTCCCAGCAGTGTTACCCTGTACTATCACCCCCAGCAGTGTTACCCCTGTACTATCACCCCCCAGCAGTGTTACCCCTGTACTGACACCTCCAGCAGTGTTACCCCTGTACTGTCACCCCCAGCAGTGTTACCCCTGTACTGTCACCCCCAGCAGTGTTACCCCTGTACTGTCACCTCCCAGCAGTGTTACCCCTGTACTGTCACCCCCAGCAGTGTTACCCCTGTACTGATACCCCCAGCAGTGTTACCCCTGTACTGTCACCTCCAGCAGTGTTACCCCTGTACTGTCACCTCCAGCAGTGTTATCCCTGTACTGTCACCCCTCGAGTGTTACCCCTGTACTGACACCCCCAGCAGTGTTACCCCTGTACTGTCACCCCCCGAGTGTTACCCCTGTACTGACACCCCCGGCAGTGTTACCCCTGTACTGTCACCTTCCAGCAGTGTTACCCTGTACTATCACCCCCAGCAGTGTTACCCCTGTACTATCACCCCCCAGCAGTGTTACCCTGTACTATCACCCCCAGCAGTGTTACCCTGTATTATCACCCCCAGCAGTGTTACCCCTGTACTATCACCCCCCAGCAGTGTTACCCCTGTACTGACACCTCCAGCAGTGTTACCCCTGTACTGTCACCCCCAGCAGTGTTACCCCTGTACTGTCACCTCCCAGCAGTGTTACCCCTGTACTGTCACCCCCAGCAGTGTTACCCCTGTACTGTCACCCCCAGCAGTGTTACCCCTGTACTGTCACCCCCAGCAGTGTTACCCCTGTACTGTCACCTCCCAGCAGTGTTACCCCTGTACTGTCACCCCCAGCAGTGTTACCCCTGTACTGTTACCTCCCAGCAGTGTTACCCCTGTACTGTCACCCCCAGCAGTGTTACCCCTGTACTGTCATCCCCCGCAGTGTTACCCCTGTACTAACATCCCCCTCATCTGCCAATTTAGCAGACTTGTTGGGGTGTTCCAGTTCAGGACTAACCTCCCTGGCACTCTTCCCTCTACCCCGCTGCTTTCTGTCACCCAGCTAGCTGCCTCATGTTCCTGCCCCTCCATGCTACCATCCCCCTTTGTACTTACCCCAGCGAGTTCCTGCTCTGTGAGCAACAAAATCCTTTCCAAGTTATCAATGGATCTCAGTCTTGCAATTTGCTCATTTAGATCCATGATCTCGGCATCCAAATGTGCAACGTGCTTACACCTTACACAGCAGTGTGCCCCCTCTTGCGGCTGCAGAGAATGCATGCGGCAAGATGTACACTGGACCGCATTGAATCTAAAGTCACTTAATCTTAAGTAACACCACACTCGCCAGCTCACACACCACTCGCTTTATACTTAGCTTTTAAAGCTGCTCCAAGTTGCAGAACAAGCTGCCGCTGATTCCTCTGATTGCAATTACAGGCCGGCCTCATCTTTATAAGTGGGAGAACTTGCACAATTGGTCGCTGACTAAATCCTTTTTTTTCCCCACTGTATCTGCTGTCCTATATACCGCTAGTAAGCTGACAGTGAGGTGAATTCAGAGCGCTGTCGGCTTTCTAGCGGTATATAAAGCAGCAGATACATGAGGACGTGGAAGGTCCTCTATAACTCAAAGATGGTGAAAGAATGAGAATAATCACCAGAATATAATAATATAAGTAATTAATAAATAAAAAGATAATACTTAGCTGTGATTACACATGATGTAATAGCTCACTGGATGGGGGTTATATGTCATGCACTGATGTATATATATATACCCATCGGTCGATGACTTCCAGAGGTGCATGGCGCACATTCATTCAATGCAGAAGCCGACCAAACAATAGCCCCCTACAGCTTTTATAGTACCCTTGGGGTGGGTGAGGGGACTACTGGTACACCAAGCTGAGGAAATTCTTATCTACTGAGCACATAGTATACAGAAATACAGACAAAGCTACAGAGTGACCCTCCTACAGGTGTACAGGAAATATATACAGACTGATCAGTAAGACATTAACCCTGTCATATCACGTCAATAAGACACTAGGATTTTGTGGAAAAAACATGTCCTATTACACTCTGTAATGTATCTTTTCAGGACGTTCCCATGACAGGACCACCAAAGGTTGCCCTCATGACCTCTGAGAGGGACAGAAAGATAGAGAGGTTATAGGTCCCCAGCCCGCCTCCCCTCTCCAGTGTTGTTCCAGTCCCTCTCAGAGAGGATTCTCATACCTGGGCAGGGAGGCGGATCGGGGGCATTTTCTTGCCCTCCTTCCCTAATCCTTTGTCCGTGGCAGCACCCTTTGGATTAGGGGTCCCCTAGCCAGGAGGTCAGGGGGAAGTTGCTGCAGTTCCTCTGCTCCTAGGCTTCCATGTGTGCGCCAGCTGCTCCCCCTCTCTGCTGGCGTTCTCCCTCTGCTCCGCACACTTTCGGCTGGCGTCTAACGTCATCGCGCGACCAGAAGTGTTTCAAAGGCCATCTTGGAGGAGGCACACTTCAATTCTGCAGGTTGGAGCGTGGTGGGTGCGTTGTCTGCCAGATGAGGCGGCACATCAGTGGTACCTCCTGCTACTCACCTGCAAGAAGACTTCAAAAGATGAGTGGGATACCACAGCTATGTGGCCTTCCAGAAGGATGAGGGAACCCAAAAACCTCGCCCTGAGGGTGGCTTAGCCCAGGGGCATGTAAGTAGATCTCTGAAGGGGAGTTGGCGCTTTAGTATGTTTGCACTTTGTACTTAGCTTAGTATTTATTGTATTTTTTAGGATAAGGATATACTGCAGAAATCTGAAACTAAAAAACGTAGGAAATGCGTTAATTGTGCCAAACCCCTGGCAGGTGCGTACAAGGAACAGATATGTCAGGACTGCTGGAAAAAATTGGTTAAGGATGAAACCCCTGATTTTATGTCTGAATTGAGGACACTAATCGGAGATGAAGTGGAAAGCTGTTTCTTCTCTGCTGCAGCCACAAGATAATACATCTGAACCTCCCGTCTAAAGACCACGGCTGGTTTCTGATCTCTCCCTGGGCCCTCACATGAGACCCAAGGGGTCTGATTAAGAAGAAGAGGAGGGCCAGAGGAAGCACGGATAGTGCGGAACGGCCGTCACCCATTTTGCCACTTTTTTACCGTGTTTATGGAATAAAGGATGCTCTTATAAATAACACCCATGGTGAGCGCCGCGCCCCTCTGCTTTTCTACTTGCTACAAATAAGATTGTGCTGTTTGCTGTGCTATTAGAGGAGAGCACCACAAAATTGGATTGAGTGTTGTGGATCCTATGCTGGAGATTTCAGTGTTCGTACAATCAGAATCTGGGCAGTGCCACAGGACTTTCTTGGTATATATTTTAAGAAGAAGAGTGCTTCTATCTCTCTGAGGGGGAGTTAGAAGAAGATGAGAGCTTATTCGCTTCTCCAGTTTCCCAGGAAGACAGAAGATTCTGTTTCTCCTCTGAGAATGCAGAAACCCTAATTCAGGCAGTAAGGGCCACCATGAATATAGCAGACGAAGAACAACCTCGTTCTATTCAGGACGAGATGTTCGGGGAGAGAAAATCAGTTTTCTTCCCACTGGATGATAACCTTAAGCGTCTAATCTTGTCCGAATGGGAAGACGCTGAAAAGGGATTATTTATTCCCAGAGAATTTAAAAACCATCTGCTCTTTAATTCTGAGGATACCAGATTATGGGATGAACTAGCCAAAATGGATATTCCAGGTAGCCAAAAAACTGCTATACCCTCTGAAAACTCCACCCAGTTGAGAGGTCCTATGGAGAGGAAGGCAGATGATCTACTTAAAAAAGTCCTCATCCGCCATTATCTCCACAAATATAGCGACTACTTCTGTAGCCAGATCTATGTTTTTTTGGCTGGGTCAACTGGAGGATCATCTGTAGAAAGGAACTTCTATGGAAGAGATCCCGAGCTCCATTCCCTTATTAAAACAAGCAACAGGATTTGTGGCAGACGCCTCAGCAGAGACGGTCCGGTCCGCTGCCAGAAACACCGCACTGTCAAATTCCACCAGAAGGGCATTGTGGTTAAAAATGTGGTCAGGAGATACCACTTCCAAGAAAAATCTCTGTAATATTCCCTTTTCTGGGGGTTTTCTGTTTGGTCCTGTCTTGGATAACATCCTTGAAAAGGCAGGCGAAAGGAAGAACAATTTTCCTCATGAGAGAATTAAGAGGCAGTCCTTTCGGAAGAAACCTCAGTTCCCCTCTACCACTTCCTCCACGTGTAGGGGAAAGGGGAAGACGGGTCGCTGGAGCTATCCGAGAGGAGGTAGAAGGCTCGGTTTTTTGCATAATCACAACAACCCTGGCCCTTCAGGGAAACAATGATGCAAACTCAGTAGGAGGAAGACTGGCGACCTTTTCCACCCCGATGGATATTAAATACCCTGGGGGAAGGGTAAAAGCTAGAATTTGCAGAGCATCCTCCAGAAAAGTTTGTGCACACCTCCTTCCATCCCAGAACCTACAGCAGGCCCTGCTTCTGGACATAAAGAAATTGTTACACCTAAATGTGATTTCTCCTGTTCCAGAAGAAGAACATTACAGGGGCCACTATTCAAGACGCTTCGTGATAAAAAAAAAAACAAATGGTTCCTTCAGGACTATTATCAATTTAAAACATCTCACCAAGTGGGTAAAATACCTAAGATTCCAGATGGAGTCTATAAAATCTACAGTACCCCTGCTACATTCAAATGCGATGATGTATACGATAGATCTCAAGGACGCATATGATCATGTCCTGATTCATCCAGCTTATCAGAAGTTCCTAAGATTTGCATTTCAAATAGGAGGAAAGATCCATCACTATTACTTCCGATGCCTACCCTTTGCGATATCATCTGCACCAAAGGTAATTGTGGGAATTATGGCCTTCCTCAGGTTCCAAAATATTCTGATTGTTCCTGATTTCCAAGTCCTTGGAGTAGTTGATCAAGCAGAGAGATTGTGTCCTATCTCTGCTGGAATCTCTAGGATGGATCATAAATTTGGAGAAATCTCTCCTGCTTCCCTCTCCTCAAGTAACCTTTTTAAGGGTACTGTTAGACTCTACTCTTCAAACATCCTTTCTTCCCAGAGAAGAACAGGAGAACATTCTAGAAGAGTTCAGAGTTTCTCCAGAAGAGAGTGCTGTTTAGTAAGGGACAGGATGAGAGTCTTGTCCTGTATTGACACAGTTCCCTGGACCCAATTTTACTCAAGACCATTACAAAAACTTCTGCTATCAAATTGGAATGGTGATCAAAATTCTCTGGACAGCAGGATTCAGATTTCCCAGCGGGTAAAAACTTCTCTTCTATGGTGGCTCGATCCAGCGAACTTGAACAAAGGAATGCCTTGGTGCCTGTGTCCTCAGGCAGTAACAGTCAAGGACATAGGCTGGGGAGGATCTTTAAAGGACACCTATGGTCTTCTCACATTCAGAGCCACTCCTTAAATTACAGGGAGTTGAGGGCTGTCTGGGAGACTCTAAAAAAGTTTCAAGATCTCCTATGCGGGTCACACCTGAAGATGAAAGTGGTCTCCTTTCTTCATCACCAGGGTGGAACCAAACACACTCACCTTCAGGCCTTAGCCACATAAATTTTCAGTTGGGCAGAGTTGAAAGTTCCTTTACAGAAGTGCACTTAAAGGGCTCAGAGAACCTGTCTGCCAGCCGCAGGAGATTAGATCCGGGGACCTGGTCCCTAAACCGAGACGTCTTTCTCCAACTAATACTCAGGTGGGGGTTCCCAGAGGTAGACCTTTTTGCTTCCTCAGAGAATTCCAAAATAAGTCACTTTTTCTCCATCAAGAAAGTGGGATGAGACATGGAGCTGGCATACACCTTCCCTCCGTTTCCTCTGATACCCCTGGTACTAAAAAAGTTATTAAGAGAAAAGACAAGAATGATCCTGGTTGTCCCATCATGGCCCAAGAGAAGTTGGTTTCCCGTCCTAAAATAACTTCCCTTGAGACCGCACCTGTTGTCTCAAGGCCCTCTGCGGCATCCAGATCTAGAGACTTTGAAATTAACGACCTTGATCCTGAAAGGACCATCCTGAGGAGGAGAGGGTTATCGGATGAGGTTATCTCCACTCTCAAACAAAGTCATAAAAAAGTAACTTCTGCTATTTATAAAAAGGATACCCCTGATCCATTCTATCCAAATATAGCGAAAATTCTTGATTTCTTGCAGAATCTCTGCATTGAGCCACTTCTACAATTCTCGTTTAGTGGATCATAGATGGATTAAAAAATTCTTTCAGGCTATTTCTAGACTGAGGCCATCCCTCAAAAGATCGGTGGTGCTTTGGGATTTAAACCTAGTCCTAAAGCCTTAGTTTTTCCCCCCTTTGAACCCATAGATTCACTAGATCTAAAAATTCTAATGTTAAAAACAGCCTTTCTGGTAGCAATTACATCTGCTTGGAGAATAGGGGAAATTCACTCTTTGTCTATATGACAGCCGTATTTGAGGACATAATGGAGGCCTGTCATAGAGATTGTGCTACCCTCTTTCTGCCCAGCTCCCAAAAACCCACAAGAGGAGACATTTCATTGTCTGGATGTAAGGAGGATAGTCCTTCATTTCCTGGAAAAAACGACTCCCTTCCGGAAAGATCAGAACTTATTTGTCCTCTTTGAAGGGGTAAACAGGGGTAAGAAGGCACCTAAAAGCACCCGGTCAAGATGGATAAGGACTTTGATAAAACAAGCCTATCTAGTACAGGATCTCCTTCCTCCAGAGTGAATTAAAGCACACTCCACTAGGGCGGTGGCCTCGTCCTGGGCAGAGAGAGGGGAAGCTAAATTTGTAAAGCTGCTACATGGTCAAGTTTTCATATTTTTATTAAGCATTATAGACTGGACATTCTTTCCAATCAGGATACTGGCTTCGGACATAAGGTCCAGCAAGCAGTAGTCCCCCCACCCCTGCCTGGAGTAATTTGGTACTGCTCCGATGGTGCTGTCATGGAGGCGTCCTGGAAAGTTGGAATTAGTCCTACCGGTAATTGTGTTTCCAGGAGTCCTTCATGACAGCACCGTGATATACCCTCCCCCCCTTTTTTGCGTTAGTTTATGTTAGCAGATATTGCTATGGGGTGTATGTAACATAGACCAAAAAAAAAGTGTGTGACCACAGTGTGCAAGATACCGTTGTAACCAGAAGTTTCCATCCACTATATAAATAGACACATCTGGATGTTTTTCTCACTACCTGACATGAGATCAGAATAAACCTTTCCCATTTTAGGACAATTAGGATTACCAAAATTATTTATATTTGCCAAATGCCAGAATAATCAGAGAGAGAATTTTTTAAGGCATTTTTATGACTTTCTTTTCCATCCATTTCCTTAGTATTAGATGTAGAGTTTGTTACATATATACTATCATAGGAATCAATCACTGGATTATTAATGATATTATAGAATTAGTAATATTAACTGCCAGGGTGAGGGCCTTTAATCCCGGGCACGGGGTCCTGGTTCTAGTACCCACCGTTGAAAGTAAGTTTCTGGCAAAGTGGCAGGGTCCCTATGAGATTGTAGAAAGAATAAGTGAGGTGAACTACAAGGTGCATCAACCAGGCAGGAGAAAACCATTCCAGGTCTACCACATAAACCTGATCAAGCTGTGGAAATTCACTGAATTTCCCCACTGTGGGACTATTAAAGGACTATTATTATTATTATTATTATTATTGAAAGATGGGAGGTCTTTGGCAGCTGCCAAGACTGTGGCTAAGGAGGTGGTACAGCCAATTCCCCCAGTAAGGATAGGTGAGGCACTGTCTGGGCACCAGAAGCAGGAGGTAAGGGAGTTCCTACAGGAAAACAGGCGCAAGTTTTCTGACCTACCAGGCCGTACTCATCTGATAAAACACCATATTAAAACTGAACCTAACAATAAAGTGAGCCTGAAGCCATACCGCATACCAGAAGCCCGCAGGCAGGCGGTGTCCTCTGAGGTCAAGCGTATGCTTGAGTTAGGTGTTATTGAGGAGTCTGTCAGTGAGTGGTCAAGCCCCATTGTACTAATCCCAAAGCCTAATGGGACATGGAGGTTCTGTAATGACTTCAGAAAGCTAAATGAAGTGTCAAAGTTTGATGCATACCCCATGTCCCGAGTAGATGAACTGATTGAGAGGCTTGGGAGGGCAAGGTATATTACAACACTTGACCTTACAAAGGGGTATTGGCAGATTCCACTATCTGATGAGGCTAAAGAGAAGACGGCATTCTCCACTCCAGAAGGCCTGATCCAGTATGTAGTGATGCCATTCGGGTTACATGGGGCCCCGGCTACATGCCAGAGGCTGATGGATCTGATCTTGAGACCACATTGGGATTATGCCGCTGCTTACCTGGACGATGTGGTCATTTTTATCTCTGACTGGAGAAGTCATCTCTGTAAGGTACAGGCAGTGTTAGACTCCATCAGTGATGTGGGCCTAACCATAAACCCTGAGAAGTGTGCAGTGGGACTAGAGGAAGCGAAATACCTGGGTTACATCATTGGTAAAGGCCTGGTTAAACCCCAGATCAATAAGATTGAGGCGATACAGAACTGGCCTAGGCCGTTAACAAAAAAACAGGTGAAAGCCTTCTTTGGCATAACTGGGTACTACTGTCGGTTCGTGCCCAATTTTGCCTCCGTTGCATCACCATTGACGGACTTAAATAAAGGCGGTAAGTCAGTAATGGTGGAGTGGACTCCAGAGGCAGAAAAGGCTTTTCAGAGCCTAAAGTCTGCCCTGTGTGAACAACCAGTGCTCGTGTCCCCGGATTTCAGAAAACAGTTTCTGGTCCAGACGGATGCGTCTGATACAGGCTTAGGAGCGGTTCTGTGGGGTCGAATGGGGAAGAACACCCAGTGATGTACCTGAGCAGGAAACTGACCCCAGCAGAGAGAAATTATACCATAGTAGAAAGAGAGTGCCTGGCTATCAAGTGGGCGATGGAGTCCCTGAAATATTATCTGCTGGGTAGAGAGTTTGTGTTAGTGACAGACCACGCTCCTCTAACCTGGATCACCAGATGGTTCCTCTCCTTACAAAATTTCTGTTTTAAGGTGGAGCATAGGCCTGGTAAATTACAAGGGAATGCAGATGCGTTGTCCAGGGTGTACTGTATGTTCAGTAAAAGTGCCCAGACCCCTGGTCTGGAGAAGAGAGGGGGATATGTGGTAAAGTGCTGGACGGGGTGTATCTCTCGCCTGGTTTCCTCAGTCAGACAAGGTAATGGAAACCCAGGAAGATACCTGTTGCCTTATCAGAACATAGTCTGCTAGGGAGTTTCTTTAAGTTACGTGGGCTGGATTTTCTGGACTGGAGGACAGGTTGGTAGTGGAGTCCTCCAGTCCACACCCCTGGCCCACTACAGGGTTTCCCTACTCTCTGGGGCTCTCAGCTGAGGCTTCCTGTGAGCGATTACTGAGGAAGAAGTCTGGCAAAAGGAGGGCTGACAAGTGTCAGGTTGGAAGAGAGCCAGAGCAGCCCTGGAGTGGAGGTTTATACACTTTATACTATGATATGTATTTGCCTGCACTAGGCTAGTGAGGGGCCTGATGCTGTTTAGTTAGAGCCGGACAGGCTTAGGCTTTTTTTTTTGTTTTATTTATCCAACGTCATTTTGTGCTGAAGCGCCTAAATAAAGGACCATTGGAGTTTTGAAAGCTGCTGCCTGTGTGAACTTGGTCATTGTCGCCCCCCACCGTGTGAGCTGTTCCCTACAATAATTAGATTTATAGTTTGTAACATTTACTATCATAGGGATCAATCAATGGATTTTTAGTGATATTCTAGAAGTATTAATATTATATAATTAGATGTATAGTTTGTTACATAATTACTGTCATAGGGATCAATCACTGGATTATTAATAATATTATAGAATTATTAACTCCCTCCCGACATCCGCTGTAATAGTACGGTGGATGTTGGGTGTGCGGGCACTGATCGCGGGCATTAACCCCTCTGGCGCCTCAGTCAAATTTGACCAAGGTGCCATTTTACTGGCAGCACGCGGGGGCCGGGACCGATGTCCCATTAGTATAATTGTAGCCTGCAATAGAAATGCCTTTTTTTTTTTTTTGCAATGCATTAGTGATCAGACCCCTAGAGGGTCTAATAAATGCAAAAAAATTTAAAAAAAAAGTAAAAAAAAATATTAAAAGTTCAAATCACCCCCTTTCCCTAGAACACATAAAAAATACCCGTATATGCCGGCGTATAAGACGACTGGGCGTATAAGACGACCCCCAACTTCTGCCCTAAAAATATAGAATTTGGTATATACTTACTGTATAAGACTACCCCTCTCCCAAATGAAAAAAAAGTCTGCTTTGATTTCAACATGTTAATTTTAATTCAAATGCATATGACATGCAGGTACTGTATATAGCAGCAAAACTGTCACTTATAAACATAAGGTTGTTTCAAACATGTACGGTAAAGCTAAGCTCTTCATTAATATCACAGCATGGATGCGAGGGGAATCTGGCGTTACTGCACCGCCAGCTTTCCCCTCGCATCCATGCTGTGATATTAATGAAGATCCGACATGCTTCTGTAAGTGCCGCCTGTGACCCCCAGCTCTGTGACGCCGACCGCTGTGACGGGGCGGCTGCATTAGCATACAGCGCGCCGCCCCGTCAGCGCGTACTAAGCCTCTTCTAATGACTGTGAGAGGCGGATTGCCGCGCATGCGCGGCGGTCCCAGGAAGCGGCTCTCTACGCGCTGACGGGGAAAAAAACACCTCACACAGTGCGGCCCCCGTATATCCGGCGTATAAGACGACCCCCCACTGTAGCCATTATTTTAAGGGGTTAAAAAGTCGTCTTATACGCCAGTATATACGGTACTTAAATACTGTGAAACACATACATATTAGGTATCCCTGTGTCCAAAAATGCCCGGTCTACAAATTTACAAAAAATATTTTTCCCGTACGCCGTAGCAGGAAAAAAAAAAAATCAAAAGTGCCAAACCGCTGTTTTTTCACTCTTTTGCCTCTGATAAAAATTTGAATAAAGTGACCAAAGCAATAAACAGTCCCCAAAATGGTATAACTAAAAAGTACACCTGGTCCTGCCAAGAAAAGACACCCTCTGCATCCCAGTACACGGAAGTATACAAAAGTTACAGGTGCCAGAATATGGCGACTTTTAGAAAAAAAAATTATTTTTGCACAGTTTTGGATTTTTGTTAAGGGGTTATAATGTAAACAAAACCATATAAATTTGGTATCCCTGGAATTGTACCGAAACATAGAATACAGATGACATGGCATTTTGGTTGCACAGCAAACGCCATAAAAACAAAGCCCGTAAGTATGTCGCACAAATGCACTTTTTCTTTAAATCCACCCCATTCTGAATTTTTTTCCAGCTTCCCAGTACATTGTACAGAATAATAAATGGTACCATCACGAAGAACAATTTGTCCTGCAAACATTAAGACCTCATATGGCTCTGAGAGCAGAAAAATAAAAAAAGTTATGGGGTTTGGAAGGGGAAGGGGGGGGGGGGGGGGGAGTCAAAAACAAAAATCGAAAAATTCCTCCAGCGAGAAGGGGTTAATATTACAGTGCCTTGCGAAAGTATTCGGCCTCCTTGAACTTTTCAACCTTTTGCCACATTTCAGGCTTCAAACATAAGGATATAAAATTTAAATTTTTTGGTGAAGAATCAACAACAAGTGGGACACAATCGTGAAGTGGAACGAAATTTATTGGTTATTTTAAACTTTTGTAAAAAATAAAAAACTGAAAAGTGGGGCGTGCAATATTATTCGGCCCCCTTAAGTTAATACTTTGTAGCGCCACCTTTTGCTGCGATTACAGCTACAAGTCGCTTGGGGTTGTCTCTATCAGTTCTTGCCCATTCTTCCTTGGAAAACAGCTGGAGCTCAGTGAGGTTGGATGGAGAGCGTTTGTGAACAGCAGTTTTCAGCTCTTTCCACAGATTCTCGATTGGATTCAGGTCTGGACTTTGACTTGGCCATTCTAACACCTGGATACGTTTATTTGTGAACCATTCCATTGTAGATTTGGCTTTATGTTTGGGATCATTGTCTTGTTGGAAGATAAATCTCCGTCCCAGTCTCAGGTCTTTTGCAGACTACAACAGGTTTTCTTCCAGAATGGTCCTGTATTTGGCTCCATCCATCTTCCCATCAATTTTAACCATCTTCCCTGTCCCTGCTGAAGAAAAGCAGGCCCAAACCATGATGCTGCCAGCACCATGTTTGACAGTGGGGATGGTGTGTTCAGGGGGATGAGCTGTGTTGCTTTTACGCCAAACATATCGTTTTGAATTGTGGCCAAAAAGTTGGATTTTGGTTTCATCTGACCAGAGCACCTTCTTCCACATGTTTGGTGTGTCTCCCAGGTGGCTTGTGGCAAACTTTAAACGAGACTTTTTATGGATATCTTTGAGAAATTACTTCTTCTTGCCACTCTTCCATAAAGGCCAGATTTGTGCAGTGTACGACTGATTGTTGTCCTATGGACAGACTCTCCCACCTCAGCTGTAGATCTCTGCAGTTCATCCAGAGTGATCATGGGCCTCTTGGCTGCATCTCTGATCAGTCTTCTCCTTGTTTGAGATGAAAGTTTAGAGGGACGGCCGGGTCTTGGTAGATTTGCAGTGGTCTGATACTCCTTCCATTTCAATATGATCGCTTGCACAGTGCTCCTTGGGATGTTTAACGTTTGGGAAATCTTTTTGTAACCAAATCTGGCTTTAAACTTCTCCACAACAGTATCACGGACCTGCCTGGTGTGTTCCTTGGTCTTCATGATGCTCTCTGCGCTTTAAACAGAACCCTGAGACTATCACAGAGCAGGTGCATTTATACGGAGACTTGATTACACACAGGTGGATTATATTTATCATCATCAGTCATTTAGGACAACATTGGATCATTCAGAGATCCTCACTGAACTTCTGGACTGAGTTTGCTGCACTGAAAGTAAAGGGGCCGAATAATATTGCACGCCCCACTTTTCAGTTTTTTATTTCTTGCACACGTTTAAAATATCCAATAAATTTCGTTCCACTTCACGATTGTGTCCCACTTGTTGTTGATTCTTCACCAAAAAAATTTAAATTTTATATCTTTATGTTTGAAGCCTGAAATGTGGCAAAAGGTTGAAAAGTTCAAGAGGGCCGAATACTTTCGCAAGGCACTGTATATAATTAGATGTATAGTTTGATACATATTTACTATTGTAGCAATCATCACTGGATTATTAATGATATTATATACAATTAATAATATTGTATAATTAGATGTATAGTTTGTTACATATTTACTGACATAGGAATCAATCACTAATGACATTATATAATTAGTAATATTATATAATTAGATGTATAGTTTGTTAAAAATTGGGTCCGCATGTAGGGCGTTTTCAAAATCAGGAAACAGAACTTGATAACTAGAGGGTGGACACGTCACTGGGCCACAAGCTGGGCATCTTGCAGCAGGCACTGAAGTTGCAGATTTCCGGGAACATTTCAATTTTTATTTTGCATCATTCACTGCACATTTCTTTTTGTAAACCATCTCTTGACTCAGAATGTCCACTATACCCCTTGATAAATTCTGTAAATGGGGTCACTTTTGGGGGTCTCCATTGTATTGGTACTTTAGGGGCTCTTCAAATGAGACATGGCAACCGAAAACTATTCCAGAAAAATCAGCCCTGCAAAATCCGAATAGCGCTCTTTCCATTCCGAGCCCCCCCATGTACCCCTACAGCAGATTACAACCACATATGGGGTATTCCCATGTTCAGGAGAAATTGTGAAACAAACTGTGGGGTGAATTTTCTCCTTTAATCAATTGAGAAAATTAAAAAATTTGGGGATAAAGTGACGTTTTAGCCAATTTTCATTTTCCCGTCCCAATGTTAATAAAATCTCTGTACAAGGAGAGAGCGTGCTCACCGGAGACAACGGAGGTCACGTCCTCTGTTATTCCATGTACTAAATATGTTACCACCGTTCCATTCTGTTGATTTGGATGTTGCATCCAATTTACTATTTAAAATAATAAAAATCTTCTTCCTTATATTATCAAGACTTTTCCTCCGTGTTTCTCCGTTACATATCATTCTATCGATATTTCCATATATGGCAATGATTCTGCCCAAAGTAAATACTTTTATTGCCTAGTTAATGTCTGAGAATAACCTGATGGGTTACAAAAATGAGTATTTCACATATTTCAAACAAGAATAAGATTTCATCTATGGACAATATTTTTTATTTCACACTTACCAACATCATAATGGTTTCCCCACCTTGTGAATTCTCTGATGATTATTAAGATGGGCTTTAGAAATAAAACATTTCCCACACTCTGAACATGAATATGGCTTCTCTCCTGTGTGACTTCTCTCATGTCTGACCAGATTTGATTGAGTATTAAAACATTTCCCACATTCAGAACATTTATATGGCTTTTCACCTTTGTGAGTTCTCTGATGATCATTAAGTCTGGCTTTAGAAATAAAACATTTCCCACATTCTGAACATGAATATGGCTTCTCTCCAGTGTGAATTCTCTCATGTTTAACAAGACTTGATTTGTCTGTAAAACACTTCAAACACTCTGAACATGAATATGGCTTCTCTCCTGTATGAATTTTCTCATGTTTACCAAGATTTGATTGAGTTTTAAAACATTTCCCACATTCAGAACATACATATGGTTTTTCTCCCGTGTGAATTCTCTGATGATCATTAAGTCTGGCTTTAGAAATAAAACATTTCTCACATTCTGTACATGAATATGGCCTCTCTCCTGTGTGAATCCTCTCATGTATAACAAGAGTTGATTTATCTTTATAACATTTTCCACATTCTGAACATGAATACGGCTTCTCTCCTGTGTGAGTTCTCTGATGATCACGAAGAATTGATTTAGAAATAAAACATTTTCCACATTCTGAACATGAATATGGCTTCTCTCCTGTGTGACTTCTGTTATGTACAACAAGATCTGATTTATCCCTAAAACATTTCCCACATTCTGAGCATGAATATCTCTTATCACATGTGTGAATTCTTTCATGTCTAACAAGAGTTGCTTTATCTTTGTAACATTTCCCACATTCTGAACATACAAATGGTTTTCCTCCCATGTGAATTCTCTCATGTCTAACAAGGTGTGATTTATCACTAAAACTTTTCCCACATTCTGAACACGAATATGGCTTCTCTCCTGTGTGACTTCTCCCATGTTTAACAAGATTTGATTTCTCTCTAAAACTTTTCCCACATTCTGAACATGAATATGGCTTCTCTCCTGTGTGATATCTTTTGTGTAAATAAAGCTGTGATCTGTATGTAAACTCTTTTCCACATTCCTCACATTGATACAGTATCCCCCCTTTCTGGCTGGTACTTGTGGTCACAATCTGTGATTGGTCAGAAGGTTCCTCATGATTCGGGGGATTATATGATGGATCTGTACTGTGATGTCCTGGATGTACATTAGGGGTAATGAGGTTTTCTCCTGAGCAGCGCTCCATCATATCTTCATCTTCTCCTTTATCAATTACTAATAACAAGAAGTTTCCCTCAGAGATCTTACTGGGATTTTCTGTTAAATAAATAATGAAACCCATATTAATCCAATCAAACTACAAAGTAGAGCTTTTTATACTATTCTTATTAGGCTAGAAACACACTGGCAGTTTTTGATGCAGTTTATAATATATCAGAGACATTTTTTTGGCTTTTATTTAATTCTAAACACATAAACCAGTTGTGGTGACAGAACCATTCTAGATGGGGCCATCTTGTCTGCCCTTGTAGTCGCCCTGACCAGACTTGTATTTTCCTTCCCATCTTATTGTGTTTGGGGACGATATTCAGTTCTAGATAATCCTCAACCCTTTCTGACACTCGGACCCCAAGGTATTGTCCCCGGGGAAGAACCTCAACAAATTATTCCTATTAATCTTTAGGATATCCAAGGAGAATAAGAGAGACTTACCCCAATGTATTCACTATGACTAATGACAGGATGGAGAGGGAGACGCTCCTGCCCCAGTCTGAACAGTACCAGAAACTCCTCACATCTATCTCCAGTAGTCCAGTATTCACACAACGCTCCGGTATAACTTCTGCTTTATGGCTTATAGTTCTGTTCTTAGTTTAATAGCTGGAATTACTTTCTGCCCGGAGAGTTACTGGAAGGAGCTCTAAGGGGGAACCAACCTTAAGAAACCTGTGAATTCTCCTTCTCCATTCATTACTCCGTACCTGTGGTAACACCTCCTGGAATTTCCTCCTCCACTTCCCTCTTACACAGGTGATGGCCCCTCATCCTCTCTTCTTCAGCCTCCGCTTTAATATTAGTCACATCTTCTCCCTGATTTGTCATAGGTCACAATTCAGTACAATCCAGCAGAAATACAGGTGGGAAATCTAACAGAGCAACATAAGAAAGCAGCAAAATCTCTGAGGCCATGTATGAGTGCAGGAGCGGCGAGCTCCACCCCCTATATAGATGTGCCCCAGGACTCAGCAGCGCCATCTACCTGCTGACTGTCTGGTACATGTATGAGTGCAGGAGCAGCGAGCTCCACCCCCTATATAGATGTGCCCCAGGGCTCAGCAGCGCCATCTACCTGCTGACTGTCTGGTACATGTATGAGTGCAGGAGCGGCGAGCTCCACCCCCTATATAGATGTGCCCCAGGGCTCAGCAGCGCCATCTACCTGCTGACTGTCTGGTACATGTATGAGTGCAGGAGCGGCGAGCTCCACCCCCTATATAGATGTGCCCCAGGGCTCAGCAGCGCCATCTACCTGCTGACTGTCTGGTACATGTATGAGTGGAAGGAGCGGAGAGCTCCACCCCCTATATAGATGTGCCCCAGGACTCAGCAGCGCCATCTACCTGCTGACTGTCTGGTACATGTATGAGTGCAGGAGCGGCGAGCTCCACCCCCTATATAGATGTGCCCCAGGACTCAGCAGCGCCATCTACCTGCTGACTGTCTGGTACATGTATGAGTGCAGGAGCGGCGAGCTCCACCCCCTATATAGATGTGCCCCAGGACTCAGCAGCGCCATCTACCTGCTGACTGTCTGGTACATGTATGAGTGCAGGAGCGGCGAGCTCCACCCCCCTATATAGATGTGCCCCAGGGCTCAGCAGCGCCATCTACCTGCTGACTGTCTGGTACATGTATGAGTGCAGGAGCGGCGAGCTCCACCCCCTATATAGATGTGCCCCAGGACTCAGCAGCGCCATCTACCTGCTGACTGTCTGGTACATGTATGAGTGCAGGAGCGGCGAGCTCCACCCCCTATATAGATGTGCCCCAGGGCTCAGCAGCGCCATCTACCTGCTGACTGTCTGGTACATGTATGAGTGCAGGAGCGGCGAGCTCCACCCCCTATATAGATGTGCTCCAGGACTCAGCAGCGCCATCTACCTGCTGACTGTCTGGTACATGTATGAGTGCAGGAGCGGCGAGCTCCACCCCCTATATAGATGTGCCCCAGGACTCAGCAGCGCCATCTACCTGCTGACTGTCTGGTACATGTATGAGTGCAGGAGCGGCGAGCTCCACCCCCTATATAGATGTGCCCCAGGACTCAGCAGCGCCATCTACCTGCTGACTGTCTGGTACATGTATGAGTGCAGGAGCGGCGAGCTCCACCCCCTATATAGATGTGCCCCAGGACTCAGCAGCGCCATCTACCTGCTGACTGTCTGGTACATGTATGAGTGCAGGAGCGGCGAGCTCCACCCCCTATATAGATGTGCCCCAGGGCTCAGCAGCGCCACCTACCTGCTGACTGTCTGGTACATGTATGAGTGCAGGAGCGGCGAGCTCCACCCCCTATATAGATGTGCCCCAGGGCTCAGCAGCGCCATCTACCTGCTGACTGTCTGGTACATGTATGAGTGCAGGAGCGGCGAGCTCCACCCCCTATATAGATGTGCCCCAGGGCTCAGCAGCGCCATCTACCTGCTGACTGTCTGGTACATGTAAGAGTGCAGGAGCGGCGAGCTCCACCCCCTATATAGATGTGCCCCAGGGCTCAGCAGCGCCATCTACCTGCTGACTGTCTGGTACATGTATGAGTGCAGGAGCGGCGAGCTCCACCCCCTATATAGATGTGCCCCAGGGCTCAGCAGCGCCATCTACCTGCTGACTGTCTGGTACATGTATGAGTGCAGGAGCGGCGAGCTCCACCCCCTATATAGATGTGCCCCAGGACTCAGCAGCGCCATCTACCTGCTGACTGTCTGGTACATGTATGAGTGCAGGAGCGGCGAGCTCCACCCCCTATATAGATGTGCCCCAGGACTCAGCAGCGCCATCTACCTGCTGACTGTCTGGTACATGTATGAGTGCAGGAGCGGCGAGCTCCACCCCCTATATAGATGTGCCCCAGGACTCAGCAGCGCCATCTACCTGCTGACTGTCTGGTACATGTATGAGTGCAGGAGCGGCGAGCTCCACCCCCTATATAGATGTGCCCCAGGACTCAGCAGCGCCATCTACCTGCTGACTGTCTGGTACATGTATGACTGCAGGAGCGGCGAGCTCCACCCCCTATATAGATGTACCCCAGGACTCAGCAGCGCCATCTACCTGCTGACTGTCTGGTACATGTATGAGTGCAGGAGCGGCGAGCTCCACCCCCTATATAGATGTGCCCCAGGACTCAGCAGCGCCATCTACCTGCTGACTGTCTGGGACATGTATGAGTGCAGGAGCGGCGAGCTCCACCCCCTATATAGATGTGCCCCAGGACTCAGCAGCGCCATCTACCTGCTGACTGTCTGGTACATGTATGAGTGCAGGAGCGGCGAGCTCCACCCCCCTATATAGATGTGCCCCAGGGCTCAGCAGCGCCATCTACCTGCTGACTGTCTGGTACATGTATGAGTGCAGGAGCGGCGAGCTCCACCCCCTATATAGATGTGCCCCAGGGCTCAGCAGCGCCATCTACCTGCTGACTGTCTGGTACATGTATGAGTGCAGGAGCGGCGAGCTCCACCCCCTATATAGATGTGCCCCAGGGCTCAGCAGCGCCATCTACCTGCTGACTGTCTGGTACATGAGGCCATGTATGAGTGCAGGAGCGGCGAGCTCCACCCCCTATATAGATGTGCCCCAGGACTCAGCAGCGCCATCTACCTGCTGACTGTCTGGTACATGTATGAGTGCAGGAGCGGCGAGCTCCACCCCCTATATAGATGTGCCCCAGGGCTCAGCAGCGCCATCTACCTGCTGACTGTCTGGTACATGTATGAGAGCAGGAGCGGCGAGCTCCACCCCCTATATAGATGTACCCCAGGGCTCAGCAGCGCCATCTACCTGCTGACTGTCTGGTACATGTATGAGAGCAGGAGCGGCGAGCTCCACCCCCTATATAGATGTGCCCCAGGACTCAGCAGCGCCATCTACCTGCTGACTGTCTGGTACATGTATGAGTGCAGGAGCGGCGAGCTCCACCCCCTATATAGATGTGCCCCAGGGCTCAGCAGCGCCACCTACCTGCTGACTGTCTGGTACATGTATGAGTGCAGGAGCGGCGAGCTCCACCCCCTATATAGATGTGCCCCAGGACTCAGCAGCGCCATCTACCTGCTGACTGTCTGGGACATTCTCCTCCGGGCAGTCCTGGGAATACAGAGGACTCAGGGGACATCTCTCGGGGGGATTTCTCCTACTGGATCCATCTGTGGAGACACAAACACACAGTGACGGAATACATGAGCTGCTGGAGATCTGTCTATACATCAGACACTTCTAGGGGTAGTTATGGGGGGACCCTAAATAACAACTTTCTGCTACACCCCAAGATAATCCAGTCCACCCCACATTGACCTCCCAGGCCTTGAGGATGACGCTGTACATTCAATAGGCCGGAGTTGGATCTTTGAGAATGGCAGATGGCACAAGGAGTAAAGACTTATGAAAAGTGTTTTTTTTTGTGTTTAGTGACTTTTTAGTGTTTTCTCCCGATGAAAAGAGATTGAAATAAAAGGCACATTTGGGTAATACGTGGAAGCTTTAGTATTGTCTGTGGCCGGAGAAGGGTTTCCTTGTGTTGTGGTCTCTTTGGAGAGGACTAATGTGGAAAATGTGGACAACAGACAATAATGAATTTATTGAGGATTGTCAGTACCAATGACAGGTCATGAATTTATCTTCCACAGATTTCTCCAGTGTAATGAGGTTTATCATACACTCCGACAACATTATTTAATGACTTTACTTGGAGGACACCGGCCTTGTATAAATGTGACTATAAATCTGGAATAGACACTGGACAATTACAACATAGGGAGACTCAATGAGAGCATCAGAGGAAGAGTCCAGCCAGGTCTATGTACCACACTCACTGCGTCCACGTTCTACGGTAACCTCGCCTTTTCCCAATTTACACCCATTTACATGTCTGTGGCAACGGTGAGCCAAGACCTTCCATAGTGGTCAGAGATATTATGATGGAAGTGCAAGTGAAAAACTGGCAGTGAAGGAATTTATAGAAAAGACGGAGTTAATTATAAAGTCAAATTGTCATTATGGATAAAAACGGCCATATTACAATGGATAGAAGAACGTAGAACGAGGAGGCGATCAACTGATCGTGTGTGTGACCGAAGCCAGGAGGAAGGATCACATCTCTAAGGAGGAGTGTAAAGAGGATTAAACATCTATCTGGGTCTTAGCGCTAACGGGCCGACTGATATTCTCTAGAAAAGTGTGGCCACAAATATCTCCGCACATTGGGATGGTTTTCTCTAACATCCCTTATTAAAGCCATAAGACCATAAGAAACTGTTCAGATGACTCTGCTTTGTAAAGGAACGTAAACTGCTACAATATATGGCAGCCGAGGGGTTAAACAAAACACATCCTGCGCAGGACATAGGCCGGATTGTGACAAAGCTGTGATGTATGGGCGCACTAGACACGCATAATAAAGAGGCGATTTCTATAATACGTAGATACAGTGGGGGAAAAAAAGTATCTAGTCAGCCACCAATTGTGCAAGTTCTCCCACAGTGGATTTCTTCACACCAAGCTGCTTGCCTATTGCAGATTCAGTCTTCCCAGCCTGGTGCAGGGCTACCATTTTGTTTCTGGTCCTTCCACAGCTCTTTGGTCTTCACCATAGTGGAGTTTGGAGTGTGACTGTTTGAGGTTGTGGACAGGAGTCTTTTATACTGATAACAATGTCACACAGGAGCCATTACTACAGGTAATGAGTGGAGGACAGAGGAGCCTCTTAAAGGAGAAGTTACAGGTCTGTGAGAGACAGAAATCTTGCTTGTTTGTAGGTGACCAAATACTTATTTTCCACCATAATTTTCAAATAAATTCTTAAAAAATCAGACAATGTGATTTTCTGGATTTGTCTCTCATAGTTGAGGTCTACCTATGATGACAATTACAGGCCGGCCTCATCTTTATAAGTGGGAGAACTTGCACAATTGGTGGCTGACTAAATACTTTTTTTTCCCACTGTATTGGTCAACCCTGCTGACCCGTATCAGCTATAAGATATCGCCATGGAGAAAGCTTAAAGGCCCTCCTGGGTCACAGACAGAGTTAACAATAGTAGACCTATCATCAGGCTACAATCCCCCCCAGTGGGCTCATATCCGGGTGGTCAATTTTATTTCTGTCCCTTTATGTTGAAGATCAAATATTTCACTAATCCTCATGATCAAAGAAGCGTATGGCCCAACGACAGCTCCGGAGTAGCGTATGGCCCAACGACAGCTCCGGAGTAGCGTATGGCCCAACGACAGCTCCGGAGTAGCGTATGGCCCAACGACAGCTCCGGAGTAGCGTATAGCGCAATGTGCCCTTGCCAATAGTATTTGTTGGTCAAACTGTACAACAACTTAGGAGTCGCCACCAGCCTCCCCTGACCTCAACCCTAGGGAGAACCTTTGGAGTATCCTCAAGTAAAACAGCTACAGTGCTGGCCAAAAGTATTGGCACCCCTGCAATTCTGTCAGATAATACTCAATTTCTTCCAGAAAATGATTGCAATCACAAATGCTTTGGTAATAATATCTTCATTTATTTTGCTTCCAATGAAAAAACACAAAAGATAATGAAAAAAAAGTCAAATCATTGATCATTTTACACAAAACTCCAAAAATGGGCCGGACAAAAGTATTGGCACCCTCAGCCTAATACTTGGTAGCACAACCTTTAGACAAAATAACTGCGAACAACCGCTTCCGGTAACCATCAATGAGTTTCTTACAATGCTCTGCTGGAATTTCTCCAGGTCCCTGAGATTTGAAGGGTGGAGGTTAGCCACAGTGCTATGGGCTTTACACTTCTTGATGACACTGCGCACGGTAGACACAGGAACATTCAGGTCTTTGGATATGGACTTGTAGCCTTGAGATTGCTCATGCTTCCTCACAATTTTGCTTCTCAAGTCCTCAGACAGTTCTTTGGTCTTCTTTCTTTTCTCCATGCTCAATGTGGTACACACAAGGACACAGGACAGAGGTTGAGTCAACTTTAATCCATTTCAACTGGCTGCAAGTGTGATTTAGTTATTGCCACCACCTGTTATGTGCCACAGGTAAGTAACAGGTGCTGTTAATTACACAAATTAGAGAAGCATCACATGATTTTTCAAAGGGTGCCAATACTTTTGTCCACCCCCTTTTTTATGTTTGGTGTGGAATTATATCTAATTTGGCTTTTTGATAATTCTTTTTGTGGTTTTCCATTGAAGACAAATTAAATGAAGATCTTATTACCAAAGCATTTGTGATTGCAATCATTTTCTGGAAGAAATGGAGTATTATCTGACAGAATTGCAGGGGTGCCAATACTTTTGGCCAGAACTGTATGAGACTGAAGGCAGGTCACATCAGAACAGCAGCTCTGGAGGCGATTCTGACATCCTGCAAAGAAATTCAAGCAGAAACTATCCAAAAAGTTCTCACAAGGTCAATGGATGCAAGGATTGTGAAGTTGACATCACAGAAGGCTCTGATGTTATCAGGTGACATCACAGAAGGTTCCTCTTATCAGGTGACATCACAGAAGGCTCCTCTGTTACCAGGTGATGTCACAGAAGGCTCTGATGTTTTCAGGTGATGTCACAGAAGGGAAGAGAGAGAGAGAGAAAGAGAGAGAGACCCCTTTCCCTCTGTTAACTGCTAAGATGCTGCTGTCACAGCACAATGTGGCATCTGAGGAGTTAATCTCCCGGCATTAGAACGAGACCTTACATTACTATTACAATCTATATCTAGGACATTATTGACCACACCCTCATCTTCTACAGACATCGCTAGTCCCTGCTATTGGGGCTTTCTGAGGACATTTACATAAACTTTCCGACCTAAAACGGCCACAATGTTTTTAAATTGGTTTTATGTGCAAAATTAATTTTTTTTGATATTTTCATTTTTTGTCATACAATTGTCTAGGAAGGAAAAGCCAAGACGCACCCCTCCCCCTCTATATTAATGGTCCCCACTTTACTAAAGTTATTTCATAATGCTCTATAACAGGGGTAGGCAACCTTATTGTTCGGTGTGCCGATTTCAATTAAAAAAATCAAAGTTGAGGTACTCGGAGTGCCGGTCAATAATTGTAAGTCTGACGACCCCTGCACACGGTATTATGTCACACAGCGGCCCCTGCACATGGTATTATGTCACATAGCGGCCCCTGCACATGGTATTATGTCACATAGCGGCCCCTGCACACGGTATTATGTCACATAGCGGCCCCTGCACATGGTATTATGTCACATAGCGGCCCCTGCACATGGTATTATGTCACATAGCGGCCCCTGCACATGGTATTATGTCACATAGCGGCCCCTGCACATGGTATTATGTCACATAGCGGCCCCTGCACATGGTATTATGTCACACAGCGGCCCCTGCACATGGTATTATGTCACATAGCGGCCCCTGCACACGGTATTATGTCACATAGCGGCCCCTGCACATGGTATTATGTCACATAGCGGCCCCTGCACATGGTATTATGTCACACAGCGGCCCCTGCACACGGTATTATGTCACATAGCGGTCCCTGCACATGGTATTATGTCACATAGCGGCCCCTGCACATGGTATTATGTCACATAGCGGCCCCTGCGCACGGTATTATGTCACATAGCGGCCCCTGCACACGGTATTATGTTCCATAGCGGCCCCTGCACACAGTATTATGGTACACAGTGGCCCCTGCACACAGTATTATGTCACATAGCGGCCCCTGCACACGGTATTATGTCACATAGCGGCCCCTGCGCACGGTATTATGTCACATAGCGGTCCCTGCACATGGTATTATGTCACATAGCGGCCCCTGCACATGGTATTATGTCACATAGCGGCCCCTGCACACGGTATTATGTCACATAGCGGCCCCTGCACACGGTATTATGTTCCATAGCGGCCCCTGCACACAGTATTATGGTACACAGTGGCCCCTGCACACAGTATTATGGTACACAGTGGCCCCTGCACACGGTATTATGTCACATAGCGGCCCCTGCACACGGTATTATGTCACATAGCGGCCCCTGCACACAGTATTATGGTACACAGTGGCCCCTGCACACGGTATTATGGTACACAGCGGTCCCTGTACACGGTATTATGTCACATAGCGGCCCCTGCACACGGTATTATGTCACATAGAGGCCCCTGCACACGGTATTATGTCACATAGTGGCCCCTGCACACGGTATTATGTCACATAGCGGCCCCTGCACACGGTATTATGGTGATAATACTAGTGATAATTGCTATTGCTATTACTTTAGCATGTAACAGATATCACTAGAGAGGCGGGCGGCGTATTTTACTCCATAAAGATCAGGTATGGACAGGACAGGGACAGTGAAAAAATGTAAACTTTATTGGTGACTTTGTGCATGTGTTGTGTAAGTGTTTGGTGCGACACTTCTGGCGCTGTGACCTGGACGATGGTAAATGTCTGGTCACAGCGCCAATAACTTCCTGGTTATGTGATTGGGCTCAGAGGGGTGTTACATTATCCCTCTATGTGACTATCAGAGAGCAAAAGTACAGTATCCTCTCTGATTGATAGGAATGGGGATAACATGGACAGACGTCTCTGCTACCCCCCTGGGGTCACATACAGCTTATGCACAGACAATGAGGAGTTATCATTGTCTCTGCAGCTCCTCCTCCCCCTCCTTCCTTAGATCTAAGATGCTGCCTGATGCAGGAGGGGGGGACACTTTTAGAGCCCTATTTCTAACGATCTGTTAGGGCCACAAAGATGCAACTGGATTCATTTTAAAGATGAGAATCTCATCTTTAAAACGATACCAAGATCTCCATGATAGACCTTACACATTCAGAGCGATTCACTGTTAAAACGATGTCGGGAATTGAGATCTGCATTGGGATTTCAATGCCGAACATCGTTTTCACCAGCGAATCGCTCAGGATGTGTAAGGACGATCATGGTGATCTTGGTATCATTTTATAGAGGAGATTCTCATCTTTAAAATGAATCCAAGTGTTTCTTTATAGCTTTAACCAATCCTGAGCAATTCACTCAGGTACAGTAGTGAAGCCGACAATTACCGGCTTCACTACTGTACATAGTCTGTGCAGAAGCCGGTGATGCCACATCCATCTTCACCTGGTGCTAATGAAATTTTAAGGAAGCCGGATAGAAAAGCGCTGCAGGTAACGTTTTTCCATTTGGCTGAGGCACAAATACAGCGCCAGAACCGATCCCATAGAAAACTATGGGATCCGTCCTGGCATCAGTTTCCCTCCAGCTTGTGTGCACCACGCCGGAGGGAAACAGACAGCTGCACCGAACATATGTGAACACACCCTTACTCACTTTTTCCTGTGTTCCACAGCCGCTGTACGGGCGCTTCTTCCTGATGTCAGCGACCACTGATACAGTCTCAAGGGTTAGGTCGCATCATTATGCGCAATGACGTCGGACGTCACCCCTGAGGCCCTGTCAGCAGTGTCTTACGTCAGGCAGAAGCGCCTGAAGAGCACAGAGCCGCTGCGGATCCAGGGAAGGTGAGTAACCCCCGGCTTTCTTTTTTTTTTATATTATCACACCCGCGGCGGCTCGCCTTTTTTTTGGGGGGGAAAAAAAGCGGCGGGAAAAAAAAAAGCGCCGCGCCCGGGGGGGGATGTGGGGGGAGGAAAAACCCCGGGGGGGGGGGGGCCCCGCGGCGGGGAGGGGGAAAGGCGGGGGGGCGCCGACCCCCCCCCCAAAATTTTTTTCCGGCCGGGTAGGGGCAAGCAGGGCTGCACTTTATATACATCACCCAATGTTATCGTACCCCTGTATGTCCGGGGGCTGTACAGTGCCATACAGTCTACAGTCTCTCCTTACGCAAGTGATGTCCGGGGGGGCGGTATATATACAGTATACAGTCTCTCCTTACCATGTGATGTCCGGGGGGCGGTATATATACAGTATACAGTCTCTCCTTACCATGTGATGTCCGGGGGGCGGTATATATACAGTATACAGTCTCTCCTTACCATGTGATGTCCGGGGGGGCGGTATATATACAGTATACAGTCTCTCCTTACCATGTGATGTCCGGGGGGCGGTATATATACAGTATACAGTCTCTCCTTACCATGTGATGTCCGGGGGGCGGTATATATACAGTATACAGTCTCTCCTTACCATGTGATGTCCGGGGGGCGGTATATATACAGTATACAGTCTCTCCTTACCATGTGATGTCCGGGGGGCGGTATATATACAGTATACAGTCTCTCCTTACCATGTGATGTCCGGGGGGGGGCGGTATATATACAGTATACAGTCTCTCCTTACCATGTGATGTCCGGGGGGAGGTATATATACAGTATACAGTCTCTCCTTACCATGTGATGTCCGGGGGGGGGCCGGTATATATACAGTATACAGTCTCTCCTTACCATGTGATGTCCGGGGGGACGGTATATATACAGTATACAGTCTCTCCTTACCATGTGATGTCCGGGGGGCGGTATATATACAGTATACAGTCTCTCCTTACCATGTGATGTCCGGGGGGCCGGTATATATACAGTATACAGTCTCTCCTTACCATGTGATGTCCGGGGGGCGGTATATATACAGTATACAGTCTCTCCTTACCATGTGATGTCCGGGGGGCCGGTATATATACAGTATACAGTCTCTCCTTACCATGTGATGTCCGGGGGGCGGTATATATACAGTATACAGTCTCTCCTTACCATGTGATGTCCGGGGGGCGGTATATATACAGTATACAGTCTCTCCTTACCATGTGATGTCCGGGGGGCGGTATATATACAGTATACAGTCTCTCCTTACCATGTGATGTCCGGGGGGGGGTATATATACAGTATACAGTCTCTCCTTACCATGTGATGTCCGGGGGCCGGTATATATACAGTATACAGTCTCTCCTTACCATGTGATGTCCGGGGGGGCGGGTATATATACAGTATACAGTCTCTCCTTACCATGTGATGTCCGGGGGCCGGTATATATACAGTATACAGTCTCTCCTTACCATGTGATGTCCGGGGGGCGGTATATATACAGTATACAGTCTCTCCTTACCATGTGATGTCCGGGGGGGGGGTATATATACAGTATACAGTCTCTCCTTACCATGTGATCCCGGGGGCGGGTCAGCCCCCCGGGGGGGGCGGTATATATACAGTATACAGTCTCTCCTTACCATGTGATGTCCGGGGGGCGGTATATATACAGTATACAGTCTCTCCTTACCATGTGATGTCCGGGGGGCGGTATATATACAGTATACAGTCTCTCCTTACCATGTGATGTCCGGGGGGGCCGGTATATATACAGTATACAGTCTCTCCTTACCATGTGATGTCCGGGGGGGCCGGTATATATACAGTATACAGTCTCTCCTTACCATGTGATGTCCGGGGGGGCGGTATATATACAGTATACAGTCTCTCCTTACCATGTGATGTCCGGGGGGCGGTATATATACAGTATACAGTCTCTCCTTACCATGTGATGTCCGGGGGGCGGTATATATACAGTATACAGTCTCTCCTTACCATGTGATGTCCGGGGGGGGCGGTATATATACAGTATACAGTCTCTCCTTACCATGTGATGTCCGGGGGGGCGGTATATATACAGTATACAGTCTCTCCTTACCATGTGATGTCCGGGGGGGCCGGTATATATACAGTATACAGTCTCTCCTTACCATGTGATGTCCGGGGGGCGGTATATATACAGTATACAGTCTCTCCTTACCATGTGATGTCCGGGGGCCGGTATATATACAGTATACAGTCTCTCCTTACCATGTGATGTCCGGGGGGCGGTATATATACAGTATACAGTCTCTCCTTACCATGTGATGTCCGGGGGGGGCGGTATATATACAGTATACAGTCTCTCCTTACCATGTGATGTCCGGGGGGCGGTATATATACAGTATACAGTCTCTCCTTACCATGTGATGTCCGGGGGGCCGGTATATATACAGTATACAGTCTCTCCTTACCATGTGATGTCCGGGGGCCGGTATATATACAGTATACAGTCTCTCCTTACCATGTGATGTCCGGGGGGCGGTATATATACAGTATACAGTCTCTCCTTACCATGTGATGTCCGGGGGGCGGTATATATACAGTATACAGTCTCTCCTTACCATGTGATGTCCGGGGGGGCGGTATATATACAGTATACAGTCTCTCCTTACCATGTGATGTCCGGGGGGCCGGTATATATACAGTATACAGTCTCTCCTTACCATGTGATGTCCGGGGCCGGTATATATACAGTATACAGTCTCTCCTTACCATGTGATGTCCGGGGGGGGCGGTATATATACAGTATACAGTCTCTCCTTACCATGTGATGTCCGGGGGGCCGGTATATATACAGTATACAGTCTCTCCTTACCATGTGATGTCCGGGGGGCGGTATATATACAGTATACAGTCTCTCCTTACGTTGCTCTCCTTACCATGTGATGTCCGGGGGGCGGTATATATACAGTATACAGTCTCTCCTTACCATGTGATGTCCGGGGGGCCGGTATATATACAGTATACAGTCTCTCCTTACCATGTGATGTCCGGGGGCGGGGTATATATACAGTATACAGTCTCTCCTTACCATGTGATGTCCGGGGGGCGGTATATATACAGTATACAGTCTCTCCTTACCATGTGATGTCCGGGGGGGCCGGTATATATACAGTATACAGTCTCTCCTTACCATGTGATGTCCGGGGGGCCGGTATATATACAGTATACAGTCTCTCCTTACCATGTGATGTCCGGGGGGCGGTATATATACAGTATACAGTCTCTCCTTACCATGTGATGTCCGGGGGGGCGGTATATATACAGTATACAGTCTCTCCTTACCATGTGATGTCCGGGGGGCGGTATATATACAGTATACAGTCTCTCCTTACCATGTGATGTCCGGGGGGCGGTATATATACAGTATACAGTCTCTCCTTACCATGTGATGTCCGGGGGGCGGTATATATACAGTATACAGTCTCTCCTTACCATGTGATGTCCGGGGGGGGTATATATACAGTATACAGTCTCTCCTTACCATGTGATGTCCGGGGGGGCCGGTATATATACAGTATACAGTCTCTCCTTACCATGTGATGTCCGGGGGCCGGTATATATACAGTATACAGTCTCTCCTTACCATGTGATGTCCGGGGGGGCGGTATATATACAGTATACAGTCTCTCCTTACCATGTGATGTCCGAGGGCCGGTATATATACAGTATACAGTCTCTCCTTACCATGTGATGTCCGGGGGGCGGTATATATACAGTATACAGTCTCTCCTTACCATGTGATGTCCGGGGGGCGGTATATATACAGTATACAGTCTCTCCTTACCATGTGATGTCCGGGGGGGCGGTATATATACAGTATATAGTCTCTCCTTACCATGTGATGTCTGGGGGGCGGTATATATACAGTATACAGTCTCTCCTTACCATGTGATGTCCGGGGGGCGGTATATATACAGTATACAGTCTCTCCTTACCATGTGATGTCCGGGGGGGCCGGTATATATACAGTATACAGTCTCTCCTTACCATGTGATGTCCGGGGGGCCGGTATATATACAGTATACAGTCTCTCCTTACCATGTGATGTCCGGGGGGGCGGTATATATACAGTATACAGTCTCTCCTTACCATGTGATGTCCGGGGGGCGGTATATATACAGTATACAGTCTCTCCTTACCATGTGATGTCCGGGGGGGCGGTATATATACAGTATACAGTCTCTCCTTACCATGTGATGTCCGGGGGGGGCGGTATATATACAGTATACAGTCTCTCCTTACCATGTGATGTCCGGGGGGCAGTATATATACAGTATACAGTCTCTCCTTACCATGTGATGTCCGGGGGCCGGTATATATACAGTATACAGTCTCTCCTTACCATGTGATGTCCGGGGGGCGGTATATATACAGCATACAGTCTCTCCTTACCATGTGATGTCCGGGGCCCGGTATATATACAGTATACAGTCTCTCCTTACCATGTGATGTCCGGGGGCGGTTATACAGGTGGGGGGGGATATATACAGTATACAGTCTCTCCTTTCCATGTGATGTCCGGGGGGGCGGTATATATACAGTATACAGTCTCTCCTTACCATGTGATGTCCGGGGGGCAGTATATATACAGCATACAGTCTCTCCTTACCATGTGATGTCCGGGGCCCGGTATATATACAGTATACAGTCTCTCCTTACCATGTGATGTCCGGGGGGCGGTATATATACAGTATACAGTCTCTCCTTTCCATGTGATGTCCGGGGGGGGCGGTATATATACAGTATACAGTCTCTCCTTACCATGTGATGTCCGGGGGCCGGTATATATACAGTATACAGTCTCTCCTTACCATGTGATGTCCGGGGGGCGGTATATATACAGTATACAGTCTCTCCTTACCATGTGATATCCGGGGGGCGGTATATATACAGTATACAGTCTCTCCTTACCATGTGATGTCCGGGGGGGCGGTATATATACAGTATACAGTCTCTCCTTACCATGTGATATCCGGTGGGGCGGTATATATACAGTATACAGTCTCTCCTTACCATGTGATGTCCGGGGGCCGGTATATATACAGTATACAGTCTCTCCTTACCATGTGATGTCCGGGGGGCGGTATATATACAGTATACAGTCTCTCCTTACCATGTGATGTCCGGGGGGGCCGGTATATATACAGTATACAGTCTCTCCTTACCATGTGATGTCCGGGGGGCCGGTATATATACAGTATACAGTCTCTCCTTACCATGTGATGTCCGGGGGGCGGTATATATACAGTATACAGTCTCTCCTTACCATGTGATGTCCGGGGGCCGGTATATATACAGTATACAGTCTCTCCTTACCATGTGATGTCCGGGGGGCGGTATATATACAGTATACAGTCTCTCCTTACCATGTGATGTCCGGGGGGGCCGGTATATATACAGTATACAGTCTCTCCTTACCATGTGATGTCCGGGGGGCGGTATATATACAGTATACAGTCTCTCCTTACCATTTGATGTCCGGGGGGCCGGTATATATACAGTATACAGTCTCTCCTTACCATGTGATGTCCGGGGGGCGGTATATATACTGTATACAGTCTCTCCTTACCATGTGATGTCCGGGGGGCGGTATATATACAGTATACAGTCTCTCCTTACCATGTGATGTCTGGGGGGGGCGGTATATATACAGTATACAGTCTCTCCTTACCATGTGATGTCTGGGGGGGCGGTATATATACAGTATACAGTCTCTCCTTACCATGTGATGTCCGGGGGGCGGTATATATACAGTATACAGTCTCTCCTTACCATGTGATGTCCGGGGGGGCGGTATATATACAGTATATAGTCTCTCCTTACCATGTGATGTCCGGGGGGGACGGTATATATACAGTATACAGTCTCTCCTTACCATGTGATGTCCGGGGGGCGGTATATATACAGTATACAGTCTCTCCTTACCATGTGATGTCCGGGGGGGCGGTATATATACAGTATACAGTCTCTCCTTACCATGTGATGTCTGGGGGGGCGGTATATATACAGTATACAGTCTCTCCTTACCATGTGATGTCCGGGGGGCGGTATATATACAGTATACAGTCTCTCCTTACCATGTGATGTCCGGGGGGCGGTATATATACAGTATACAGTCTCTCCTTACCATGTGATGTCCGGGGGGGCGGTATATATACAGTATACAGTCTCTCCTTACCATGTGATGTCCGGGGGGGGCGGTATATATACAGTATACAGTCTCTCCTTACCATGTGATGTCCGGGGGGCCGGTATATATACAGTATACAGTCTCTCCTTACCATGTGATGTCCGGGGGGCGGTATATATACAGTATACAGTCTCTCCTTACCATGTGATATCTGGGGGCCGGTATATATACAGTATACAGTCTCTCCTTACCATGTGATGTCCGGGGGGCGGTATATATACAGTATACAGTCTCTCCTTACCATGTGATGTCCGGGGGGGCGGTATATATACAGTATACAGTCTCTCCTTACCATGTGATGTCCGGGGGGCGGTATATATACAGTATACAGTCTCTCCTTACCATGTGATGTCCGGGGGGCCGGTATATATACAGTATACAGTCTCTCCTTACCATGTGATGTCCGGGGTATATATACAGTATACAGTCTCTCCTTACCATGTGATGTCCGGGGGGCCGGTATATATACAGTATACAGTCTCTCCTTACCATGTGATGTCCGGGGGGGCGGTATATATACAGTATACAGTCTCTCCTTACCATGTGATGTCCGGGGGGCGGTATATATACAGTATACAGTCTCTCCTTACCATGTGATGTCCGGGGGGCAGTATATATACAGTATACAGTCTCTCCTTACCATGTGATGTCCGGGGGGCCGGTATATATACAGTATACAGTCTCTCCTTACCATGTGATGTCCGGGGGGCCGGTATATATACAGCATACAGTCTCTCCTTACCATGTGATGTCCGGGGGGGCGGGTATATATACAGTATACAGTCTCTCCTTACCATGTGATGTCCGGGGGGGCGGTATATATACAGTATACAGTCTCTCCTTACCATGTGATGTCCGGGGGGGCCGGTGATCCTCCATCATGACCTCCTTGTACCGATCCTTGTGTCCTTCTAAATACTCCCACTCCTCCATGGAGAAATAGACAGCGACATCCTGACACCTTATAGGAACCTGACAACACAATGATACAGTCATCACCCAGACCCCTCCAGTGCTGTTACTGGAGAATTTCCCAGCATTCCCAGCAGTGTCACCTCTCCAGTCAGCAGCTCAATCATCTTGTTGGTGAGTTCTAGAATCTTCTGCTCATGTATCAGGGAGAGAGGGGGAGGCTCTGTGATGGGGCCCCGGCTCCTGCTCCATCCTCCTCCTGACTCCTGGAGATGGCTGCTGGGGGCCACACAGTCCCCCGATGTCTTCTTCACTAGTGAGTATTCCTGTGTATGCAGAGACAATAAGGGGTATAAATCCTTCCTGACTCTAGATGTAGTGGACGCCTCCTTGTTATAGGTACAGTCCATAGTCTCACTGCTCTTACAGTAAAGAATCCCTTCTATGTTGTGTATAAACCTTCTTTCCTCTAGATGTAGTGGACGTCTCCTTGTTATAGGTACAGTCCATAGTGTCACTGCTCTTACAGTAAAGAATCCCTTCTATGTTGTGTATAAACCTTCTTTCCTCTAGATGTAGTGGTCGCTCCTTGTTATAGGTACAGTCCATAGTCTCACTGCTCTTACAGTAAAGAATCCCTTCTATGTTGTGTATAAACCTTCTTTCCTCTAGATGTAGTGGACGCCTCCTTGTTATAGGTACAGTCCATAGTCTCACTGCTCTTACAGTAAAGAATCCCTTCTATGTTGTGTATAATCCTTCTTTCCTCTAGATGTAGTGGTCGCTCCTTGTTATAGGTACAGTCCATAGTCTCACTGCTCTTACAGTAAAGAATCCCTTCTATGTTGTGTATAAACCTTCTTTCCTCTAGATGTAGTGGTCGCTCCTTGTTATAGGTATAGTCCATAGTCTCACTGCTCTTACAGTAAAGAATCCCTTCTATGTTATGTATAAACCTTCTTTCCTCTAGATGTAGTGGCCGCTCCTTGTTATAGGTACAGTCCATAGTCTCACTGCTCTTACAGTAAAGAATCCCTTCTATGTTGTGTATAATCCTTCTTTCCTCTAGATGTAGTGGACGCCTCCTTGTTATAGGTACAGTCCATAGTCTCACTGCTCTTACAGTAAAGAATCCCTTCTATGCTGTGTATAAACCTTCTTTCCTCTAGATGTAGTGGACGTCTCCTTGTTATAGGTACAGTCCATAGTCTCACTGCTCTTACAGTAAAGAATCCCTTCTATGTTGTGTATAGACCTTCTTTCCTCTAGATGTAGTGGACGTCTCCTTGTTATAGGTACAGTCCATAGTCTCACTGCTCTTACAGTAAAGAATCCCTTCTATGCTGTGTATAATCCTTCTTTCCTCTAGATGTAGTGGACGCCTCCTTGTTATAGATACAGTCCATAGTCTCACTGCTCTTACAGTAAAGAATCCCTTCTATGTTGTGTATAATCCTTCTTTCCTCTAGATGTAGTGGACGCCTCCTTGTTATAGGTACAGTCCATAGTCTCACTGCTCTTACAGTAAAGAATCCCTTCTATGCTGTGTATAAACCTTCTTTCCTCTAGATGTAGTGGACGCCTCCTTGTTATAGGTACAGTCCATAGTCTCACTGCTCTTACAGTAAAGAATCCCTTCTATGTTGTGTATAAACCTTCTTTCCTCTAGATGTAGTGGACGCCTCCTTGTTATAGGTACAGTCCATAGTCTCACTGCTCTTACAGTAAAGAATCCCTTCTATGTTGTGTATAGACCTTCTTTCCTCTAGATGTAGTGGTCGCTCCTTGTTATAGGTACAGTCCATAGTCTCACTGCTCTTACAGTAAAGAATCCCTTCTATGTTGTGTATAAACCTTCTTTCCCCTAGATGTAGTGGACGTCTCCTTGTTATAGGTACAGTCCATAGTCTCACTGCTCTTACAGTAAAGAATCCCTTCTATGTTGTGTATAAACCTTCTTTCCTCTAGATGTAGTGGTCGCTCCTTGTTATAGGTACAGTCCATAGTCTCACTGCACTTACAGTAAAGAATCCCTTCTATGTTGTGTATAATCCTTCTTTCCTCTAGATGTAGTGGACGTCTCCTTGTTATAGGTACAGGCCATAGTCTCACTGCTCTTACAGTAAAGAATCCCTTCTATGTTGTGTATAAACCTTCTTTCCTCTAGATGTAGTGGACGCCTCCTTGTTATAGGTACAGTCCATAGTCTCACTGCTCTTACAGTAAAGAATCCCTTCTATGTTGTGTATAAACCTTCTTTCCTCTAGATGTAGTGGACGCCTCCTTGTTATAGGTACAGCCCATAGTCTCACTGCTCTTACAGTAAAGAATCCCTTCTATGTTGTGTATAAACCTTCTTTCCTCTAGATGTAGTGGTCGCTCCTTGTTATAGGTACAGTCCATAGTCTCACTGCACTTACAGTAAAGAATCCCTTCTATGCTGTGTATAAACCTTCTTTCCTCTAGATGTAGTGGTCGCTCCTTGTTATAGGTACAGTCCATAGTCTCACTGCTCTTACAGTAAAGAATCCCTTCTATGCTGTGTATAAACCTTCTTTCCTCTAGATGTAGTGGTCGCTCCTTGTTATAGGTACAGTCCATAGTCTCACTGCTCTTACAGTAAAGAATCCCTTCTATGTTGTGTATAGACCTTCTTTCCTCTAGATGTAGTGGACGCCTCCTTGTTATAGGTACAGTCCATAGTCTCACTGCTCTTACAGTAAAGAATCCCTTCTATGTTGTGTATAAACCTTCTTTCCTCTAGATGTAGTGGACGCCTCCTTGTTATAGGTACAGTCCATAGTCTCACTGCTCTTACAGTAAAGAATCCCTTCTATGTTGTGTATAATCCTTCTTTCCTCTAGATGTAGTGGTCGCCTCCTTGTTATAGGTACAGTCCATAGTCTCACTGCTCTTACAGTAAAGAATCCCTTCTATGTTGTGTATAAACCTTCTTTCCTCTAGATGTAGTGGTCGCTCCTTGTTATAGGTACAGTCCATAGTCTCACTGCTCTTACAGTAAAGAATCCCTTCTATGTTATGTATAAACCTTCTTTCCTCTAGATGTAGTGGCCGCTCCTTGTTATAGGTACAGTCCATAGTCTCACTGCTCTTACAGTAAAGAATCCCTTCTATGCTGTGTATAATCCTTCTTTCCTCTAGATGTAGTGGACGCCTCCTTGTTATAGGTACAGTCCATAGTCTCACTGCTCTTACAGTAAAGAATCCCTTCTATGTTGTGTATAATCCTTCTTTCCTCTAGATGTAGTGGACGCCTCCTTGTTATAGGTACAGTCCATAGTCTCACTGCTCTTACAGTAAAGAATCCCTTCTATGCTGTGTATAAACCTTCTTTCCTCTAGATGTAGTGGACGCCTCCTTGTTATAGGTACAGTCCATAGTCTCACTGCTCTTACAGTAAAGAATCCCTTCTATGTTGTGTATAAACCTTCTTTCCTCTAGATGTAGTGGACGCCTCCTTGTTATAGGTACAGTCCATAGTCTCACTGCTCTTACAGTAAAGAATCCCTTCTATGTTGTGTATAGACCTTCTTTCCTCTAGATGTAGTGGTCGCTCCTTGTTATAGGTACAGTCCATAGTCTCACTGCTCTTACAGTAAAGAATCCCTTCTATGTTGTGTATAAACCTTCTTTCCTCTAGATGTAGTGGTCGCTCCTTGTTATAGGTACAGTCCATAGTCTCACTGCACTTACAGTAAAGAATCCCTTCTATGTTGTGTATAATCCTTCTTTCCTCTAGATGTAGTGGACGTCTCCTTGTTATAGGTACAGTCCATAGTGTCACTGCTCTTACAGTAAAGAATCCCTTCTATGTTGTGTATAAACCTTCTTTCCTCTAGATGTAGTGGACGCCTCCTTGTTATAGGTACAGTCCATAGTCTCACTGCTCTTACAGTAAAGAATCCCTTCTATGCTGTGTATAAACCTTCTTTCCTCTAGATGTAGTGGACGCCTCCTTGTTATAGGTACAGTCCATAGTCTCCCTGCTCTTACAGTAAAGAATCCCTTCTATGCTGTGTATAAACCTTCTTTCCTCTAGATGTAGTGGTCGCTCCTAGTTATAGGTACAGTCCATAGTGTCACCGCTCTTACAGTAAAGAATCCCTTCTATGTTGTGTATAATCCTTCTTTCCTCTAGATGTAGTGGACGCCTCCTTGTTATAGGTACAGTCCATAGTCTCACTGCTCTTACAGTAAAGAATCCCTTCTATATTGTGTATAAACCTTCTTTCCTCTAGATGTAGTGGTCGCTCCTTGTTATAGGTACAGTCCATAGTGTCACTGCTCTTACAGTAAAGAATCCCTTCTATGTTGTGTATAAACCTTCTTTCCTCTAGATGTAGTGGATGCCTCCTTGTTATAGGTACAGTCCATAGTCTCACTGCTCTTACAGTAAAGAATCCCTTCTATGTTGTGTATAATCCTTCTTTCCTCTAGATGTAGTGGACGTCTCCTTGTTATAGGTACAGGCCATAGTCTCACTGCTCTTACAGTAAAGAATCCCTTCTATGTTGTGTATAAACCTTCTTTCCTCTAGATGTAGTGGACGTCTCCTTGTTATAGGTACAGTCCATAGTCTCACTGCTCTTACAGTAAAGAATCCCTTCTATGTTGTGTATAAACCTTCTTTCCTCTAGATGTAGTGGACGTCTCCTTGTTATAGGTACAGTCCATAGTGTCACTGCTCTTACAGTAAAGAATCCCTTCTATGTTGTGTATAAACCTTCTTTCCTCTAGATGTAGTGGTCGCTCCTTGTTATAGGTACAGTCCATAGTCTCACTGCTCTTACAGTAAAGAATCCCTTCTATGTTGTGTATAATCCTTCTTTCCTCTAGATGTAGTGGACGCCTCCTTGTTATAGGTACAGTCCATAGTCTCACTGCTCTTACAGTAAAGAATCCCTTCTATGTTGTGTATAATCCTTCTTTCCTCTAGATGTAGTGGTCGCCTCCTTGTTATAGGTACAGTCCATAGTCTCACTGCTCTTACAGTAAAGAATCCCTTCTATGTTGTGTATAAACCTTCTTTCCTCTAGATGTAGTGGTCGCTCCTTGTTATAGGTACAGTCCATAGTCTCACTGCTCTTACAGTAAAGAATCCCTTCTATGTTATGTATAAACCTTCTTTCCTCTAGATGTAGTGGCCGCTCCTTGTTATAGGTACAGTCCATAGTCTCACTGCTCTTACAGTAAAGAATCCCTTCTATGTTGTGTATAATCCTTCTTTCCTCTAGATGTAGTGGACGCCTCCTTGTTATAGGTACAGTCCATAGTCTCACTGCTCTTACAGTAAAGAATCCCTTCTATGCTGTGTATAAACCTTCTTTCCTCTAGATGTAGTGGACGCCTCCTTGTTATAGGTACAGTCCATAGTGTCACTGCTCTTACAGTAAAGAATCCCTTCTATGTTGTGTATAATCCTTCTTTCCTCTAGATGTAGTGGATGCCTCCTTGTTATAGGTACAGTCCATAGTCTCCCTGCTCTTACAGTAAAGAATCCCTTCTATGTTGGTGGAGATGATAGAAATGTAGTACACTTACCTCTCCGCTCAGCAGGTAGATGATCTCCAAGGTGAAGTCTAATATTCTTCTGGTGATCTCATTCCTGTCCTTGTCCATCCTTGGTGGGTCATTCAGGAGAAGGAGCGTTCTGGAGGAGAAGAGGAGGAAACTGGATGAGCTGGAGGATCTAGTACTGAGGAGGGGCCCGAAATCATACAGGGGCCACATGATGTGTGACATACAGGAGCTCCTCAGAGCCCCCAGCACATGGATACAGGAGGATTCCCACAGACACCAGCACCAGTGATGGGGCCCAGAACCCCCTGATGTCATCTTACCTTATAGCGGGAGTCACAGGACGAGGTTTATCATAAATCTCCAGGTGTGAATATGTTCTGAGAGCAGCCAGCAAGTAGAATAGATGTATGAAGGACCTGTGATGATGTCACTATCATGTGACCAATACATGAGGGGCGGAGCTCAGGAGTGCTGGATGAAGGAGCTGTGATGATGTCACTCACATCATGTGATCAGTACATGAGGGGCGGAGCTCAGGAGTGCTGGATGAAGGAGCTGTGATGATGTCACCATCATGTGATATGAGGGGCGGAGTCTGTGTGATTTGTTGCTAGGACATGATAGTGAGTTATTGAGTGTGAGGGTAATGCTGGGAGTTGTAGTCCTCCTGTGTGTAGTGATATAGACAGTAGAGATTAGTGCGTCTCCTCCTCTAGGCCTGGCTCTCTGCTCTTTGGTTTCCTCCGTTCCTTGGTCTGGTTGGGTTTTGGACTTTGTATATGAGTATTGAGCAGAATCTTCCCCTATAGGCGGCCGTTGCCATGGAGAGAGCGCTGCACTGGCCTCTGCTTATGGATAGGATTAGGTGTTATGAGGACCAGCAGGGGGCGCTGCAGCAAGTTCCTCTTTTCCTCCAAGGAGTTCTTTGCATATTCCTTATTAGCAGAGCATGCATGTGCGGTGACCAGATGGAAGGTAACGCTGCAGTTGGGATTGCGGGGTGCAAACAGCGCAGACTTGTCACGGTCTCTGGGCACGAGGGCGCAGCGCTGGTGCTGTCCCACGTTACCACCACTGGTACCGGTGATGAGGGGGCTGCACAAATGTTGGTGGTGATTGTTCCCCCGGGGCGCTTCCCCTATACTGTGCCGACTGGTGGTGTTTGGGGCGCCCTGATGTTGTCGGTGCAGAGTCAGACACAGAAACGGTTGTAAAGTTGAACTTTTACTTCCATGGGTGTGGAGGCACAAATGCTTAAACAGTTTCTTCAATACAAAACAACGGGGTACGCCTGGTGACACAGCAAAGTCCTGGGGTGCAGGGTAGACTTGATGAAAGGTGTTCCTAGCCCCTTATACTTCAGTGTTACAGCCCTAAGGTGCGTCTGGGCTCCTATTTGGCTCATAGGAGGATGCCCACCATGATACTAGTACATAATATTCCCCACTCACGTTATGTGGTCCTGATAGCTCAGAGTTTCGGGGTGCAATAGTCAGGGTGGCAGGATATTCCACAGGTCTGGCCTTGGCCCCTGGATCCTGTGATACTTGCTATGGAGCACGTGTTCCAGAATGTTCTCTCCACAGTCTCATGCTGACAAGATAATGATGCTTGACTTCCTTCAGGGCGATGGCTAGGCAGACAGGGGACAGGATCTTCTGAATAGCTGGAGTATGTCAGCTCTCCAACCTTCCTGGGCCTGTCTAGGACTTGAGATTCCTGCACTATACTCACAGGACATCACACTTATCTCCTCACCTCCTCCTCCTAACACTCCACACTTCTAACTCCTCACACGCAGGACCTTCCTGCAGGGGTGTTACCATGGGGACCCAGTGATCAGCTGACTCCTCCCCTTTTCCCAGGCGATGTCCTCCCATTGGACATTTGGTTACTATTCCATCCTATGGGAGGTGTAATGCATGTGTGAGGCTCACTAGGTGGCGCTGTGTTGTGTGAGACTCAGAACCCCCTGCTATGTCACACAGGCTATAAAGCAATTACCATAGAGATCCCCCTCAGCCCAGCCACAGCCAGCTCTGGGATGCCACATACTCCCCCTCTTTCACTGAGCCGACCTCGGCGACGGGCTGGGGTGAAGGTGAGAAATGTAACATAACGTTAATAAATACGAATAAAGTGCAAATGTCACTAACAGTTTAGAAAAATATAATACCTAGAAACTTTAGGTAAGACCTCCCGGCATAGTCCTGGAATGTCCATGAGAAGTCTGAAGGGTAACGGAGAGATAATTAAACTCAGACTTATGGAACCTTTTGGCGGTACCATCAGACAGTCCATATAGAAACAACAGTAGTGCAAATGGGTCCAGAGGCTCTCTGGCACAAATTTCGTGAGTGTCCATTATCATGAGAGTCTCTCTGAGAAACAATAAACAGTCCTTTCTGTAAGGAAGAGTAGGCACTCTAGCACCAATGTCCATACCGCAATGGGGTAACAGAACTTCCTTGGCTCGGTGAGCCAGGCACTATGGCTTGGATTGTTGCATATAAATGTAAATACTATATTACATGGCAAGATATTATATATATACTGTATATACACACAGGAAAAACATTAATGTAATCAGAGCAGGAATAACATATATACAGAAGCAGAGACAGTTAACCTCTTTTACCCAAGGACAGCCATGGCATCACTATAGCGTGTTGGAGGTACGCCTTTTGTGGTACGCTCAGAACGCCTAAGTGGAACGAGATTTGAATCAGGAACAGAGTCACTGAAATCAATTAAATCATCTGTCGAAGGGTTCTCTTGCACTAGAGCAATTGGTGGATAACAGCTAAATGGTAGTAGTTTAGGCGCCCACATAAGCTCAGTTAACGTTGGGGGTCTCTCTTTCGCTTCAGAAGGTGACAAGATCTCTGTACTCGTTGTCTCAGCTGGGGGCACCTCTGTGGGCAGTCCTTCTTTAAGGCACAGCTTCAGACGGTTTCGGTGTACTACTTGGGGCTGTCTCCCAGGTTTAGAGATCTCATACACGTCGGATTCAGGATATGGTATGGAGATGACACTGTATGGTTCTTTCTCCCAGAATGGATCCAATTTCCCATTCCGATGGTTATTCCTTAACCATACACGGTCGCCAACTTTCAGGGGCGCTGCATGGGCGCGATGGTTGTAATCCTCCTGTTGTCTCCTACGAACCTCATCCATGCGCGTTTCAACTATCTCTTTAGCTTCCTCCATACGTCGGCGGTGTTCAACAACCCAGTCTGTTATGGGTAGTGGATTGATGGTGTCAGGGACCTTCACACCAAGGCTTAAGTCTGAAGGAAGTTGACCTTGTCTTCCAAACATTAGATAAAATGGTGCGTATCCCGTAGATGTTTGGGGTGTGTTGTTGTAAATATAGGCCAAGTCCTTGATACATTCAGGCCACTCAACACCAGGTGTAACTGCGGCTGTTCTTAGCATGCCGATGATCACTTGATTTGCCTTCTCGCACATACCATTCCCTTGAGGGTGATACGCTGTGGTTCGCAACTTCTTGCAGTCTTGGAACTGACACAGCTCACGGAACAATTGGGATTCAAACGCCGATCCACGGTCGGTGAGGATATGCTCAGGACAACCGTAATGGCGGACAAACTCTGCGTAGAAGGTCTCAGCCGTAGTTCTTGCTGTAAGATCTCTGACAGGCACGATGACAAGGAACTTGGAGTAATGATCCACCATTGTCAGAGCGTAGCTGTAGCCGGAACGTGTGGGACCCAACTTCACATGGTCCAGAGCAACAATTTCACACGGCTTTTGAGTCTTAATTGGATGTAGAGGGGCCTTCTGATCTCTTCGACCTTCCTTGGTGATACTACAGGCGGGACACTCTCGGCACCAACTCTCAATGTCACTCCTCATCCCAACCCAATAGAAGCGACGACGGATGGTAGCTTCGGTCTTTTGTACCCCGAAGTGACCGGATCTGTCATGATACGCCTCAAGTATCATCTGTGCGTCTCTTCTTGGTACGAGGATCTGATGAAGCCTTTCACCTGTGACAGGATCAAGAGTGTTTCTATGTAGAAGGCCTCGTTGGACAAACAGGCGCTTCCTCTGTCGCCAAAGGCGTTTTAATTCCACGTCATGAAGACCTCTCTTTACACGGGTTGGTATTCTTCCTGTAAGCAGGAAATCTGACAATTCTCCTAAAACTCTGCTCTCTTCTTGGAACGTTTTCCACAGAGATGGCTCCTGGAGGGATTCGGCAGCTGTTTTCGCCAGAGATTCTCCTTCTACAGGGATACCAATAGCAACCTGTTGGGCAAACTTGTTGTAGAATGGTGGCATCTCCACCTCTTCCCAGATGTCTTCTCGGGGTGGTTCTTCTCCCACAGGCAACCTTGAGAGTGCATCAGCGTTAGCGTTGGACTTGCCACTGCGATACTTGACAGAGAACTTGTAATTCGCGAGTCTTGAGGCCCACCGTTGTTCAAGGGCTCCCAGTCGAGCAGTGTCCAGATGCGCCAACGGATTGTTATCTGTGTACACGGTAAAGGGTGTGGCAGCCAGGTAGTCTTTAAACTTCTCTGTCACGGCCCAGACAAGCGCCAGAAGTTCGAGTTTGAAAGAACTATAGTTCTGGTCGTTCTTCTCCGCGCCTCTCAGACTCCTGCTGGCGTAGGCGATGACTCGCTCTTTGTTGTCCTGAACCTGGGACAACACTGCACCCAAACCTTGGTGACTTGCATCTGTGTACAAGCGGAATGGCTGACTGTAGTCGGGATAGGCTAGAATTGGTGGTTGCGTCAGAAGTGCTTTAAGTGCTTGAAAGGCTTCCTCTTGACGCGCTGTCCAGTCTACCGGAAGCTTTCGGTTGTAGTTTTCTCTGGGACAACCGCGCAACAACTCGTTCAGAGGCTCGGCTACTTGGGCGAAGTGTGGTATGAAACGCCGGTAGTAACCTGCGAATCCAAGGAAGCTTCGGACTTCTTTGACGGTAGTCAGTCTTCGCCAGTTCTGGACTGCAGTGATCTTTTCAGGATCAGGTTGGACGCCTTGTGCGCTCACGACATGCCCAAGGTAGTGAACTTGGGGTTTCAACAGGTAGCACTTGGAGGGCTTCACCTTTAGGCCGTGCTGTATAAGTACCTTGAATACCTCGGACAGGTGACGAAGGTGTTCTTGGTATGTCCGGGAGAATACAATAACATCGTCCAGGTACAGTAGCACACTCTGGAAATTCTCATGGCCGAGGCACCTCTCCATAAGCCGTTGGAATGTGGCTGGGGCATTACATAGCCCAAATGGCATACTATTGAATTCAAAGAGTCCCATCGGGGTCGTAAACGCAGTCTTTTCACGATCTTCAGGCGCCATAGGGACTTGCCAGTATCCACTGGTTAAGTCCAGGGTCGAGAAACAGGTAGCTGATCCCAAAGCCGTTAGAGATTCCTCAATCCGCGGCAATGGGTATGCGTCTTTGTGCGTGACGTTGTTGAGTTTACGATAGTCCACACAAAATCGTAGGGTTCCGTCTTTCTTCTTGACAAGGACTAGCGGGGCTGCCCAGGGGCTGTTACTCTCCCGGATGACATCAGCATCTCGCATCTCTTGGATCAACTTTTTCACCGGTTGGTACATCGCTGGTGGTATTGAACGGTGACGCTCCTTGATTGGATGGTGGTCACCAGTCAGAATGCGATGTTGTATGGTCATGGTCTTACCAAAGTCCAATGGGTGTTTGCTGAATGCCTGTTGGTAACGCTTGGCCACATTGCGAACCCCATTGATGTGCTCTATAGGGGTATTGGCGTCTCCCACGTTCAATTCATCCCACCAGGACTTCGTGGCTCCATTCTGAATGTTCTCAGCAGCTTGGGTGGAACGCTGTGTGGCGGTAGAATCACCAGAGAGAATGTCTTCTGGTGCTAACCAGTGTAGCAGGGCCACAGAGTGGAACTTGTGGAGGTTCACGGGAGCATCGCCCAAGTTGACTAAGCGGACAGGAACACGTCCATTGGAAACTGTGACAAGGCTGCGGGCAGCCATGACAAGTGGTTGGCCATCTACCTGTATGGCTTGTAGCAAAGCCTCGTAGTCCTGATTTTCTATGCCCAGACGGGCACGGCACCACACCATAGTTTCTCTCCAGGCTGTAGGGTTACTGGACGGGTATCTTGGATCCAGACTCGACCAATTTCACCTTGTTTGTTGGCGAACTTGTGCTGGGCATTGAGTACACGAATGGCCCGCTGAATGGTCTGCTGGTCATTGGGAGAAGCTGTAAGGAGAGAGGCATGCAAGGCATCCAACACTTCTGCAAAGCAATGGCGTAAAACATTCATGCCTAATATTACAACTGCAAACCTATCATCCTCTACATCAGTGACAATTACACCCTGTCTAGGCAGTTTCAAGTCCCCAATCTGGATAGTGGGTTCCCAATAACCCTGCTGTGGTATGGGCTGTCCATTGCTGGCACACAGATTTATCCATGTGTCAGGTGTTCTATTCAACACACCTAAATCCCAATGTTCAAGGAACACCTGCTTGCACAGGGTTGTTACCTGAGATCCAGTGTCCACCAACGCTGTCAGAGGGACGCCGTTCACCCGGATTGTGATGTGTGGGCAGGCTGAGACGAAGCGTGACAATGGCACTGAAGATTCACCTAGGCCCTTCTTCTTTCCTCCCGAGGGGCGGCCCGCTGCCTCGGGGGTGGCCCGTTTAACTGAAAACACTGAGGCCTGGTGTGTCCATATCTATGGCAATAGCTACAGTATGGCCTCTCACTCTGCGGAGGTTTCACTGAAGACGGACGTCTGGGCGGCGACTCAGGTGAGATGTTGAGACTTCGCAAAGGATCACTGGACGATGAAGACGGCTGGGTCAGACGATCTAGACGGACGGTGATCTGTTCCATGGCACGGGTCAGATGATCCACTCGGGCCAGAAGGTCATCTCTGGAGTCTGCTGGTGTAGTCTGCGCAGTTTGGGCAGCAGGTGAGGTACCCAGAGGTAGTGACAGGACAACTGGAGCGATGCTTGTTGAGGGTCCAGGTGAGGGAGCACAGATGACTGGGCTCGGCTGGGGCTGCTCCTGTCCCAAGACCTGGATGGCAAGGGCCTTGAAGTCAGCAAACGTGATGCTGGGATGTTGTGCAGCAAGCATTCGCAACTGACTCTGGAGCAATGTGGTACCCGCCCCTTCTATGAAGCGGTCAAGCAAGATTTTATCAGAGTCCACATTCTCACGTGGATCCACTTGCACCACAGCTCTGAACGCCTCTTGGAGGGATAAAGCATAGTCCCGCAGGGTCTCACCAGGTAGTTGTCGTCTGGAAAAGAAGCGCATCTTTACCTCGGAGACAGATCGCACGTCAAAGTTCACCTGGAGTTTGTCCAGAATTTGCCCAGGGGTTCTTTTGTCAGAGGCAGGCCAGGATTTGACCTCCCTATCTGCAGCACCCTCAAGCTGGCCCAGCAGGATCTGTATCTGCTGTTCTGTATTCAGAGGATAGAACTGGAAGAGAGACAGCATCTTCTCACGAAAGTCCCTGAGGGTATGCGCCTCCCCTTTGTAGCGCGGCAGCCATGGTGCGCCAGGGTAAAATGGCATGGAGAATGGTAGGCTGCTCGCCATGGGCACTGCTGGATCACTAGAAACAGATGGCACAATGTCACTTTGCTCAGTCATGTTTGCAGGTATGACTGGAATTAGGTCGCCGTCTCTTTAAGAAACTCAACTGCTTGCTGGCAGGGAATGGAGACTACAACTTGGAATGCTGTCCCTTTAAGAATGCTGTAGCTATTAACAGAGTCACTGTGATGCAGGCTGACGGTGTGCTCCCCCTCTTTAATGGTGGCACTCCCCACGGACACTGTACACGGAAAACACTCGCTGGGGCCGTGGGAGGACTGAAGACAAGGACAGGGAGGCACAGTACTCACTGACAGCAACTGCAGCGTGGACCAGAGATCAGCGGTGCACAGCAGGGACGGTGATGCGGCACCGGAGAGTCAGAAATGGCGCCGGCACGTTCGCCTTTCACTTTCTTGTATGGGTGCGCTGGAGCATTGCGCTCAGCATTCTGGGCTCTCCTAAGATGGTGGCAGATGGGTCTCCTGGCCTCATGGGCAGTGCTGAAAATCTCCCGCACTTTTGCAAGATACAGTTAACCCTTTGTGGGCGTTCTTACACAGCGATGTGGCGCAGCAAACAAGTCCTGGGCGTTTTAACTCTTCCAGGGCTGTAACACACTGAGAGGACAGTCTTTAGGGCTTACTTCAGGGGTATAGGGCTCCCCCTCTTTGTGGCAAGCACTCTCAGGGAATAAACTTGATCTTAGCAAAGTCCACAATAAAGACCGATGCTCTGGAGACAATTTGGCGCACTTTTCGTGGCGACTTTCTCAAAATGGCACACACCCGTATCCTGTTCGTGACGCCAGTTTTTCTTGCGGTGACCAGATGGAAGGTAACGCTGCAGTTGGGATTGCGGGGTGCAAACAGCGCAGACTTGTCACGGTCTCTGGGCACGAGGGCGCAGCGCTGGTGCTGTCCCACGTTACCACCACTGGTACCGGTGATGAGGGGGCTGCACAAATGTTGGTGGTGATTGTTCCCCCGGGGCGCTTCCCCTATACTGTGCCGACTGGTGGTGTTTGGGGCGCCCTGATGTTGTCGGTGCAGAGTCAGACACAGAAACGGTTGTAAAGTTGAACTTTTACTTCCATGGGTGTGGAGGCACAAATGCTTAAACAGTTTCTTCAATACAAAACAACGGGGTACGCCTGGTGACACAGCAAAGTCCTGGGGTGCAGGGTAGACTTGATGAAAGGTGTTCCTAGCCCCTTATACTTCAGTGTTACAGCCCTAAGGTGCGTCTGGGCTCCTATTTGGCTCATAGGAGGATGCCCACCATGATACTAGTACATAATATTCCCCACTCACGTTATGTGGTCCTGATAGCTCAGAGTTTCGGGGGTGCAATAGTCAGGGTGGCAGGATATTCCACAGGTCTGGCCTTGGCCCCTGGATCCTGTGATACTTGCTATGGAGCGCGTGTTCCAGAATGTTCTCTCCACAGTCTCATGCTGACAAGATAGTGATGCTTGACTTCCTTCAGGGCGATGGCTAGGCAGACAGGGGACAGGATCTTCTGAATAGCTGGAGTATGTCAGCTCTCCAACCTTCCTGGGCCTGTCTAGGACTTGAGATTCCTGCACTAAACTCACTGCTTTCTTCACAGGACATCACACTTATCTCCTCACCTCCTCCTCCTAACACTCCACACTTCTAACTCCTCACACGCAGGACCTTCCTGCAGGGGTGTTACCATGGGGACCCAGTGATCAGCTGACTCCTCCCCTTTTCCCAGGCGATGTCCTCCCATTGGACATTTGGTTACTATTCAATCCTATGGGAGGTGTAATGCATGTGTGAGGCTCACTAGGTGGCGCTGTGTTGTGTGAGACTCAGAACCCCCTGCTATGTCACACAGGCTATAAAGCAATTACCATAGAGATCCCCCTCAGCCCAGCCACAGCCAGCTCTGGAATGCCACATACTGTAATAATTCCCTGTACATCTCCCCCTAATGCCACATAGTGCCCCCTCTGACCACATCGTTGGCAGGAGCACATCTAACATAAGTTGGGACAGGATTAAAAAAAAGTGTAGAAAAGTAAATGAGGGTCAATAGTCAACTAAGTCACATGACTGTGTATAAAGAGAATGTTAGAGAGGCCGAGTTTCTCAGAGCTTCAACAATCAGGGAAAACTGCAACAAAAAGTGGAATATCCCACCATGTACAGTACATGATATCATGAAGAAACCCAGGGAGGAGGTAGCCAGGTGTGCAGGGAGGAGGTAGCCAGGTGTGCAGGGCTCAGAACAGGGAGGAGGTAGCCAGGTGTGCAGGGCTCAGAGCAGGGAGGAGGTAGCCAGGTGTTCAGGGCTCAGAGCAGGGGGAAGGTAGCCAGGTGTGCAGGGCTCAGAGCAGGGAGGAGGTAGCCAGGTGTGCAGGGCTCAGAGCAGGGAGGAGGTAGCCAGGTGTGCAGGGCTCAGAGCAGGGAGGAGGTCACCAGGTGTGCAGGGCTCAGAGCAGGGAGGAGGTAGCCAGGTGTGCAGGGCTCAGAACAGGGAGGAGGTAGCCAGGTGTGCAGGGCTCAGACCAGGGAGGAGGTAGCCAGGTGTGCAGGGCTCAGAGCAGGGAGGAGGTAGCCAGGTGTGCAGGGCTCAGAGCAGGGAGGAGGTAGCCAGGTGTGCAGGGCTCAGAGCAGGGAGGAGGTAGCCAGGTGTGCAGGGCTCAGAGCAGGGAGGAGGTAGCCAGGTGTGCAGAGCAGGGAGGAGGTAGCCAGGTGTGCAGGGCTCAGAGCAGGGAGGAGGTAGCCAGGTGTGCAGGTCTCAGAGCAGGGAGGAGGTAGCCAGGTGTGCAGGCTCAGAGCAGGGAGGAGGTAGCCAGGTGTGCAGGCTCAGAGCATGAGTCTTACGAGTTTCTCCACTGGGGAGAGGGCATCAGTGAGCTTATCAGGTACCAGAACTAGTGCTGGGGGAGAAGACGAGAGCCGGTATCATAGCAGAGTTCCCAGAGAGGCCATAACCAGTGCTGTATTGGAGGAAATCCAGCCAGCTTCCCAGGGAATGACCTAGCAGGGGAGCTTCAGCTTTCCTCCATACCTCACTCTAGTACAGAGCAGGGGGAGGGGAAGCTAGAAAGCACAGACTCTCATGAAGGTACCAGCCTGTGGTCTAGTTTAGGCCCAGGGGTCCCCAGGAAAAAGAGGTGACTGTCAGACAAAATATCCAAAAATTGCAGAAAGTTATTAATATGTAATTTTGGTGTCAGTATTAACTACTATCTGCTTGAATTATATTCCTGTATTCTGTTTGTAATGTTCTACAGAGAAAAACCAAAACATTGTTGACTGCCAAGCAGCCTCCAAGGCCTGTGTATCTGATGGCCGAGCACGATCAGGACACGCAGGAAACCACGAGGAATTATTTAGACAGCAAGCAGAGAGTTTAGTTTGCTGGGACCTCGCTCTGCGCAGAACACTAAACTGAGCTGTGAAGAGAATCTGAACCCCGCCATCTCTGAGCAGGGTTACGCTTCTTGTCTGGTGTTTGCCTAGTTGGGTTATTGGATTAGCTTGTGTGTGTGTGTGTGACAGGGAGGAAAATCAGTTGCCCGCTCTGGTGTTCCCTTGCTTGGGAGAATAGTCTCTGTAGAAACTGAGGATAGATGGAGAAATCCCGGCAGTTTCCCCGCTATGATTCATGCAAAGATGGGAATTCCCTGGTCACAGGCAAAAATCCAAATCTGGGAAGAAGGCAGTGAAGAACATGAATAAACTTATGCAAGGTGTAGATGTGGCCACACATGACAGATTACATCCAGAAAAGTGGGATAAGATAGTGAGACAACGCAGAGGTCACGAGACCAAGGGGTGATAGATGGAGCACGTATGTGGCAGAAGGTGTCAGAGGAAGTGCAGAGAGGAGGGAGACAGAAGGAGGTAATAACTGCTATTTATTATCAGTGCTTTGATGGTGAGAATAGTAAGGAAAACGAGGAAAGTGATTCTAAGGAGAAGAAGTCAAAGAAAGTGATTCAGAAAGAGCAACGGAACGTAGTAAAATTGCAGTCAAGGAGATCCTGATTGGAGAGAATTCTGTGCAGCATGTGGAGCTCCCCAACCACCCCCGCATCCTCCAAGAGCTGGTCTGTATCCTGTGGTAACATGGACGACCCCCCGTGGTCCCCCCTTTTATATTCTCCCTCCTATACCTGCCCAGCAGCCCATACAATGATCACTAGATTGGTAGTGATTCAATCTCTTAAGAGCAGCCTCGAATACATGCTTCTATAGAGTATCGAGAAGATGGCACTGTCATCACTGTCTGTTGTACTACAGTTACCTTTTTAGGCCACTGTATCTCACAAGGAGTTAGACATCTCACCTCTCAAAGAGTCCACGTCATACAGAGTATGTCCCCACCTACTTCAGTTAGTGCCCTCAGGACATTCTTAGGTCTTATTTCCTATTTTAGGCCATGGCTTAGAAATATTGGGTATAGCGGTAAGTAAAAAGGGAAGTTATACTTGGAGGTTCGGTCCTTTGTAAAAGAAGTCTGTATTTCCCTCAGAGATAAAGAGTGATTGTCCAGTGGTTTTTTTGGTCGGAAACGGGAAGCCACAGGTCACGAGTGCAACAAATGGTTAAAAGATCCTTGTTATAGATAAATGAGGACATAGAACTTTAAATGGGAAGTGGTGGATCAGTCAGACACATTACTCTGTGAGACAGGCCCGAGCTGGTCGAGTAATGATGGTTGGACTTATTAGACTTGTAGCTTACATGCTGTACCACACCCCGAACACTGGAAGGAAAAACCATTGGAGGAATTGGTAAACAGGAGAGACCACATACCAGGAAAACCAGAAGGGCGACAACACCCTTAGACATAGAGGAGGAAGGATTAGATGGTAGCGATGAGAATTGAGGAAGAAGTGTTGGGTTTGATCTTGCTTTGCATATCTTGTGCTATTGGGCTGGGGAGAGAGAAGGAGAGGAAGAGAATCCATTTTGGGTCCGGACGGAAATGAATTGCTTAGGGAATCTAAGGTTGTCCGGCTCAGGTTTAGCCTTTGCTGAGGAAAAATTCTCTTCCCAGAGAGTGTAAAGTTCAGCAAAGATGGGGGGTTCCTCCAGTAAAGAGCCCAAACCAGGCTTATCCCTGGAGGGATTGTAGTGCAGAGGGAGGGAAAAGAGGCCTTCAAGAATATGCATAAGCCGATGTAGTGAAGAGATAGTAGTGTAATGTTGTACCGTGTTAGCCATTGAAAGAGTGAAGAAATCAGGCGATACCTTTTAGAGGCTAACTGAGTATATTTATAAGTAAGCTTTCAGAAGTACTAGCTTCCTTCATCAGACATGGTGTTATACAAGAACTGAAAATTCACAGATTTTTTATACCCTATACACATGGTCTTCAAAGGATTTTACAGTCCTTAAAAAAACCAAAACAAAATGCAATCTAAGTAGAGAAGTTATTTACAACCAGTCAAAAAACAATCTGGAAAGTTGTGGTGCGTGACGGAGGGATCAGTAATTCTTGCTGTTATCTGTTTGCTATCAGGAGGTGATTTGTGACCCTCACAGGTCATACATAGTGTGACATGAAGCTGGCAGGAATATTAAGTCCAAATTGCAGAGTTTTAAATTTTTGCATAAACTTGTACTCCCATTGTTTCCTCTCCTCCTGCGTCTTAAAATGTCCCATTAAAACCACAACCCGCAAATCTTCAATAGAGTGGTCTTCTCCGGAGAAATGTGCGGCCACTGGGAGATCGGTTCTGCTGTTATTAATGGTGGATCTGTGTGAGTTCATGCGCTGACTAAGTCTCTGCCCTGTTTCCCCCACATAGAGGCCTGTGGTGGGACATTGCACACACATTATGAGGTACACCACATTGGAAGACCTGCAGGAGAATGTCCCCCTAATTCTGTGCACCTGTTGTGACTGTGGGACAGGTACACTGTCAGTGCTGCTTGCAGGTCATGAAGAGATGTCAGAAAATGTGCAGAAAGCCTGGTAAGCCTAAGACAGGAGGTTTAGATGTTGCCTAAGTTTAGGATGTCAAAAAGACGAAACTTTGAATGTTGAAACCTGGAGAAATGTTACTATAGACATCAAGGAAGGGTTGATTTAAGTCCATTGAGAAGGATTTGATGTCAGTATTAGTTATGGTATGCAGGAGGAAGGGCGTAGCCTTAGTAGCCCTAGCGCTTCAGCACCATCTTTAGTATAAATCCCCTCACCGTACAGGTGACCGGCAGGCTGGACCTGCCTTACATGTAGACAGTAAAATCTGTTACATTTTGCGTCCTTTTGTTATGAACCATCCCCAATAAATCCTCATTGTAGAAAGACTGTCATGGAGACTTAGAAAATGAACAAGGTGCCCCTGTCCCAAATGTGTGAACATGTATGTGTACGTTGTAGTAATCAAAAGGAGACGTCCGCTTGTGTTTCAGCGCTGACTAAGTGAATTAGAAGTCACTCACATATCTGCTCTGTAATGTCTTTTATGTATAATTTTGTTACGGTGATCGGGGTATTGACTGGATCCCATAGATTGTAAGCCCTTGTGGGCAGGGCCCTCTATCCCACTGTGCCAGTGATCACTGTTAGTATTATCTGTTTTGTATATCTTGTGTACCGTATGTAAACCCTCAGATGTAACGCACCATGGAATTAATATAATAATGTACAGCACCATGGAATTAATATAATAATGTACAGAGCACCATGGAATTAATATAATAATATACAGAGCACCATGGGATTAATATAATAATGTACAGCACCATGGGATTAATATAATAATGTACAGAGCACCATGGGATTAATATAATAATGTACAGAGCACCATGGAATTAATATAATAATGTACAGCACCATGGGATTAATATAATAATGTACAGCACCATGGAAATAATATAATAATGTACAGAGCACCATGGAATTAATATAATAATGTACAGCACCATGGGATTAATATAATAATGTACAGAGCACCATGGGATTAATATAATAATGTACAGCACCATGGGCTAAATATAATAATGTACAGAGCACCATGGAATTAATATAATAATGTACAGAGCACCATGGGATTAATATAATAATGTACAGAGCACCATGGGATTAATATAATAATGTACAGCACCATGGGATTAATATAATAATGTACAGAGCACCATGGGATTAATATAATAATGTACAGCGCCATGGGATTAATATAATAATGTACAGAGCACCATGGGATTAATATAATAATGTACAGCACCATGGAATTAATATAATAATGTACAGCACCATGGGATTAATATAATAATGTACAGAGCACCATGAAAGTAATATAATAATGTACAGAGCACCATGGGATTAATATAATAATGTACAGAGCACCATGGAATGAATATAATAATGTACAGAGCACCATGGGATTAATATAATAATGTACAGCACTATGGGATTAATATAATAATGTACAGAGCACCATGGGATTAATATAATAATGTACAGAGCACCATGGGATTAATATAATAATGTACAGAGCACCATGGGATTAATATAATAATGTACTGCGCCATGGGATTAATATAATAATGTACAGCACCATGGGATTAATATAATAATGTAAAGCACCATGGAATTAATATAATAATGTACAGAGCACCATGGAATTAATATAATAATGTACAGAGCACCATGGAATTAATATAATAATGTAAAGCACACCATGGAATTAATATAATAATGTAAAGCACCATGGAATTAATATAATCATGTACAGAGCACCATGAAATTAATATAATAATGTACAGCACATGGGATTAATATAATAATGTACAGAGCACCATGGAAGTAATATAATAATGTACAGAGCACCATGGAATTAATATAATAATGTACAGCACCATGGAAGTAATATAATAATGTACAGAGCACCATGGGATTAATATAATAATGTACAGCACCATGGGATTAATATAATAATGTACAGCACCATGGGATTAATATAATAATGTACAGAGCACCATGGAATTAATATAATAATGTACAGAGCACCATGGAATTAATGTAATAATGTAAAGCACCATGGAATTAATATAATAATGTACAGAGCACCATGAAATTAATATAACAATGTACAGCACCATGGAATTAATATAATAATGTACAGAGCACCATGGGATTAATATTATAATGTACAGAGCACCATGGAATTAATATAATAATGTACAGAGCACCATGGGATTAATATAATATTGTACAGCACCATGGGATTAATATAATAATGTAAAGCACCATGGAATTAATATAATAATGTACAGCGCCATGGCATTAATGGTGCTATATAAATAAACAATAATAATAATCCCTTATTTAAGGCTTCTGCCTGCTCTGCTGATATATTCTGAGTACTTACTAACCTCATTGAATTGTTTGTAATTCTGGAGTGTGTAGAAGTTGGATTGTCTTGCATTGTCCTTGAGGAGTAATCTCTAGTAATCTCTAGCAGTCTCTGGTAGTCTATAGAAGTCTCTCGTAGTCTCTCATAGTCTCTAGTAATCTCTAGCAGTCATTCGTAGTCTCTAGTAATCTCTAGCAGTCTCTCGTAGTCTCTAGAAGTCTCTTGTGGTCTCTAGTAATATCTAGTAGTCTCTAGCAGTCTCTGGTAGTCTATAGCAGTCTCTCGTAGTCTCTCATAGTCTCTAGTAATCTCTAGCAGTCATTCGTAGTCTCTAGTAATCTCTAGCAGTCTCTGGTAGTCTATAGCAGTCTCTCGTAGTCTCTCATAGTCTCTAGTAATCTCTAGCAGTCATTCGTAGTCTCTAGTAATCTCTAGCAGTCTCTCGTAGTCTCTAGCAGTCTCTTGTAGTCTCTAGTAATATCTAGTAGTCTCTAGCAGTCTCTGGTAGTCTATAGCAGTCTCTCGTAGTCTCTCATAGTCTCTAGTAATCTCTAGCAGTCTCTCGTAGTCTCTAGCAGTGTCTCGTAGTCTCTAGTAATCTCTAGCAGTCTCTTGTAGTCTCTAGCAGTCTCTCATAATCTCTAGCCGTCTCTCGTAGTCTCTAGTAATCTCTAGCTGTCTCTAGCAGTCTCTCGTAATCTCTAGCAGTCTCTTGTAGTCTCTAGCAGTCTCTAACAGTCTCTAGTAATCTCTAGCAGTCTCTAGTAATCTCTAGCAGTCTCTCATAGACTCTAGCAGTCTCTAGTAATCTCTAGCAGTCTCTCTTAATATCTAGCAGTCTCTTGTAGTCTTTAACAGTCTCTAGTAATCTCTAGCAGTCTCTCATAGACTCTAGCAGTCTCTTGTAGTCTCTAGTAATCTGTAGCAGTCTCTCTTAATCTCTAGCAGTCTCTTGTAGTCTTTAACAGTCTCTAGTAATCTCTAGCAGTCTCTTGTAGTCTTTAACAGTCTCTAGTAGTCTCTAGTAATCTCTAGCAGTCTCTAGTAATCTCTAGTAGTCTCTAGTAATCTCTAGCAGTCTCTAACAGTCTCTAGTAATCTCTAGTAGTCTCTAGTAATCTCTAGCAGTCTCTAACAGTCTCTAGTAATCTCTAGCAGTCTCTAGTAATCTCAAGCAGTCTCTCTTAATCTCTAGCAGTCTCTTGTAGTCTTTAACAGTCTCTAGTAATCTCTAGCAGTCTCTCTTAATCTCTAGCAGTCTCTTGTAGTCTCTAACAGTCTCTAGTAATCTCTAGCAGTCTCTAGTAATCTCTAGCAGTCTCTAGTAATCTCTAGCAGTCTCTCTTAATCTCTAGCAGTCTCTTGTAGTCTCTAACAGTCTCTAGTAATCTCTAGCAGTCTCTAACAGTCTCTAGTAATCTCTAGCAGTCTCTAGTAATCTCTAGCAGTCTGTAGTAATCTCTTCCTCCCACTATAAGAACGCAGAGTAATTTGATACATGAATATGATTGTTTAGAACAAGGTTTAGAAGATGAAGAACCATTGTTAATGCAGATTTTGAGTTCTTGGAAATACTGAACTATAGATTCATTCTTGCGAGTGTCTGAGGGACCTGGGAAGTCACTGTTAACAAGGATGTACATAGGACTAGTATTTGTAATACAGATGGGAAACCTATGTATACAGGCCTGGAAATAGTCAGGTGAAGAAGCCGCCAAAAGATGTACATAGGATATTGTCCCAGGTCCAGCCTAAACACAATCCAATGGCTGGGCAACTCAGACTACAGTGTGCCTTACTTATACCTCCTAATGTCACCTCTGCACGTCACTATTATAATTAATTTATTTATTATGCTTACTTATATATCGCCATCATAGTCCGCAGCGCTTTACAGACATTGACAGTCACTGTCCCATGTAGGGCTCACAATCTTCATTCCCTATCAGGATGTCTTTGGAGTGTCACTAAAATCCCTTTAGCAAGAGATTCAGGGGGGAGAAAGGAGAGTCAGACAACTTATACACACAAGTATTTTCTGCTGACAGTATAGAATAACATGATTGTATACAACAAGAACCTGTAGGGTTTGGTCATGTAAATGAGGAATCTATTGCTAACCTTGATTTTGAGTTCTTTTGTAGATGGCTCTCGATTTGGGAAGAATGGCAGATTCTACACCGGATATGCCATGGTCACTGAACACGAGATAACACAAGCAGAATCCCCTAAAAGCTCTCACTGACACAGTGTAGCATGGCTGAGGGTAAGCCCGCTGTGTCTTTGGTATAGCAGGACTATTGTCCGATCTGTGCGTTTAATGCTAAGCCCATAAAGGATTTCCAGGCTGTTCAGGAGGTGATGGAGACCCTGCTGCTGCCCAAACAGGTGGGTATAGTCAAGGTCAAGGCACACACCAAGGCTGGTACAAAGAAAGTAGAGGTAACGTGTGGGCAGATGCTGCCACCAAACTAGCTGCAGAAAAGCCTAGGGAACATGCCTCAGCACAGGGGGTCACCATACTGGGCCAAAACTCTCAGCTCTCTTCTCAGGTTCTAAAAACAATACAGGACCAAAACGGCCCAGAAGAAAAGAAGACCTGAAAACCACAAGGAGGGAAAAAGGATGAACAAGTCCTCATGGCCAGTGGTGAGGGAGTATGTTACCGAGAGCATTGTTCCCAATGATGGCGCAGGCAGCTCAAGTGCACCTCTCGGAAGTAGCCATGTGTGACCTGGTGAGCAGATGATGGGTAGCTGCAGGATTTAGCATCACTGCAGTCAGATACGTGTAAGCCTGCATAACGTGTGTCAGACACAATGTAAGCCAAAAAGTAAAAGGTTCCTCAGAAACACACCCCGAAGCCCTTGTACCTGTTCCAGAGATTTCGGGTGAGCTATATACAGTTACCAGAGGTGGGAGGGTATGAGTACGTGCTTGTGTGTAGTGATCTCTCTTCAGGATGGCCTGAGGCATTTCTGGTGCAGAAAAGAGACTGCAGATAGACTACTGAAAGAAGTAGTGTGCAGGTATGGGATCCCCGAGACCATCGGAAGGGATTGTGCATTATATATATATATGTATATTTATTCCCACCTATAGTTGTAATATTCATTCTGTTTATATCAATGCCAGTATTCAACTTTTATGCTTTATATAAGATTAAATTCGCTTTCCGGAAACGTCCCCTAAAAGAAGGAAGTAGGATGTTGTGATGTTCCACAGAGGTGCAACTTTAGGTTGGAATCCAGTCAAGAAAATTTTAAAGTCTGGCAGTTTGCCGTTATGGTAACCTGAAGTACAGCTCAGAGGTTCTGAACGCCTCTGAGACCTCCACCCCCATTGTGTCCTGTGTGGTGGGACAGGTGGAGGGAGGCTCTTTTGTCCTCCCATTTTTTCCTAAAAGGATTTTGAGTGTTAACTACTGACATTTTAGTAGTTTTCTCCTCTTCAGCTGTTCATCTCTTTTCCTTGGGAGCTTTTTACTCCTGAGGCTTCCTTGGTTCTCCCTGCTGCGCTCTGTGTCAGTGGCCGTTCTGGCCTGGCTGACCGATTCAGCAGAGCTTCGTCCTGTTTCCCTGGGGACCCTTTTTTTCTGTTACACTTTTGTGGCCTACTTCCTGTACCGCTGGATTGCACTGCCGGCCTAGTTTTAAGGCCATTCTCTTTAGCGCTGTAGCGGTAGTAAAGATCCCGTTGTTAAGGGTCTCTAAAAGAGTTTGTGTATATAAGGTTTATGGGGAAGTCTGGTCTCTCCTCCCTATCTTTGTAAACTTTCCTCCCTGAGACAATGGTTGTCACTTATAGGGGGAGGCCTCAGTACGCTTCCTTTTGTTTGCTGCTTGTCAGTACGCTTGTTTGCCCTGCTATTTATACATATAGCCATTCCATCTGCAGGGTATTACCTCTGCATTTTTTCCGGTCTCCTGTTACTGTCAAACATACTGTTCTGACTTTTATTGATGTCCTCCTCTGCTTCCAGTGGCAGCGGTGACTCCAGAAGGGAAAGGTCCTCCAAGCTGAAACATTTCGCTTATACAGAGTGCAACATCCCTCTACCTGATGGTATGACTACACTTGCTGTCGCCAATGCCGTAGGACCCCATCTGAGAATCCGTTCATACGTGACGTAATTGTGTGGGTCAAGGAGCATGAAGGAGATCCAGGACTCGATTTCTCAGATCTGTAAGAAGCCTCGTACTAAGAGACATTCTCAGTCAGTTCCATTAGAGGAGGAATTTCATGTGCTCAATGAGTCGCTCTCATCTGATGAAGACACTTCGGAAAATCCCAGCAGTCCTCTTTTTCCCTTGGAAAGGATGCATAGGCTGCTGAAGTCCATCCGGTCAAGGGACCGAGATGTTGAACTTGGGGAAGCCTCTAGTTCCACCAATAGGGGGCCTAGGGCCTTCCAAGTGGACGAGACACTGGATAAAGCTATGACAAGGGAGTGGAGACATCCCAAAAAGGCAACCTATTTTATCCAGGAGGTTTAGGACCCTATTTTCCATCACTGAGTCTCAGCAGTATCGTTGGGGTCCCCCACCTAAGGTGGATATGGCAGTAGCTAAATTGTCATACCATGCAGCAAAAGATGGCTCCAATCTCCAAGTCTGTATACATAGACGCATGGAGTGCACCCTTAGGAGGGCTTATTCCTCGGCCTCTGCTCAGTCTTCTGTGGGCATCGCCTCCAACAAGGTAGCGAATAAGCTGCACTCCGACCTGGCCCAACTGGAGAGGTACATTAACTCTGGAGTCTCCAGAGACAATCTATTATCCTTTATGGGTGTGGTTTCCTTGGCATCAGAGTATCTAGTGGACGCTTCCGTACACCAAGTCAAGATGGCTGCCAAAACTATGGTCCTCTCTACAGCTGCTAGAAGGCCATTATGGTTGAAAGCCTTGGAGAGTGGACAATGTGTCCAAGTATAACTTATTCTCCCTACCCTTTGAGCTGGGTAAACATTTTGGCAGAGGCCTGGATGACATCATGGGAGGTCTTTCCGATAAAAAGGATAAGTCCCTTCTGCAGTCTTTTAGAGGAAAAGCAGGACCTTCTGGACGGGGCAGAAGTTATCAGCAGCCACCTCAGTCTACGCTCCAATATCAGAAGCATTTCTAGATATCAGTCCAGAGGGGCTGGATGTAAATTCCCCAAGGAAGGGGACAGAAAGAAGCCTGGCTTTTGACGCCAGCTTCTCGCCTCCTGCAGCAGCCAATAATCCTGTTGGGGAATGCCTCTCCCATTTTTCTCACCTACTGGCAGGAGAAGATCCAAGACCTTGGGTCTTACAGGTAACACAGCAAGGTTATGCGGCCGATTTTCTTTGCCTGCCAGAACACAGATTCATTGCAACCTGCTTTCATCCTGCACTGAAACAGGTTATACTGGAAAATTCCATTCTGGAATACCTGGGCAAGAGGGCCTTGGAAAAAGTTTCCCCCTCAGAAGAAGGTTTTGGTGTCTACTCTCCAGACTTCCCGCTACCAATATAATCTATGATTATAGTCCTAATTTATCTAAATCTCTTCATAAGGAAAGAGCGTTTACCGAATGGAGACTGTGAAGTCGGTGACATCCTTTCTGCAAAGCGATGTTCTTGTCACTCTTGACCTAAAGGATGCGTACTTACATGTTCCAGTTATCCTCCTCACAGAAGGTATATGAGAATTTCTGTATCAATTGCCGGCCACAGGAGGCCTAGTCAGAAACCATCCTGCTCCAGCACCTGCTGACAACTGTGTCTTTTCTCCAGCACCTAGGCTGGCTAATAAACCGGGAGAAGTCATAGGTGATTCCTTCCACACCGAAGAAGCTTCTGAGGTTCATCCTGACTCTGTCCGCCTAGAAATTTCTTTACCTCTGACAAGGAGAGAAAAGATAATCAGAGCAGTTCAGTATCTTCTCAAGACACGTCTGGTGTTCATCATAACAACTATGAGAGTCCTAGGCCTCATGTCAGCCTCAGTCGATGCAGTCCCTTGGACTTTATGGCATATGCGTGCCCTCCAGTCGGAAGTACTAGGGGTCAGGAATCATGGCCCTCTGAGTCTTGACAAGAGGTTCAGACTTTCTCCCAGAACCCGTCTTTCTCTTTACTGGTGGATACACCTGAAAGTCAGATGTCCATGGTCCAACCTAGTTGGACCCTGTTGACCGATGCATCCTTTTCAGGATGAGGATCCCATCTGTACGAAAAGGCCGTGCAAGGAGTCTGGAGCAGGCTAGAAAGGATAGCATCACCCATCTGGAGGGAACTCAGAGCAGTTTACCTGGCACTCCTCTATTTCTCTCCTCTTCTCAGAGGAAGAGCTGCCAAGATCTGGTCTGACAACATTGCGACCATAATAAACAGGGAGGCACCAGATCGTTATCCCTCCTCAGGGAGGCAGGTCTGATTTTCACCTGGGCAGAGAAAAATGTGACCCATCTCTCCACAGTTCACATCAAGGGCTCCTTGAACATAGTAGCGGATCAGTTGAGTTGGTGTCTTACCGTATCAGGAGAATGGTCTCTCAATCAAGAGTGTTCCACCAGATCACCCTGAAGTGGGGTCTTCCAGAAGTAGACCTTATAGCAACCAGACTCAACACCAAGATAGAGACGTTGTGCTCACTGTATCAGGAGGACTATCTCTTGGCAGAGGATGCCCTGTCCATCCCTTGGAGGTTCTTCTCTACAATATCCATGATACCGATGGTCCAACTCAGATTTCTTCCTGGATTTAACCCTAAGGTGCCCTCTCGGGCTAATATCAACCAGGTTGTCTCCTTACCAGTTTTTTTTCCCAGCCCCATCTTCCAAGGAGGAGGGAAAACTCCATACACTGGATGTAGTAAGGTGTCTCCAAATTTAACTTCTGCGTACACGGCCCTTCAGAAGATCGGAGAACCTCTTAATTAATATATATGGGTAGAGACAAAGGTTTCCAAACCCTCTTTATCAAGATGGATTAAGGAAGCAATTAAAACTTCTTTTTGCTCTCATGGGTTAATATCATCCGAGTTCATCAGAGCCCATCCAACAGAGGGCTGTGTCGGCCTCCTGTGCTGAGAGTTGGTCTTGCCTTTTTTTTTTTTGTTTAGAAAAGTTTTTTATTGAATTTTTACAGCAAATACAATGAAAATACAACTCGCCTCAGAAAGGAGGCTAGATGGTACATAGGTTTGCAAGAAACCATTGAGTAATAAAGCAATTATGAGATTATCACATAGCAAGAAGTAGAATACATTTGAACAACTTAGAATCGCAGGAGATACAATTTTGAAGGTTATTGGTGAATTTGCTATAATATCTAGGAGAACTTGGTTATGCGTGACTTAGCTTAAGACATAAGGAGGTGTTAGTAGAGGAAGGTGAGGGAAGTGAGAAGAGCTAATTATTAGGTTAGGAATGAGAAAGAAGAAGAGAGGAAGAAGGAGGTTGGGTAGTCGAGTGCGCTGTTTCCGCGGAAGACAGTCCCAACTCAGAGGAGAAAGTATGAAGGCCAGACTTAGTATTAGGGATAAAAGGAGAAGAGATGGCGGCTGTATTAAGTAGGGCAGACAAGCCAAGGCGACCAGGTTTTCCGAAATTTGTGTGGGTTCTGTTTTGCCAACTGGAGAGTTCTTCGAACCTGGCAATTGGAGAGACTTTAGTTAACCACAATTGCTTGGTGGGAACGTCATTTTGAAGCCAAAAGAGAGGGATGAGCGTTTTAGCAGCAGCCAGTAAATGTGACATCAAATTCACTTTAGAAGGTTTGTATTGACAAGAGGGTAGCAATAGAAAGAGTATTTCCAGCGTTAAAGTAAAGGGTTGGTTGGTAATTTGCCAGATTGTATCCTGTACATCCTTCCAAAAGGGTTGTATGAGTGGACAGTTCCACCAGATATGGGTATACATTCCTTTGCCTGATTTGCAACGCCAACACAGATTTAAGGAAGACAGTGAATGATGAAGTAGCCAGGCAGGAGTACGATACCATCTCGTGAGCAGTTTGTAATGATTTTCCTGTAGATGGACACAAGGAGAATGGCCATGTGCCGATAGAAGTATTTTCTCAGTGTCTTCCTTTGAAAGGTTGACGCCAAGTTCAGATTCCCAGGAGGAGAGGAAAGCCGGTTTAGCATATCTTATAGGATGGAAGTATTTGTCGAGGACATGATATATTTTCATTAACATCTGGGAGGCTGCAGAGAGGGCAGTTTCAAAGGTGTCTCCAGAACTCTTTCAATTTCAGGAGGGAGGTGAAGCAATGTTTCATGTGATTGTGAGGAAGAAAAGCAATGGTGGGATTTCCGATAAGAGCTAGGGCTTGTGTCGTGAAGTCAGGTCCGTTGTGAGTAAAGGCATCCCATAAAGTGAAAGAGTTAAATTTCTTCCATAGGCCTTCGTAGGAAGCGCAAGTCTGAGTGAGGAGAGCAGGCACTAGTTTTAAGGGAGTCAAAGGGAGATAGCCTAGAGGCAAGAAGACCACCAATTTCTCACCATGTTTCACATGCGCCCTATAGGAGCTGATCAGATTTTTTGAGTTGGTATCCTTTAGAGCCATAAAGCCACAGTAAAGCTTGTAAGTTGGAAACAAAGGTGGCAATAGACAGGTCATGGATAGTTTTTGAAGATCCCAATCCCAAAAGATCAATCCATCTGGAAAGTTGTATTGATTTGTACTACATTTGAATATCAGGCAGTCCTATCTCCCCAGCGGATTTTCTTTTCAACAAAAGGGAGAGTAATAATCTGAGTCTTTTGCCCCACCATATGAACCCATATGAACTTAGAGAACAAGGAACGTACTGATTTGAAGAAGGAGTTGGGCAGGTAGCATGGGTAGTCTGTATAGTATCTTGGGGAGTATTTACGCTTGCAATAGATTACGTTGTCCAAAGCAGGAGAAAGGGAGGGAGTCATAGGTATGTAAAACATTGCGGAATTCAGAGAGGATAGGAGTGTACGCGAAAACACTGATCAGGGTCAGCTGTCAGGTGTATTCCCAAATACTTGATAGAGTTGGATGACCATACGAAAGGGATGGAGGGTCTGATTAGTTCAGCGGTCTGATGCGGGAGGGAGATGTTCAGGACTTCCGATTTAGAAAAATTCACTTTATAGTCAGAGATTTTTGCGTAGTCAGTCAATAGGTCAATTACAGCCGGGAGATCAGTTTGAGGGTTAGATATCAAGAGGACATCATCAGCGAAAGCAGTATACGTCATAGTTAACTTGTCAATCTGATATCCTTTGATAGTGGGTTGGTGGCGAATAGCTTGAAGGAGGGTCTCTAAGACTAAATTAAAAAGGTAGGGGGAGAGAGGACAACCCTGTCTAGTACCATTGTGGATCGGGAAGCTAGGGGAGAGTGTGTCATTTATTCTCAACTCAGCATAAGGGGTGGAGTAGAGGGAGAAGATCGCCACAATAAATGGGGGTGGTAATTGGAAAACCGCTAAGGTAGCTCTCATAAATTTTTCTGCATAGTTTTCCTGGCATGAGTAATCACATGTATAAGCTTGGTGGAGTTATCCCTTCCCTCTCTGCCCGTAATAAATCCAACTTGGTTTTCATGTATGAGGGTTGGCATAACAGGCTTAAGTCTAGAGGCCAGTAGCTTCGCCCAGATCTTCAAGTCTACATTTAGTAGAGAAATAGGCCTATAGCTTCTGCAGGAGGTAGGATTCTTGCCTTCCTTAGGTATAAGCGTAATGTGAGCTTCCAAAGCTTGTTTCGGTAGAGGTTCGCCTCCGAATACTACATTACAAGAAGTGAGGTGAGGTAGGAGAATGGACTGGAAGGTCTTGTAGTAAGATAATAGGAGGCCATCAGGTCCCGGGTTTTTACCTTTAGGAAAGCTGTTCATTACTGCTGTAATTTCTTCCAGAGTCATTGGGGCTGTGAGGGAGGATTTCTCTGCCTCCGATAAGTGGGAGTTGATTTAGGGAGTCTAAAAAGGTCGTGATTAACTCTGCTTTCCTATAAGGGGTAGAAGAGGGAGTAGAGACTTCTAAGTTGTATAGTTCAGAGTAGAAGTCCAGGAAGGCTTTCGTGATGTGGGGGGTAGACTGCTGGGGGACTCACACTTTGTCTTCACACAAGAAATGAAACATTTAGCTTTTGATTTTTTGATAAGCGCAGACATGAGTTTACCCCCTTTGTCGCCATGTGCATAGAGTCGGTGGCGATAATGTAGGAAGTTCTTGGCAGTTCTCAGGTTGTTGAGGTCCCTCAGGTCTTCTCTATATTTGAAGAGTTCATCCTGTCTAGATACAACCTTGGACAATTTCCTGGATCTTTCTATGGAGGAAATTTCAGAGAGCAATAGGTCAATTTGATGTTTCGAGTCTTTCCTGAATTTGGATGTGAGGGAGATAAGGACGCCTCTAATGAAGGCTTTGTGTGCTTCCCAAAGCATAGGGGTGGACATATCAGGGGTGGAATTAATCTCAAAGTATTATTTCAGGTGTGTAGAGATCGTAGTAACTATATCTTGTTTGCCCAGGAGGATCTCATTCAGTCTCCAGGATCTGTCCCTACGTGGGAGGTTGTGTAAAATGATAGAGGACCAGACTGGAGCATGATCTGATAGGGTGATGGCTTCAATCTTGGTTTTGGAGTTAGAGGATGCATGAGATTGGGATAGAAAGATGCAGTCTAGACGGTAGGATTGTCTGGCATTAGAGTAGAAGGAGTAATCTCGGGTGAAGGGGTTGTGAAGACGCCACACATCAATCAGACAGAGCTCACGGAGTGTTTGCTGCAATTTGCCCAAGGCTTTCCGTGGAGTTTGGAAAAAGCCTAAAGAGGAGTCTACCTGAGGGTTCAGCGTAAGGTTCAGATCTCCAGCCATGACTATAGGGCCTTCTGCAAAAACTTGGAGCTTGTGCAGGATATCAAGCAACCAAGGAAGTTGGTGTTGATTTGGAGCGTAGATGTTCACAAGAGTGATATTCTGGTTGGCAATGGTAGCTTTGATGAAGAGGGCCCTGCCTTTCGAATCTTCATAAGTTGTAGAGTAGATGAAAGGAACTGAGTGATGAATGAGTGTTGATACACCTTTCGTGGTAGAAGAAGGATGCTTACAGTGGAAGGCCTGATTGTAGTATTTCTGTGGCAGTTTAGGAATCCTATCTCCTTTGAAGTGGGTTTCTTGAAGGAAGACTACACTGGAGTTGAGTTTGCGTAAGAGCAAGTATATCTGTGCCCTTTTGTTTGGTGAATTAAAGCCATTCACATTAAATGTTGTGAAGACAAGTTTAGCCATGATTTGGTGGGATGAGGTAATTCAGGTACCAACCTAAGTTAGTAAATGTTAGTGGAGGAAGGGCAGAAAGAGACGAGGAAGCTAGAAGAGTAGAAGGAGCAGAAAAGTGGGGTAGGGGAGGAGTGAAAGGAGGAGGAGAATACAGAGGAGAAGAGGGAAAGCAGTTGAGCGTAGCAATGTTAAGCCAAGTTCCAAGAAAAAACAAAAATGTGTAAAGTCAAACTGCATAAAGTCAAACTCAGTGGAAGCGCCTCCAAGAAGCAAAGGTTGTCAGTAGACTAACCAATAATGAGGGTGGGGGTAGAAGAAATTCTGACAGGAAAGGGCAGGACGTGGGCTCTCTAGAGAAATATGAGTGAGCATATCACTGAGACCATTATGGGAAAGGTAATTTGAGATGATGGTCTGTTTCATGGACATTGCATTCAGACGGTATAAAATGGGGTCGACCGAAGCATATACTTCGGCCGTGCTCTATATAGGAGGATGACTAAACAAGGCCGTGTGGTGCTGAAAGAAAGCATGGAGCGAAGAAAGGGGGTGGGAGTGGTAGATCAGTTCAGGGTGAGGAGGAAAGGGAGGAGAGAGGGTTAGATATCTGTACCCAATATGATGTACAGGAATATAGTATAACACAGCGTCCCCAAAAACCAGCTTGGGGAGCTGAGGGAGGGAGGTGATCTCGTCGAGAAGGTGATGCCAGGATGGGACATCTACTGGAGGTATTTCAAGCAAGTCTCAGGAGGAGGCCACATCTTCAGGCGTGTGGATGATGATGCGTCTCCCATCTTTCAGAATCGACAAACCAAACGGGAACAACCAGGCATAGCTGTAGCCGTTTTAGCGCAGGGCATCAAGTAGAGGTCTCAGCAGCCGGCGCTTCTGGAGTGTGGACGGCGCCAGGTGCTGAAATAGCCGGATCTCTTCTCCACTGAAAACGATCTTGTCTTTCTCCCGCGCAGCTCTGAGGACCTCCGTGGTGTTGGCCAAGGTAAATAGACCACAGATGACATCTCTGGGGGGGTCTCCTTGTCTGGGTTTAGGAAGCACCGCTCTATGGATCCTTTCTTTCTTAATTGAGGCCGCCCTGCCGCAAGAGGTCAGAGAAAAGAGTGATAGCAAAGTTAACCAGGGCAACAGGTTGTAGAGACACAGGGAGGCCCTTGATCCGCAGGTTGAGTCTGCAATTTCTATTCTCCAGATCTTCCATCTGTGAGAGAGCCTTGTTGAGATGGGAGCGTTGCTCCAAGAGTTGTTGTGCAAGATGATCAAAGTAAGAGACAATGTCTGAGAAACGGGTTTCTAGATTATCCACTTGCTTGCCTACCGCTCTAAAATCTGCTTTTAGGTCAGCGAGCTCAGAGAGAACCGGTGCTACAGCCTGTGATAGCGCTTTCCTGAAGAAGTATTTAGTGAATACATTTGTTGGAACCTCTGGGTGATCATTGCTGGGGATGTTGTCCATATCAGAATCTTTAGCTGCCTCCCCGTTGCTAAAGTCTTCGTTGCCATCTTGCGTGCCAATAGAGGGGAGTGTGCAGCCTTCTTTCGGAAGTATTTCTGCATGCCAGGCTGCTGGTGTTTCCCTCCCGGCATGCCAGGGGTGCCAGGGTTCCTATCTCTAGTGATGTTGCCCATTTTCAGACAGAATTGTGATGTTGGAGAATCACTTTAGCCCAAGGTCTGACGGAGGTGAAGGCTCAAGCTGCCACCAGGATCAATGGTCAGGCTCCACCTCCTCAGTCTTGCCTTTTGAGCAGATTTGTGCAGTCGCTTTTGGTCATCTCAACTGACCTTTGTTAAACACTATCGGTTAAATGTCCGTAGTTCAGAGGCTACTGCCTTTAGACATTCATACTGAGTTAAGCACTGTAGTGCGAGAGAACCCTCCCTGATTCGCTCCGGATGAATTTATTTATTATTTATTTATTATGCTTACTTATATAGCGCCATCATATTCCGCAGCGCTTTACATACATTGACAGTCACTGTCCCATATAGGGCTCACAATCTACATTTTCCTATCAGTATGTCTTTGGAGTGTGGGAGGAAACCCACGCAAACACGGGGAGAACATACAAACTCCTTGCAGATGTTGTCCTTGGCAGGATTCGAACCCAGGACTCCAGCGCTGCAAGGCTACAGTGCTAACCACTGAGCCACCGTGCTGCCCTATGAATCTTGTAAAGTGTTTAGGGTCAGTAACTCTTACCCTAACTTACATTCACAATTGATGGTGCGGGGTCAGTGTGTCTTAAACAAACTTACTGGCACTCTCTTTCTACACACTTTGAGTGGCAGTGGCCCCATGCCCTCTCTATCTTCTCTCGAGGCGGGTCCCAGGAGGCAGCACTTGGAAGATGGGCTCGGGAGGTAGCAAGCGGGACTCTGCAGCAGATACACAATATATATATATCTATATACACTGTGAGAAGCTGACAGGCAGAGTGCTGGAATCACGGTATATCTCCCCCAGATTTCTGACCTGTGTGGTCCAGGGTGGGTCTTGAATAGGCTCCAGCCTCAGGTGTAGGTTCCAGGCTCATTACTAGGCCATAAAAGGCTCCAGAGCCTGCACTTCAGGGCAAATCCTGGGAGTGAGAGGAGGCGCCTGGGTCTGTCCTGATACACTGAGTCTGCTGAGACTGGATTGTGCTAAGTTGCTTGTTTGTGTGGCTGGTAGTAAGCCACACGTATAGTTAGTTTGCTTTTGCTGTTTAGTTAGAGCTCGGACGAGCAGGACTTTCTTTCACACCGTTTTTTGTGCCTGAAGTTAAGGCTGTATTTTGTTTTGCTCATATTTGTGCCTGACGTGAAGGTTTATTTATTTTGCTGTTTCATTAAATAAACCTGTTTTGCGTCCCTGTCTCTGACTGGTTGGGTCCGCACCACTGCTGCTACTGAGCTACCTTCCCCACACCATGAGAACACAATATATTAGAAATAGAATATTAGTAAAAGCAGCAAAAACTAGGATTATCATTTTCCTTTATCATGTGAAGCTCATGGACAAGAAACTTGTGCCTGATGGTAGAGACACAGGACCTCTCCAGCTTACCACCACAACAAGCCATGTACACATTGTGGTGGGAATATGCACATTCGTGAGGGTGTTGCATGTAAGACATCCTCTAACATCTGAGGTGAATATTCTGAATATCTAGTCATGCTCTTTGGATTAAGAATGTTCCAGCAGTTTTTCCAGAATTTGTAAACATCTTCCATGACTTGCTGTAAATCTGCGTGGTCATTGCCTCGACATCTTAATTTCCTCTCCAGACCTCACATCCCACAGAAAACATGTTCATCTTGTCCTCCTATGGCTGTTTGAAAGTCAACTTTTTGCCAAGTTGGAGAAATGGGAGTTTGAAAAATCTTCCTTGGCTACATTATCTCAGACGAGAAGCTGCGGAGAAGATCATGTCATGATCAACTGGCCTCACCCTCAGGGCTTTACAGAGACTCCCTGACAATTTCTACAGGCAGTTTATCCCTAACGTTTCCTCTCTGACTGCGTCCAACACCAAGCAATCTGTCTTCAAGGCCATTGAATCTCCTATAGGAGCCGATGCTGTTACAGAGGAGTGGTGATCTTCAGCAGAGATTCCAGACTCCATGTGCTTTACATCATCCTGCTGGGATTTCTCCTAAGACTTTCTGACCTTTCCTACAAGTAGTGATGACCTCCTCACAGACCTCTGGATCTGTCTTAGGATCTGCTCTGAGACAATCCTATATGGACTGGTCTGGCACTAATTCAGGGAAGACTTTCACCATATGGACAATATTCCCCAATTTCTCTTTACTAACAGATATTCACTTACACTATATATGGTCTGATGGGTTACAAAAATGAAGAATTTTCCACATTTCAAACAAGAATAAGATTTAATCCTAATTTTTTTTATTTCACACGTACAGGAAAACATCAAAATGGTTTCCCCCACCTTGTCAATTCTCTTGGACTTTAAAAATAAAACATTTGTCACATTATATATACATCGTCTCTCCTGTGTGAATTCTTTCATGTCTAACAAGACTTGACTGATGTTTAAAACATTTTCCACACACTGAACATGAATATGGTTTCTCTCCTGTGTGAATTCTCTCATGTGTAACAAGCCTTGATTGATTTGTAAAACATTTCCCACACACTGAACATGAATACGGCTTCTCTCCTGTGTGAATTCTCTCATGTGCAGCAAGATTTGCTTTTTGAGTAAAACATTTCCCACATTCTGAACATGAATATGGCTTCTCTCCTGTGTGAATTCTCATATGTATGACAAGACTTGATTTAACTCTAAAACATTTTCCACATTCTGAACATGAATATTGTTTATCCCCTGTGTGAACTGTCTCATGTTTAACAAGATTTGCTTTAACTCTAAAACATTTCCCACATTCTGAACATGAATATGGCTTCTCTCCAGTGTGGATTTTCTCATGTATAACAAGAGTTGCTTTATCTTTAAAACATTTTCCACATTCTGAACATGAATATGGCCTCTCTCCTGTGTGAATTTTCTTATGTTTAACAAGATTTGATTGATTCCTAAAACATTTCCCACATTCTGCACATGAATATGGCGTTTCTCCTGTGTGAATTCTCTCATGTGTAACAAGATGTGCTTTATCTTTAAAACCTTTCCCACATTCTGAGCATGAATATGGCTTCTCTCCTGTGTGGATTTTCTCATGTATAACAAGAGCTGTTTTATTCCTATAACATTTCCCACATTCTGGACATGAATACGGCTTCACTCCTGTGTGAATTCTCTCATGTATAAGAAGATTTGCTCTATTTTTAAAACATTTCCCACATTCTGGACATGAATATGGATTCTCTCCAGTGTGAATTCTCTCATGTATAACAAGATTTGCTCTATTATTAAAACATTTCCCACATTCTGAACATGAATATGGCCTCTCTCCTGTGTGAATTCTCTCATGTCTAACAAGATTAGATTTTTGAGTAAAACATTTTTCACATTCGGAACATGAATATGGCTTCTCTCCTGTGTGAATTTTTGTGTGTATATAAAGATGTGATTTTTGTGTATACCCTTTTCCACATTCACCACATTGATACTTTTTCCCTCCTTTCTGGCTGGTACTTGGGGTCACAATCTGTGATTGGTCAGAAGGTTCCTCATGATTCGGGGGATTATATGATGGATCTGTACTGTGATGTCCTGGATGTACATTAGGGGTAATGAGGTTTTCTCCTGAGCAGCGCTCCATCATATCTTCATCTTCTCCTTTATCCTTTATTGATAACATGAAGTTTCCCTCAGAGATATTACTGGGATTGTCTGTTAAATAAATAATGAAACCCATATTAATCCTATCAAATTGTGCTGCAGTTTATAATGTATCAGTGACATATCCCGGAGATACAGAGACATTACATTTATGGTTACCGGCCCTTCCACATTTCATCCACTTTCCTCTGTTTATATCCATGTGGTTAGAATACATTTTTCATACACTTCATGTTTTCTTATCGCGATTCTTTACAATAAGTGGCCACACCAGAAATAACACCTATGAATTACTGTGAGCAACTACTTAATATACTGCAATAAGCAGAGCAACCTCCTGGTGTAGACGTAGTCAGCTCCCAGGTTTACAAAGTGCTCTGGTCCCAACATGGCTGATGATGGAAGATCACATGATCAGACTTGTCCGTCAGTGGCCTCCATTTAATAACACTGCACTTGGCATAGATAACTGGCACATACAGTGGGGAAAAAAAAAGTATTTAGTCAGCCCCCAATTGTGCAAGTTCTCCCACTTATAAAGATGAGGCCGGCCTGTAATTGTCATCATAGGTAGACCTCAGCTATGAGAGACAAAATGAGAAAACTAATCCAGAAAATCACATTGTCTGATTTTTTAAGAATTTATTTGCAAATTATGGTGGAAAATAAGTATTTGGTCAATAACAAAAGTTCATCTCAATCCTTTGTTCTATCTCCTTTGTTGGCAATGACAGAGGTCAAACGTTTTCTGTAAGTCTTCACAAGGTTGGCACACACACAGGGGGTCACAGTCTCCAGTGGGATGCCTCAGGGGTCAGTATTGGAGGGGGTCACAGTCACCAGTGGGGTGCATCAGGGGTCAGTATTGGAGGGGGTCACAGTCACCAGTGGGGTGCCTCAGGGGTCAGTATTGGAGGGGTCACATTCACCAGTGGGGTGCCTCAGGGGTCAGTATTGGAGGGGGTCAGTGTCACCAGTGGGGTGCCTCAGGGGTCAGTATTGGAGGGGTCACAGTCACCAGTGGGGTGCCTCAGGGGTCAGTATTGGAGGGGGTCACAGTCTCCAGTGGGGTGCCTCAGGGGTCAGTATTGGAGGGGTCACAGTCTCCAGTGGGGTGCCTCAGGGATCAGTATTGGAGGGGTCACAGTCACCAATGGGGTGCCACAGGGGTCAGTATTGGAGGGGTTAGTCACCAGTGGAGGGGTGCCACAGGGGTCAGTATTGGAGGGGTCACAGTCACCAATGGGGTGCCACAGGGGTCAGTATTGGGCCCTCTCCTGTTTAATAGGGTTTACAGAGCAGGGTGTCCATATTTGCAGATGATACTAAACTTTGTAAGGTAATCAAAAATGAGGAGGATAATAGAATATTACAAGGGGATCTAAGGAAATTGGAAGCATGGGGGGCCGAGACTGGGCAAATGAAGTTTAATATTGACAAATGTAAGGTTATGCATTTTGGTTGATGAAATAAAATGTCTGATAATGTACTTAGTAGTAAATTACTGGGTAAGACTGACTTGAGTGAGAAAGACTTGGGGATTGTGGCGGACAATAAGCTTATCTTTAGTGACCAGTGCCAGGCAGCTGCTGCCAAGGCAAATAAGATTATGGATGCATCAAAAGAGGTCTAGACACTCATGACAAGAACATAGTTATATCTCTATACAGATCACTGGTACGGCCACACTTAGACTATTGTGCCCAATTCTGAGCCCCAGCATACAAGAAAGACATAATCAAACTAGAAACAGTGCAAAGAAGGGCAACCAAAATTATTAGGGGAATGGGTGGATTGGAGGACAACGACAGATTAAGAAACTTGGGGTTATTGAGTTTAGAGAAAAGACATCTACGAGGAGATCTAATAACAATGTACAAATACATGAAGGGACAGCACAGAGAACTTTCTAATGATCTTTTTACTCCTAGACCAGTGACAGTGACAAGGGGACGTCCTCTATACCTAGACCAGTGACAAGGGAACATCCTCTACACCAAGACCAGTGACAGTGACAAGGGGACGTCCTCTACACCTAGACCGGTGACAAGAGGATATCCTCTACACCTAGACCAGTGAGAGTGACAAGGGACGTCCTCTACACCTAGACCAGTGACAGCGACAAGGGGACGTCCTCTACACCTAGACCAGTGACAGTGACAAGGGGGACGTCCTCTACACCTAGACCAGTGACAAGGGGATGTCCTCTACACCTAGGCCAGTGACAGTGACAAGGAGACGTCCTCAACACCTAGACCAGTGACAGTGACAAGGGGACGTCCTCTACACCTAGACCAGTGACAGTGACAAGGAGACGTCCTCAACACCTAGACCAGTGACAGTGACAAGGGGACGTCCTCTACACCTAGACCAGTGACAAGGGGACATCCTCTACATTTAGACCAGTGACAAGGAGATGTCTTCTACACCTAGACCAGTGACAGTGACAAGGGGACGTCCTCTACACCTAGACCAGTGACAGTGACAAGGGGACGTCCTCTACACCTAGACCAGTGACAGTGACAAGGGGACGTCCTCTACACCTAGACCAGTGACAGCGACAAGGGGACGTCCTCTACACCTAGACCAGTGACAAGGGGACATCCTCTACACCTAGACCAGTGACAGTGACAAGGAGACGTCCTCAACACCTAGACCAGTGACAGTGACAAGGGGACGTCCTCTACACCTAGACCAGTGTCAGTGACAAGGAGACGTCCTCAACACCTAGACCAGTGACAGTGACAAGGGGACGTCCTCTACACCTAGACCAATGACAAGGGGACATCCTCTACATTTAGACCAGTGACAAGGAGACGTCTTCTACACCTAGACCAGTGACAGTGACAAGGGGACGTCCTCTACACCTAGACCAGTGACAGTGACAAGGAGACGTCCTCTACACCTAGACCAGTGACAGCGACAAGGGGACGTCCTCTACACCTAGACCAGTGACAGTGACAAGGGGATGTCCTCTACGAATGGAGGAGAGAAAGTTTCACCAGCAACATAGAAGAGGATTCTTTACAGTAAGAACAGCAAGGCTATGGAACGCTCTGCCCCAGGAAGTGGTGATGGTGGATTCATTGAACAAGTTCAAATAGGGCCTGGATGCCTTTCTTGAACAGAACAACATTACGGATTATGGGTTCTAGATTTTAAGGGCACGTTGATCCAGGGTTTTATACTGATTGCCAGATTGGAGTTGGGAAGGAATTTTTTCACATGAAATGGGACAATTGGCATAAGCCTCATGGGGGTTTTTTGCCTTCCACTGGATCAACACTGTCGGGGACTGTAGGGTTATAGGTTGGACTTGATGGACTGATGTCTTCATCCAACCTCATCTACTATGTAACTATATGTAAGGTAAATGTGATGGCGCCATCGCTCTGATCAGTAGTATTATAGAAGGGCGTACGAGGGCGAAGAGATCACAGGAGTTATTGCCCCAACCAGAATGAAAAAGCAAGTCTGGGACTTTTTCTCCATTAGAATAAATAATTTTAGATTTTATTAGTTTGGACATGGGCGCCATCAAATCACAGAGGGAGACCCGTCCCATGTAACTACCCAAATGCCGATGAAGAGGATTCTTTTGTGGACAGGTTCTGGCATACAGGTCAGGGTAACATCAGATGAAGAGGGTGGTAGCCATTGTGCAGTCCCAACATTCAAAAAGCCTGACCCGGGACAGACCTAGCCGAAGCTCGCGGGGTGGGGGTGGTGGGACTGGTGGCGGTGTAGGAGACAGCAACTACACGCGGTCGTCTCCCATGTGGAAATTCTTCTTTACATTGCCAAGCTATAAATCCATTGCTTTGTGCCAGATCTGCAAGCCGAAACTTAGCCGTGGCCGTACAGGAACAAATGTAGGAACGACATCTCTACGTTATAACATGAAAAGACATCACCATATGATTTGCCCAAAATAGACTTGACAGTGGCAGGAGAAGTGAGCAAGACTGTTCTCCTACTCTTCCCCATGATCTTCCTGGTACGCAGGCCTCAACTACACATAGCACTAGCACAGGGATCAGCAACCTTCGGCACTCCAGCTGCTGTGAAACTACAACTCCCAACATGCTCCATTCACTTCCATGGGAGTTCCAAGAACAGCAGAGCAAGTATGCATGCTGGGAGTTGTAGTTTTACAACAGCTGCAGTGCCGAAGGTTGCCTACCCCTGCACTAGCACATGGTTGTCGTTATCATCATCCAACTGCTTCTCCTCCTCGCCAACGTGACCAAGAAACAGCTGCTGGTGGTGCAGTCACTGCCGAAACACTTAGTGGATTCCAATGCGTTTCACCAACTGATGGCATGTGCTGACCCTCAATGGAGGATACCTAGCCGCCATTGTTTCTCTAGGAAAGCTGTCCCTGCTTTATATCGCCATGTGTCGTAGAGCGTGGGCCTTTCCTTGAATACGTCAGTCTGGGAAAATGTGCACGCCATCGTCTACACATGGAGCAGCAATACTGGGTCACTGTTTTGAGCAGCAGCGGCCACAATCCAGAAACACAACAAGGCCAGGTGCTAGTTCAACTCGATTGTGCAGGTCAAGTTCCAACTGTAATGCAAAAAACCAAAATGGCTGCCCTTGACAAAATGGCTGCCCTTGACAAGATGAACATAAGCCAGCTCATGTAACCTTAATTTCAACTCTGTATGAAGTAGTGTCCATATGGTTGTAATCAAGTACACACTCTATCAAGTTTGACATATTCTGAGATGCGTACATGTCCCAGGAGATATTACAGTGGAAATTGGCCCTTTTCACAGGAATATGAGCCTGGAGACGAGTAATGCCTTACAGATGTGCATACACATCTGTGATCGCCCACTCCTATGACGCACACACAAAGGGTATATAAGATGGTTAATATCTCCTAGCCGTTGTTGCAACCTTTGACAGCAGTGATTGGGGACGCCTGATGCTGCGTGATGAGACCTGTCACAACGGCTTGGTGATATTTCCTGAAGATACCCTGATCGGAATTCATCAATGAAGCTTGGCAGTGTTGTAAGTATTGATTTGATTACATTTTCTTTTTATACCTTTCTTTGTTGTAAGTATTGATTTGATCACATTTTGATATCTTTTTATACCTTTCTTAATAAAATGTTAAGCTATTGTTGATAGTCTAGTGCTTTATTCTATAACTTTGTTCTATAATACGGAATCCAAAGAATCTTTTTCCCTTGGCACAACACCTACATCATATAGAGCCTGTCCACCTACTTTGGATTCTCCCCTCTGGACCATTTCCCGCCATCATCTTCACTAGGGCAAGGCATTGCTTCCACTCCTCTTCCTCCCCCCTCCCCCCCCTCGTATCATGGGTGGAAGGTGAAGCGTTGCCATGCGGTGTTACAATTAATGAGCCTGGATCAGAGGAGCCGCACAGCGGAGGAGTTGCTTCACTGTATCCTGCAGCAAGTATCCCGCTGGATGGCTCCTCACCAACTACAACTGGACAGCGTTGCCAGTGACAATGGCACCAATATTGTTGCTGTGCTGCAGTTAGGACGAGTAACACATTGTCCCTGTATGGCACATGTCCTTTATCTGGTGGTTCACCGCTTTAGTAACCTGTAAGAGGAGCCCTCATGGCTAGAAAACCTCTGAGTAACCTGCAACCTGAGTGATTTGAAGTGACTAAGCGGTCTGCACCGCCTTATCTGCAATGTTCCACCACTGCTACACATGGGTTAACCAAATGCAGATGTTCTGTTAACTCTGCTATGTATGAATATATACAGTATACAGTCTCTCCTTACCATGTGATGTCCGGGGGCCGGTATATATACAGTATACAGTCTCTCCTTACCACGTGATGTCCGGGGGGGGGGGGCGGTATATATACAGTATACAGTCTCTCCTTACCATGTGATGTCCGGGGGGCGGTATATATACAGTATACAGTCTCTCCTTACCATGTGATGTCCGGGGGCCGGTATATATACAGTATACAGTCTCTCCTTACCACGTGATGTCCGGGGGGGGGGGGCGGTATATATACAGTATACAGTCTCTCCTTACCATGTGATGTCCGGGGGGCGGTATATATACAGTATACAGTCTCTCCTTACCATGTGATGTCCGGGGGGGCGGGTATATATACAGTATACAGTCTCTCCTTACCATGTGATGTCCGGGGGGGGCCGGTATATATACAGTATACAGTCTCTCCTTACCATGTGATGTCCGGGGGCGGTGGTATATATACAGTATACAGTCTCTCCTTACCATGTGATGTCCGGGGGGCGGTATATATACAGTATACAGTCTCTCCTTACCATGTGATGTCCGGGGGGCGGTATATATACAGTATACAGTCTCTCCTTACCATGTGATGTCCGGGGGGCCGGTATATATACAGTATACAGTCTCTCCTTACCATGTGATGTCCGGGGGGCCGGTATATATACAGTATACAGTCTCTCCTTACCATGTGATGTCCGGGGGGTAGTATATATACAGTATACCGTCTCTCCTTACCATGTGATGTCCGGGGGGCGGTATATATACAGTATACAGTCTCTCCTTACCATGTGATGTCCGGGGGGGCCGGTGATCCTCCATCATGACCTCCTTGTACCGATCCTTGTGTCCTTCTAAATACTCCCACTCCTCCATGGAGAAATAGACAGCGACATCCTGACACCTTATAGGAACCTGACAACACAATGATACAGTCATCACCAGTGGCGTAACTAGGAATGGCTGGGCCCCAAGGCAAACATTTGATATGGGGCACCGCCCTGAACCGCCGCCCCCAACCGCCTCCCGCACAAACCGCATTACTGCGCACACTATCATGGCCCATAGTGGCCCTTGCACACAGTATTATGCCCCACAGTGGCCCCGTCACACAGTATTATGCCCAATTTTGGACCACCCATGAACAATTATTTTTTTCAGACACCAGAGTATAATGATCAGAGCCATGCCAACGACGCATAATGACGCAGGCCTGGTAAAAAAAAAAAAAAAAAAAAACATGGGGGGGGGCCTCCAGGCCCCCAAATGTCCCGGGCCCTGTGGCAGCCGCTACCGCTGCTACCCCGGTACTCACGACCTTGGTCATCACCCAG